>CM060462.1:13458898-13976398 GCA_030544235.1 Lepturacanthus savala | reverse complement strand
TCACCGCGCGTTTCATCTTATTAAAACCGCTCAAAGTCAATTTTAAGAACCTGAGCGCGACCCTGCGCCGGGCGCAGCTCCTTTTCTCCGACAGAGGGCGCTCCATGAATACGTTTGGCCGCCGGCTGACGTTTATCACAACCCCCCCCCCCCTCTCTCTCGACACCGGTTTGTCTTATCTTCCTTTCGCTGTGCTTTGTGAAAAAAAAAAGAAAAGAAAAAAAAAGGTGAGGCGACAGGCCGAGGATGGGATGTTTTGAATACATTAATCAATGTCACCGTTTCAGGCAACGTCCTCTTTGATGTGAAACAGACACTTGGAGAGTGTCGCCCATGCTGTGAAAAAAGGGAGATGTGCTGATGGAGAAAAAGCATCCTCCGGGGGATTTGCAAATTGTGGGCCTACATCTGTCTCCGCGATCCTTTGTCCTGTCAAGAGGCTCAGATTATGACATGTAAAATGTACCAAAAAAAAAGTTGCAGGTTAGTATAGAGAAGCTTTATGAACGGGTTTGGTTTGTGCACAAACTTTATGTCACTTCAGTGTCTCTTATCACAAAATAAACTCTCCGGATTAAGCCTTTAACACCCACCAGGTCGCCTGTTGTTATGGACGCGTTAATGCGCGCGCGGATTTACTTTAATTCCTTTAGTTTTGCTGAGACAACCTCGCTCACAGCTAATTGGTTGATGTTTATTGGGGAGTTTTAAAAAGGAGGCGCTGGGGGGGGGATTATTACCTGCGGGACAAATATACCGTATCTGCCAACAACACCCCCGGCCAGCAGCAGCGATCACCGGGATCTCCACATTTACATAACATCTTAGACCTGGGGAGGCTGAGTATGTGTGTGTGTGTGTGTGTGTAAAGGCTCCACAGTGATAGTGAGCTGAGGAAAGTCGTTTTACACCTTCGTGTCACTTAGGAAATAGTTCAACCTTGATGGTGTCAGATTGTGCGCTTACTGGGATACCGCGCGTAAAAACGCGAATCCGAAATCCAGGTCAGGAATGAAACTCGGGTCTCAACTTTTATGTCAGCGCGGAGCCAGAAAAGTCCCCGAAGTGCAAATAAAAAAAGGGAAATTGAACGTGGACGGGACGACTGGAGGGGGGGAAGTAAATCTGCGGGGGGAAAGTCATGAGATATCAGATCCACACAAAAGCTACTTAAATGGAGCTCGCGATTGTTGCGTAAAGGCGCAACACTGAGCCATTCACACCCTTCTTTTTTCATTATAATTTACTTCACAAAGTGTTTGTAAGCAAAGGAAAGCCCCGTGAGCTTATTTTCCCCGCGTGAATCCATTCTACACCGGCCGTCCAGGACTTTCCGTATTTGACAATCTGCTCGGTTTGTGGGCTGTTTGTCAATGATAAAGTCTGAATTGCAGCAGGAACGTCAGCTGTTGGAGGCTGAAAGCACAGGAAACCGAGTGCACCGGGAGCGAGGTGGTGGGTGGGGTGGATGCGTTTCTCCTCCTTTTAACACGCATGGCTGAGGTCGTTTATGTAAATGTGTATTTAATTTTCTAAAGGACGGCCCTTTTCTTTGCCCAATGAAAAGGATCCGCGGCTGACACCTGGCTATAAAACCAGGAAGAAACCCAAAGTCCTAATCAGAAAACTGTGTGGAGAAAAAAAAGGCGCAGAGGAGACGAGCAGGCAGGAGACGCGGCAGTGATGACTTCCAGTAAGATCGAGATCCCCGGAGAGGTGAAGAGCGACCCCGCTGCTCTCATGGCATCCCTCCAGCTGATGCCCTCGCCGGTGCCCAACCCGGAGATCAAGTACACCAAGGTCTGTTTGTCTCCGACTCCCGAGTTCGCTTTGCGCGTAAAAAAAAAGAAAAATGACTCGTTCCTCCAACTTCGGGAGATGCCCGCTAACCACAAGTCTGTAAAGTGCCGCTTTGGTGCGTCAGCAGCTGGATCCGCGGGGATAAAACCGTGATTCCACTTTTCCGAGCAAAACTTTTCTAAGTTGCGGCGCGGAGCTGAGAAACTTAAGGATTGTAGTTTTTTTTTTTTAAGTCATCAGATCAGGGGTTTTTCCGCGTCCACGTGTTCAGCGTAGATCAGCATTCAGTTATCAATAAATCATCTACTGGGCAAAGATCTTTTAAAGAAAGAAAAAAACAACAACAAATATCAGATATTTTAAGGAAAATATTAAACTCTTGCTCTAGTTTTAGGCTTCTTAATAAAAGAATAAAACATTGAGGTAAATTTGAACATTTTGAGATTTGAGTAATTGCATAAACCTGTATGCGAAAAGTTAAATTAGAATTAATATACTAATTCAACTTAACCATGCAAAATAACCGTAATTTAACATTTTATAAAGGGCGTGTCGTTGTTTGACTGTTTAAGATTGAACTCAGACTATTCAGACCAATAAAATCTCCATTTTGCATAACACAGTAACAATTTAATATAATTATAAAACATATAGAATTTTTTAAAACTCGTAATATTACATGTTACACATGAAAGACATCGTTTCAGGTGGGTGCACATACATAAGTAATAATAGTTATGTAATTTGCCTAATTAATGGATATAGAGGCATTAATTAACTAAGGGAATGGTTACCTATAAAAAATGAAATATTGCATCAAGCAAAACGTTCTCTTTTTTACATTTTACATTTCCATTTCACTAGTTTGTGGTATTCTGAGTTGTAATATTATCTGTTTACTGTAACTTCAGTTTGCTGCCAATCAATTTCAGCATCAAGATGAACTAAATACAGCAGAAATCCTTTATGAGGCTTTTTTCTTTTAACCACATCACTGATCACACTAAATCTCGCCTCCCTTCTTTATATCAGAAACAACAAATCCACAGTTGATTCATACATTTCTTAAACCGGAATATGCATTTGGTCCTAGTAAAAAAGTAAAAAAAAAAAAATAGAAAGAAGTGGTATCAGAGCAGTTTTTGGCTCAGCCTCCAGTCAGAAGTGTGTGGGTGGAAGAAAAAAAAGGATGCAGAAACAGCTGGAGAAAGGAGTCTGAGTCCTAAAAGAACTTTATTTGTGTAATGAAAGTCATGTTGCAGGAATTACTGGAGAAATGTGCTTTCTGAGCGACTTCCAAGACAAACTATCCGGACGCATGCATTTGAGTTATTAAGTGTTTTGACATTTTCTCACCACAATAAATAAGTTGCATTTAAAAAAAAATACATAATTTATTCTTAATCGTATTAACTTGTTATGGATTTTGAGTCGTTTGTGGTTTGAATGTGACTGTTGAGCCAGTTACACACTTGTTGAAAGCAGCCCTCTTCTGAACCATTTTACGGCTTCTTTTTTTCTGACTTGATAGAGTTTTTTTTTTCTTTTTTTATATAGTTATTACACTAGTGGGGCATTTTAAAATCCGGCAAGTTTAAAACACCTCAGCCATTATTTGTTGTCTTGTAATGTTGGGATTCTTGTAATGTTTTCAGAGATCTTTGGTCCGAGGTCTCATTATCAGTCTTAGCAGCCAGAATGTAGCCCGCTGCAGTTTTGTTGCCACTGGAACGGTCCTTTAGCCGTGAACAAGTGTTTTTATGATTGTGAGATTAAAGGGCACGTCTCATAGAGGACAGATTAATGATAGCGTGGTGTAAGTTCATTCAGGACTATAATCGCCCTGTGTTAACACATACCTCCGTGTTTTAAGTGCAAAGGGCGCGCTGCTGCTGCTGCCTCGGCACCGTTGGAGAGGATGTTACGTGTTGCATAGACTCTGTGGTGTTGTAAGCTTTCCATTCGCTCACGGCACCGAGTGTTAGTTGAAGGGGTGGACACACAACAGTATACAGGAGGAAATTTAGGGAGCGACTTGGTGAATTAACCCCCAGGAATTTGGATCATCCAGTCCCTGTTGGTTTGGTGGACATAGGGGGCAGAAGGGCCCTGATTTATGGGCACCCCTGGCGTGGGCTCTCCTCACACCCTGTTCCTGTTCTCCACCCCACTAACTGCAAGGGAAACAGCCAGCGCTGTTCATTGGCCTACAGGGCTTGTGGATGGAACTGCATGCCTGCACATAGATTTTTATGTTGTTTTTTACAGATATATATCTATATATATATATATAGATATATATATACCACTTTCTTTTCTAACACAATAACAATATTACATTTTGTTTGATTTCCATAAACATTCTAACATTTCAGTCATTAACTCAGCAAATCAGTGCAAAAGAAAGATTTTTTTTTTTTTTGTTTTGCAACACAGAGATTACATCTGGGCGACCCTGGAAACAGAGATATGGCTGATACAGTATTGTTGCGTTCTTTCTGTAACAGAGAGGCATGATAAAGGAGGATTATTGCAATTGAGGTTTGCCCCTTGCCCTCTTTACCGAGTCATGGAGTACTTGCCTTTAAAAAAAAAGCAAAAAGCAAAAACACACTGCGTGATCTTATCTGTGCAATCTTCCCTCCGTGTGTACCTGTATCAAATTGTAGTTGTGTTCATTTTGTGCTGATATCCTCATAAGCAGAGCTGGCTAGTTTTCATACACCCTGTCCTCTCGCAGCAAAAAAAAAAAAAAAGCACGAGGAGTAAAGTGTTCTCCTGGCTGTCGTATCCCCAGCCCCCACATTTCTATCGCTAGAAGGCTCCAACAGCTGGGTTACAAGACAAGACAGAAACAGTTTAAAGGCTGATAGGACCACAAAGGAAGCCATAAATAAGAGTCATGATAGCTATTTATTGATGTGTGGCAGAAGTGGAGAAGAGAGACTTGTTTCTCAAAGTGTTCTTTTCTTTAAGCTGATGATTCTTCTGGCCGTGGTGTTTTTTTCACACCGCTCAGTGATAATGAGTTGTTAAAGCAGACACTTAGTGGGACAAATTTTACAGGAATGGAAATAAAAGCGCAGCCCGGCCGCGTTTACTTTGAAAGGACACTCTATAAAATGTGTTTTGTGTGTGTGTATGTGTGTGTTGGAGCTGCAAATGAAAAGTCAGTATGTGTTTTGCTCTTTATTTTGATATAAACCCCATTGCAAACTCTCTTTCAAAGCGATCCACAAACACTGTTCTTCAGTCGTAATCTAATAACCCTCATTAGCATAAATAACAAACACTAAAACTGATTCAGGGATGAAATTCAGCATTCTGTTCGTGCTCTCTCTGAGTTTAATCAGCAGTTATAAAATAGCCGCTTTCACCGCAGGGACCTGTGCAGAACCTGTCCACCAAGGACCCGCGTGTTTGCAAACCAGCCTCCGTTACGACATCCACTCAGTTCGGATGAATAAGAGGCTCCATCAATCTGTCACTGATTGAGATAGTACAGATGGAGGCCGGGGGCTCCCCGATGCTAGGTGCTGTCCACCGGGGTGTAAATTATGACCCTGTCTCACTGTGTGGGTTAGTGGCCCTGTCTCGCCAGAGCCTGACCTGCGGTTCTGGAGTTTTTCACTTCAAAACCACCATCTCACTACGATCGAGATCAAACAGAGCCAAAGTTAGGGGATACTGTGCAACTAAATGATTTATCACAAGGAGAATAGCGAGAAGTCTCTTCCCCCCGTCTCCGCCTTTGCTTACACAATTTCCCCGTTCACACACACACACACACACACGGCCACATACTCTCTAAAACACATCTCTTTGATTGTGACAGGGTAAGTGTGCAGCGCCATTAATATGTCCATTGGTGTGAAATGCCTCCTTGTGCAGCGAGTGTAAATTATCATCTTAGCACACACGTCAGCATCATGTCCCCTGTCTCTTAATCACTGTTTAAGGAAGAGCAGTGACAGGGAGGTTACCCTGTTAACTTCCCGTACCTTCAGTCCGCAGCCTTTTTGACAAGGAACGTGTAAATCCTTACAGTGTCATTATGAAAAACACTTGGCTTCATAAATCTGTTGGAATAGGCACTTTCCCCCAGTGAGCGTGAGACACCGCAGAGACAGAAGTGCTTTTCTGCATGTTTATTTATCCATGGAAAAGCATCACATTTCTTTAAAAATTACTTCCTCTTTGGCCACTGATCCCACAAGTGAAACAACGTTAATCAGATCCTTGACCTGAGATTTAAAGAATGGTTAAGTACACAGGAAACCCATCAAACCTCAGATGTTAAAATAAAAACAAAAAAAAAACACCACTAGTGAAAGGTGAGGTCTATTTAGTTGTTGATGAATGAATTTGAACATTTCCTCAAGTTCTGCTGTATTTAGTGCAGGAAATAATATTTATATTATGTCTGAAAGGTGAGTGATACCATGGTTTTCTGTTATTTTTCTGCTCGGGTATTTGAAAATGGAAAGTCTTGAGATACATGGATGCAGATATATTATAACCCCTGCATTTATTGTATAATCAGACGTCCAGAAACTTTGTCAAATGGTTTATTCTCAGTTGTAAAGAAAAAAAAAACCAAAACAAAACGGTGTAACGTCTAACGCTCCATTTCGGGTTTAAAAAGAGGCATTAAGAAATTAGCATCATATAAGCCTGAAAAGGGCTTTAAATGCAAAGTGCCTGGCAGTCTAGTGGCATGCACAGTTTCCAACTACTGGAAGAAGTGCAGTAAGTGAGGGCAATTAACTGAAAAAGCACAGGAAAAAAAAAAAAGAAGTTACTTCAAATTACCGTCTGTTATGTCAAATCTGTGTTTCTCACGTAACCCGCGGGTCGGGAGGATCAACGACTTTAACCGCTCGCCCACACACACACACTGACGAGACCAAAGATGTTTGCCAGCCAGTGACAGCGGGGTCACCTTTGCCAAACCCAGGAGCGCAGGGTGGCATTGTCTGTGGGTGTGTGAATGAAAAACATGAAGGCTCCATGGCGTCAGACATGTGGGGAGAAGCAGGGGGAAAAAAAACAACACCTGATCTCCACTTTCACATGCTCTCCACTCACTTGTAACAGTAGTAATTATAAGACTTTTTGAAAACAATCCCAAACCAGAAAGGAAATAGAGGTCCTGTGATAGCAGAGGATATGAAACTTCCTGCGCAGACGAGCGTTGCAGGTGCCCGGGTAGGATTCGTCTGGCTGTGGAATCTTGGCGTGTTGTGTATAAACACACACATATATAAACCCTAGCACACACACACACACACACTGAGAAACCCGCTCGACCTCCCTTCCTCCCCCTCCCCCTTATCCCCCTTGTCTGTAAAAAAGAAAAAAAAAGACAAAAACTGTGTATTACATATTCCTTCAGCCGTAAGCATCTGAGCTGTGAGAAGAAGCGAGCAGCCAAACAGATGTTTTGTTGGCTGCAGAAACTATTTTGGCTTTTCTCCCTTCCCATTACAGTTAACTCCTAAAAAATGAATTATCGCAAAAAAAAAAAAAATCATGCAAAGCTTAGTTAACATGAGAAAAATAAAAGATATCAACGTCCACATATTTTTTTACAAGAGGCACGGGGCAAACCAAAAGAAAAAAATCCTCGCTCGTATTAGAGCGCATAAAACATTTAGGGATGAACCGGGGGTGTTCAGGACACCTGCGGTGTTTGCCAAACTTGCTTGAACGCTGCATTAATATGAATAAATTACCAAGCTCGTGCTGATTTGAAACGTGCTGTGAAGGAAAATGTATTTTTACACGTTCGTCATGTGTACATCATGCTTCATCTTTTCATTATCCCCATGGTCCGGCTCTCTCTGGATGATGTGATTGACAGCTTTTGCAGAAAAGCATGGGAGTTGCTAAATGTTTGCAGCTGCCCTGCGGCCCGTGCACAAAGTCTTGACCTGTGTGCTTACAGCTCAGCTCTCGTCCACATCAGGCCGCCTCATTATGTGTCTCGCGTCACCCGTCGCTGCTTTCATCTCAGTTTTTCTAATTCTATATTTTTGTTTAAATTAATGCAACAGTACTTAAACCTATTATTTAGGAGGATTTATACTAAGATTCACTTTAAAGGTCAAATCACGAAAGTCTCCTTATAAACGTCTTTATCGCAAGAGTAGAAAATTGTTTATTTTGCAACTGCGCTTATTTCTCTGTGCTCACGGTTTTGTGCCAATTTTTATAAGCATGAAAACCATCATGTGAAGCGATAGCGATGACTCCCCGCGGGGAACGGGGGAAAGAAAACACCATTTGTCATTTGAAAATGTGCACCCTTGCACTTGTTTTTTTCATCCCCGTGTTCTTTGCCCCTCTTCCAAATGATCCTAAAAGCAATTTTAAGAAACCTCGAGAGTTGATTCACTACCCGGTCCTGTCATCTTAATCAAGTCTCTCAATGGAACGGAACAAAAGTCTAACACCAGTCCGAGCCCAGAGAGAGGGCCGAGCCAAACGGCGGCTGACAGTTGTCCTTTTCTCGCCATGATTTAGGTGGCGGCCTTCTCCTCTGTTCTCGTGCTTCATCCGTTCTCCTTTAGCAGCGTCTTGTGAGAGGGGTTACGCCATGCATAAAGCTACCCATGGTCTGCATTCTTGCTCAGACTGTTGAGGCTGTCAGGGGGCTCCTCTGATTTAGGGCACCCCACTTCAGTGGCCCCTATAAATTTAAAAACTAATTCAGTGCTCTACAGGACTTTCTGTTTTTGTAGCTGGCCCTCTGCTCCTTATCGTTACTGACAATTTTATGAAGTGCTCTTAATGAGCGGCAGATTAAAGGTGGCCTCTGATGGAAGGCGCCTGAGAATAGTGGAGAGAGAAGCCACTCCGGCCTGTGTCTATCTATCTGTGTGTGTGTGTGTGAGTGGGTGTAGGTGTGTGGGGGATGGTGTGTGTGTGTGTGTTGGGGGGGGGGGACTAGTACAAAGGAACTGAGAAATGAGTGTGTAACGTATGGCTCTGTGAGGTGGTACACGCAGATACTGAACACCTTAAACGTCGGCGTTATTCATATGCAGAGTCGCCCTTGCCAGCCCGTGGGAATGAAGAGGAGGAGGCAGGCAGCGTGATGCCTCCGCTGACTCCCAACAGCATTCGGACTCCCTGGCATTTTATACCAGCCCGAAAGTAAACACGGCCAACAGTTTACAGCCAATTAAATAGTGCTTAAAAGCCCGGCGTTTATGGAGGTAAACATGTCGGAGAGGTAGGCCAGTGGGATACTTGAACCCTGCTCTCAGGTTTGCTCTCAGTGCATTTGAGCCTCCTCTAAAGTAGGAGGACGGTAAGTGCATATGTATACACAGGGAGATTTGTGCCAGCAGATGTTCTCCTTACACTCTATCTATCAGGCAGACTGACAGCCATTAAAAACAGTGTGTGAGTAGTCCGCCTAATGGATCTAAACATGTCAGCGAGGAAGGATATTTTTTTTTTCCCCCTAAGTTGAGTTGTGTAAGATATATTAGGGGGTTTCAAAACACACCTTGCATGCCGCATGTCCTTTTTCTTTCTTTTTTTTTTTTTTTTTTGATATTTCATAACATATCATAACTCTCAGTTTTGTGACTCTGTAAACATTTATTTTTCTTGTGGTCTCAGTAGATGCCGCATACGTCCTGTTGGAATCCCAGGCGGTTGTTTAACGGAAGACTTGCTTTAACGCATCACAGAAACCAAGTGCGGCACGTGTTTTATGATCTCGTAAACGAGCAGTGATGTTGTGAAACGTGTGTCTGTGTGCTTGGGGGTTGGTGGGTGGGGGTCCGGTGTCTGATAGGGATTTATCTGTACCCCACCCCACCCCCACGCACCCCACCCCTTTGTCTGGATGGTGGAGCACTCCCCAGAGAGCAATGCTGGACAGGCAGGAATCTCTGTCCAGATTTCCAGAGATTCTCCCATATCCCTTACACAAGAGCCTGGATGTACTGGGACGGCTGCCTGAGGGTTGTTAGGCTTCCACAGCCTCGGCTACAGGCGCATCACCGCGGCCAACATGGTGTAATGAAACGATTACTTAATATAACATAAATATTTGAGAAAATAACTCAAGCTTAGTACATTTGAAAATCTAATACAATTTGTAAAGTTCCAATAATCCGTCTGCGTTTACCTCAGACGTACCCATAAACTTTACCTTTCTGTTCTGTGTTTACTTAAACGCTGAAAACTTTTTTTTTTTTTCTCTCCTGCAGATTTTCATCAACAATGAGTGGCAGGACTCTGTTAGTCGGAAAGTCTTCCCTGCTTACAACCCGGCTACCGGAGAGCAGATCTGTGAGGTCCAGGAAGCAGAGAAGGTAAATGCTTTACCTCTTTGTCCACTTTCACATCAAAAATTGCCTGATATTCGATGCGTACAACATCTTTATGTCACACAAACACCTGTTTATTAGTGTAGGTTCTATAATTCGCGTGTTTCCCCACTTTCCTCGTAGGCTGATGTGGATAAGGCCGTGCAGGCAGCTCGTCTCGCCTTTTCTCTGGGCTCCGTGTGGCGGAGGATGGACGCGTCTGAGAGGGGTCGACTGCTCTCCAAACTGGCCGACCTGGTGGAGAGGGACAGCATCTACCTAGCAGTGAGTGCACCGTTCGTTTGAATGAATCGGGTTTCAGTTTTCCTCAGGGATATAATGACAATAAATCGTTTTGTCCGCTGGATTATTACACTGTGCATCTGTTTATTTATGACACAGCACTGTAACTGCGCCGGTGTTTACTAGTTTACTTTCTATTTACTTTACTTTCCCCATTGTTATTTAATGCTTTTTTTTATGTCTCCCACAAAGCACTTTGAGTTGCCTTCTGCGTTTAAAAATACAAAATAAACTCACTTCGCCTTGAGCAGAACATGTAACTTAGGGCCTGTATTTGTAGTGTAGTGTTATCGTAGTTTCACATTTCACCCATGGGAGCGTGTAAAGGCTGGAAGAGTATGGAATTATGTGAGGATCACAAGGTTATATCACATATTTCTCAAACGTCTCCCCCGTCTCTCTTCAGACTATTGAGTCACTGAACAGTGGGAAACCTTTTCTGCCCACCCTGTTTGTGGACCTCCAAGGAACCATAAAGACACTGAGATACTTCGCTGGATATGCGGACAAGCTCCACGGCACTTCTATTCCAATGGGTAAGTTCTTTAATAGAGGAATGAGCCTCAGAAATCACACAAAAATCAATTCCCTAACTTCATTTATCCAGTTTAGAGCAATGGTTTTGAACATTCCTGCTCCAGTTGTAACTGTCTTTAATTAATTCAATTGATCTACCTGCAGGAATTTGGTATTCTAGGCATCCCTATTTATATACCCATATTTATTTCTGGTTTGTTCTGTCTAATTTAACTGTCACTATTTGTGATTATATTTTACAGTATTGTTTTTATTACATTGTGATAGGGATACCTCTTCAATTGTATTTCTGAGAAATACGAAAAATATGATGAAACAGGAGAAAGGCTGGATGGTGATGGTAACTTTGACTTGTGGCATTCTCAGTATTTTTCAAATCAATCAATTCTTTTTATGTATTTATTATTATTTATATCAAACAGATAGGTTTCTTATTCTTTAATTATGAGCTCAGAATATTTAGCGACATCAGCTGTGTCCTGCATTTTCAAACTCTTCACATGCCCAATTCAAAGGTTCTTATAGAGGTTTTAACCTTAACCTTTTTTTACATTTAATATTCCAATTATGTAGTGTGAAACCAAAAATAAAGAAAAAAGCAGGAAAGAAAGGATCAGTGTGTGATGAGGAGCGGCGTATTTGTCTAAAACGTAGCTGGTTGTCTTCTTTAGGGCTGCGAATCAAATTGTAATAACGTTTGAGCACAAATCAAATCTGCGGAGAATCAAAGCCTGTTTGCTTTGTGGGGCTCTTAATCATTTTTATCTTAATCTTGCATAAGAAATTGCATGGTTTAAATCTTATTTTATTCTGGCAAAGTTATCGTACAGCTTGTTGTTCTAAGACCTGATTTGTAGCTTATTTTGTTACAAGACAACAACAGGATTTTTTTTTTTGTAGCAACAGCATGCTCAGCAAAGTAAGCGATCAAACTGGAAATCAATCCGAACACAAACATGTATTGTCCCGAGGAGGCTGCCACCAGTGAATCGGTTGAATTTGGGGGTGGAAGAGGGGAAAATTGGCTGGTCTGTTTTCGACAGGCAGCACCAAAAAAGGAAAATAGAATAAGAAAGAGGACATGGGAAACCTCCTGATACCACTGTATTGTCCCTCTCAAAGCTTCTCTTGTACTCTGCTGCCAAGCCAACCACGGTGAGCATTTTCCCAGGGCTATGGTTTTAAGCTTTATTCTTCTAGTAGACGTTCACAGTAAATAAACAAGGATATTCCAGCATCCTGTATGATGTAAGGCAGTCGGTGGCTGTATTTGTTCACCTGTCAGGATGTGCTCAACAACCCCTCAGCATATATTCTCCTCGCATGCTATCCTGAGGTTATGGGGTTAAATTTTATCATCGATGGTGTGAAGTGAATTGGAAGTGTCATTATGTTGAGCACCGCTGGACACGCAGTTTGATCTAGTTTACCCTACGTGTTCCAAACTGAAACATAAGTCATTTGCAAAACTTGTGGACACCGGAGCTCTTCCTGAAAATCTCACAATAACAGCTTTGAAAGATCCAACGTCCACTTTGGGATTGTGGAAAAAAGCTCGACAGTTCTGTGTCCATTGTCGTACTTTCACTGTGTCCCATTGAAAAAGATATCTTGGCTTCTCATCCACCATTCATCATTCCAGTCCAAACGCAACATTAGGCAATGTTTCATCAGCTGAAGGCTGTTGTAACAAATTTGTACACACATTTCTCAATATCAGTTGTTTTTAGTACATTTGTGGAGCATGGCACACCCTCAGTAAGTACCTCCTTTTACTCAAGTAATGCAAGAGGAATGAGTAAACCTTTCCAGCATAACACCCATCTCCATGACCTAAAACAGTTACACACATGCCTGTTGCTGCTGGAGGCTCGAAACGTAATCTCTCACCGGGGTAAAGTAACCAGGAATGTTGCGTGTGGATTCATTTACAAATTAACATGTTGAGTCAATAACACCAGGGGTATTGAGTGGTGACATTTTTCATGTTTCAAGTCGTTTTCAGACACATTCAAGCTCAAAACTGCTAAAGCTAGACTTGAATAACCAAGTTTACTCTTTGTGTGTGTGTGTGTGTGTGTGTTCCCTCACAGATGGAGAGTATCTATCATTTACCAGACATGAGCCCATTGGAGTTTGTGGACAGATTATCCCTGTGAGTATAACCCTTCCTACAAGTGACAAGCGTGATGGATACAAATAGACATAAAAGCTTTAAAAAAAACACACACACACATACAGATAACAGTGAATGGGCTGGGTTTAAAAGAAATGTTGGCCTGTTTGTCGAATTACATTCGGCATTTTTATGAAATTCCCTGACAGTGATTGTTTATTCTGGTAAATCCTGCTGGTAAGCCCCAAAAATGAAGGTTCCAGTGAGTTTGAGCAATACACAATGAGAAGTGAAAAGCAGAAGAGTGAACTGAGGGATTTAACAGAGTGGGTCCGAGCAAAGGAGAATGGTGAGAAAGAAGGAAAAGATCAAGGAGAAGGAGACACTGGCGATTGTGCAAGAGTGCAGAAAGCGTGTGGTTCTGTGTTGAGCCCCATGGGCTCCTGTGTAAAGCAGAAACAACACAGGCCAGTGTGTTGTACAGTGATACGGGTCTATTGCACATGTGTTGCAATTTCCCTGCTTTCTCAGAATACTGTGGGAAGAGAAAATACTGTGCCGAGAACATTTTCTCACTTGACTATGTTTAGACAGAGTGAAAATGAGAGTAAGTGACTTAAGAGCGATGAGTTATTGAGCTTGACTTGTGACCACCCAGCGTGTCAGTCAGATGCATGATGTCTTTTTCCGCCGTGTTTGTGTGTGTGTGCGCAGTGGAACTTCTCTCTGATGATGACAGCATGGAAGCTGGGCCCGGCAATCGCATGTGGAAACACTGTCGTCCTCAAACCTGCCGAGCAGACGCCGCTCACCTGCCTCTACGTGGCAGCTCTCGTCAAGGAGGTAAGTGGCGGAATCGCTTTGCCAGCCGCAATGTGCTCACGGGGCGCTCAGCCAATATCTAATATGGACAGTCAAATGTTAATACTCCACTAACTGAATCAGAATCACTTACAGGTTTCACTTTGCCAAGAACAGAGTGTTCACTATGAATTTTTGGCCAACACTTTATTTGGACAGTCTAATGTTAATGTAACCGCAGGGCGACAAAAAGCAGATGTTTAAGGAAAAAGTTAAATCGGACGCATCTTTTCAGACGCTGTAATCCTTATCTTGACCCTTAGACGAACACCAGCCGACACGATCGGCCCCAAAGGTCGAGTCCGCTCAAAATGTAAGAACAGCAAGAACATGTTAAACCCGGTGATATCCAGTTTTGCAGGAAGTTTGGGTTTAAATATTCGAGGTGATGAGATTCTGAGATTTTTCCAGCCATATTTTTAGATTTGAACCGAATATACTCAATCACTGCTGCCATTAACTGAATCGGTATTGACTGGGAACACCATTGTTATCTCAGCTGTGATATCCAGTACGTTATAGTACATTACCTCCTCGTTAAGAGGTTAATCATGAAAGACCTAGAGGAAAACCCAGTTACAACAGTGGTGATATAGTTCTAGTTATGCACTGAACTCAATGTAACAACTAGAAACTACTGAAGACAATCAGAACCAGCTCTGAACATTGAGGGTGTGTGAACTGTGACGCATTTAGTGACTGTTTCATGTCCTGATCTGCACTTGAACATGAAATAAACATGTAAGTAACAGTCACAAATGTTTAATGTTAAATAATTTACCCCTCTAACTTGAAACTCAATAGGAAATTAAATATTACATTACGAAACGATACCGATACGAAAAGCTTGAGGCTAGTCCCATCACAACAAAGATCTGTATACAGTGAAGCTAAGACAGTGAAGGCAACATAATATGCAGTAAAGATAATACAAATACATAGTGTAGTAAATCCAACTCCAATATCTGTGATGTCTTTGCATCCACAGGGTTAGTGAGTGCACTTGTGTAGATAAAGAGCAGATGAGATGGGAATAAAGCGGCGTCACGTGTTACTGTAGAACAGATAAAACCTAATCATGGTTTACAAATCTCAGTGTCCACATCCTCCCCGCCTTCCCTCTCCCTCTCTGGCCTCACTTCTTTCTGGAGACTATCTGTCTGCTGCCTTCTTCTTTTTTGATGTTCTCTCCGTCCTCTGCTGGTAGGGAGGTTGGGTTGGGTCCGGATTCCCCCACACTGCCTGTGGTTTTGCTTGGCTCTGCTGTCATCTCCGCTAAAGCTTGTTTCCTCTCATATTGTTTTGACAGGCCGGGTTTCCACCGGGAGTCATCAATATTTTGCCAGGATTCGGGCCAACAGCAGGAGCTGCAATTGCTTCGCACATGGGCATAGACAAAGTGGCTTTCACAGGATCGACTGAGGTACTTTTCCCCCGATAAAGTGGCGCAGATCAGCAGCTGCCTGCTGCTCGCTTTTGTCAGCGAACAGAATTGACACAGTGACCAACATGTGCGGAGCAGGCTGGGCAATTAGGGTATGATGTGTGCCTGTATTGAAGTCTAAATGACAAACAAATGGGGTCTTACATACTGTAAGCTGCCTGCCCTGTCATTACTCCGCATGACAGAATGCTCTGTCTTTATCTCGTACACATGCACATATTTGCCTAGTTAAGTGTATGCACGTCTCTCTGAAAACACAGTCCCTCTGTTTTCCCTCCACTGTCTCTGCTGTATTAACCCACGCACACAAACCTCCTTTCACTGACTTACTATCAGGACACACACAGGGTAAACCCTTGCTGCTTTGTAGAGCTGGGAAGCATTCAATGGAAAGCTAAATCGTCGAGGACATACCATGTTAGGTGTTGAGTGCTCCGAGGTGTTGCGGTCTGAACTCATTCCTCAGGCCGGAGGGAACTCGCCAGAGTGACAGCAGATTCCTTTTTTGCAGATCATTAATAAACATCTGTTATTTCTAACTGCAAACGAAACCCCTCTGGTAAAACCATTTACAGCAATCCCGATGCAGAATTTACGTTTTAATGCGACCAGCCTGTATTTCACATGTATTCGTGGTAAATGAGCCAGGTTTATGTCATGTTTGGATTAGACCTGTGGTTTATGGAGATCTCTGTTTTGACTGGTGGTGTGTTGGAGAAGCAGTGTGTATAACTGTACAGGTGCGGTACGTGAGCAACCTCCAATATGTCCACACATAGGAATCATTGAATACTTTCACTGATAAGGAGCCAAAAAGTAAGGAAAGCAAAATTTATTTAGAGATGTATTTATCTTAACTTAAAACACCAATGGACATTAGAACATATTCGTGTACACGGTATTTCCATCAGTTAGCAGCATGGCTCCAGACTAGCCATGCAGCCAAGCAGCAGACTGAAATATCTTAATAACTATTGGCTGAATTGTCATAACATTTTGTACAGACATTCATGGTCCCCAGAGGATAAATTGCTGCTGATTTTGGTGACCTATGGAGCTAGTTGTTCGATTACTATTAATTTGGTACACCCTTATGTCCTCCTCAGCATGAATTTTGATGGTCTCTGGCTTTTCGTTATTTAGCAGCAGTGTCAGCAAAAAAAAAAAATTAAAATATGACCAGAACTACTGACATTCCTATCAGCCTCAGCTGTGATGTTCAGTCCTGATTTTCTAATTATCATGTTAAATTATGATGCTAAACATTGTAAACATTACACCTGCTAAATGCATTTTTTTTTGTCAAATGGCTCTAACATTGTGTCCTCATGATTTTCCAGCATGTATAATATGAAACATACATTTTCCTTCTGTCACCGTCTCTCAAACGTGCACACGCGCGTGCGCACACACCCAATCAGTGTGTGCATGCTCGCTTGCATAAATGCACCTTCTAACACAAACATCTTCTTTGTTTTATCATCTCGTCTTGATTGAACGTTTCCTTTGTGAGTGGCCCAGTTTTTTTTTTTTTTTTTACTAGTTTTCCTGTTGTTTCCTGTGATCTGGAGTCAATTACTGAGAGAATGAGCCAGTGCTGTAAGAGCCTGCTAATGCCCAGACAGTGAGTCACCGCACTGTAGTAGCAGCGGTGGGGAACAGGCTACTAACCACCACAGCATCTCCTCACAGGGTGGAAGGTGGTGTTGTAGCTACAGGTGGATTTAAGGCCCTCCGACTCATCCTCGTACAGACTCACGTGCCTGTGACTCCTCACGGAGGAGTCTAGCAGCTCAGCGTGTTTCCTTCAACCCTGAATAAACACACGCTAACCTCCCCTTAGTCAGCTGCTTTGTGTTTCTGATCAAAGACAGACACGAAACACATTAAGACGCACTGAATCCAAACTAAACGTTGTGTTGTTTTTATACCGCTGCGGTATAATACCATCCCAGCACAGCGGGCTATTCTATTCTGTTATTTTCTATATCCTTCTCTATCTCAGTATCTTTAAGAGAGGATAGTGAGAGAAGATGAGTCTTTTCCACGTCGGAGTTGGGCTTTTTTTTTTCTTTTCGTTGGACATGGAGCGTGTATTTTTCCACTCTATCCTGTCTGTAGTCTCGGAAAATAAAACAGGCCGCATGAGTAACAGGAAGACGAATACTTGTTTAGGGTGTAGGGTTGTGAGGGTGGTCTGTGGGGTTTCTCACACTTGTTATCTTTTGAGTAAATGCAATGAAAGTTGCATCAACATAAAGCAGGTAATTAATTCCTCTGTTCAATCCTAAAATCTTGTTTCCTTAAACTGTCACCAGGTTGTCGTCATTTTTTGACCCAGTATCAACATCATGACATTTGCAACTTCTTGTAAATTCAAATGTCATAGTCATGATACTGGGTGAGGTGCATGATCATGCTATTTGAATTTAGAAGAAGTTGCAAATGTCAGGATCATGACCTAACGCGTGACATTTGAAACTTCTTGTAAATTCTAATCTTACTCATCGTGATCATGACATTTGAAACTTCTTGAAAATCTTAATACCAGGATCATTTTTGGCCGAAATTAGTAATATACCCCTACACATTTCTTTGAGAGGAAGCTCAAAACATTAATTGATGTGGACTTTTTTCAGGACTACCATTTGGTCAATCTTAAAGGACCCTAACATTGTTTTTGTGTATTTTTGTGTATTTACGATAATTACCAACTAACCATTCGTTTGTCTTTTTGCTGTTTATGCAGTACAAAAATCTTTTATCAGACTCTTCAAACTTTCATGGAAATCAAGTCTGGCTTAATTTTTCTTCATGTGCAGTCACATTAACATCAGAAGGGAAATAAATGCAGACTTGCATCAACTATCTCTTAAACTGCAGCACTATGATGCAGTAACAAATCATTTTAATGTGACAATAATGTCTCCAGATGTAATGTTTCTCTGTGACGGATTACACAATATAAACAACTTTCAAGAGTCTGCTAATATATTTCTTTACCACAGTAAATGATTGGAAATCAATGGTTGCCTTGGAACAATAGGACCAAGAAATTACAACAAATATGCATCATGGAAATGGTGAGAAAAGGTTGAGGACTGAAACGCATGGGTGTGGTCGTTGCGGTGAATTGTGTGTATGATTCGCTTTTGTGATACATTTTCCCCAGAAATCTTATCAAGAAATGCTATTCAGAAATGCCTTATTTAGCTATTAGTCCCCTTTCGGGTTTGCGATGTCAGTTGTGTTGTAAATAGGAATGATTGGAAGGAAAACCACAGAAAATCCCTTGTCATCTTCCATCTTGACACACCAGACTCAATCCCTACCAAACAACCTCATTTCTCACAGTCAGACAGATCACAGGCTACCACCCACACACCTTGTGGTCAGTTCTTCCTGCTCATTGTTGTGACATCAGATGCTGTTCCCGGCTGAAACATCATTTTATTTTCCTGTTGCTGTCTCCAAAACCCCTGTAATAGATATTCATTCTGTGTGTTTGTAGAACTCATGTTTCAGCTGGCCTACCGGTGCATTCCCTGTTTGGGGCTAACCATCCTCTTAAGCTATTTAATGGCTCCAGCTGATTTACTGATCTGGCCACAGGCCTGCATCTCTGTGAGTAAACCCTAGATCTGTTTCCTTGCTAGGTCGGCAAGCTGATCCAAGAAGCAGCTGGGAAGAGTAACCTGAAGAGAGTGACGCTGGAGCTGGGTGGCAAGAATCCCAACATTATATTTGCAGATGCTGATTGTAAGTTTTTCGAGCAATGTTTAAGTCATTCCTCCATTTACCTGTCACCCTCGCTAGGTGGTCCGCCACTGTCGCTGTTTTGTTTAGTTGCATGTCCCTGTTCTTCAGAACCTTCCAGATCTGTGGAAATACACACATGGACCGAGAATCTTAAAAATACTCAAAAGCTTTGTAGTGCTATGAAAACCTGTGGATGGATGGGTTTCATATAAATTCTAAGTGGCTCACCAAACTGGGGGTGCCGAGGCTTTCAAATGCTTTCAGCAGCCGTGAGAGGGGCTACAGGGGCCTGTAAATCAGGAGAATGGACCCTGACTCAGTCGGGTGCTTCAGCCGAGACCCATAAATCACAGGGGTCCGTTAACCCTTCGTACGCAACAGCAGGGTCCTGTCTCTCAGGTGTCAGGTATCAGATTTGCACAGGATAGCTCCAATAAATATTGGGGCCAATTTTGTAACAATACACCGTGCACATAACTTTTTTATTTTTTTTATTACTAGCTGTATATAGGTGTTGTGATGATAACATTAAATTCTCCCTTATTTAGGGAATTCTCTTCATTAAATAGCTCCATACTTTAAAAAAATACTTTCCGCAGTGCAATTTGTTTTAATCAACAAACAGTTTAATCTAGCTATTGATTAAAAATGTTATTTTTTTCAGTGGATTTGGCCGTAGAACAGGCCCACCAGGGCGTGTTTTTCAATGCAGGCCAGTGCTGCACAGCCGGCTCTCGCATCTTCGTGGAGGAACCCATATATGAGGAGTTTGTTCAAAGGAGCGTGGAGAGAGCCAAGCGGAGAATAGTCGGCAGCCCCTTCGATCCCACTACTGAGCAGGGTCCACAGGTGAGAGAGAGAGGACAGAACGTCTCGAAAGTACAGAGTGGTCGGAGCAAAAAGCTCCCTTTTCTTTCTTTTCTCGCATCTTTTCTTTCATTTTAAAGAAATCCTCCTATCGCCCGTGCTTCACCTCTGCAGATCAGTCGGGAACAGCAGAATCGAGTGATGGAGTACATCCAGAGCGGCATCAGTGAAGGAGCCAAGCTGGAGTGTGGAGGCAAAGCCCTGGGCCTGAAAGGGTTCTTCATTGAACCCACTGTTTTCTCTGATGTGAGGGATGACATGCGGATCGCCAGAGAGGAGGTATGAGGATATTTGACAAGGCTTTTGCTAGCGGTAGCCTAAATACTGTGTGTATACCTATATAAAAAGACATACTGAATAAGCTTTTAATGCATCTTTTAATACATGACCAGTAACGGCTTATATTCTGACCTGTTTACAGATTTTTGGACCAGTGCAGCAGCTAATGAAGTTCAAAACTATCGAGGAAGTGATCGAAAGAGCCAACAACACAGAATACGGTTTGGTCGCTGCTGTATTCACAAATGACATCAACAAGGCCATGACCATTTCCACAGCCATGCAGGCTGGCACCGTCTGGTGAGTTTCATCTGCTGTGTTTCTTTAGCTGCAATCAGTAATATTTTTCATGTGGGAAGTATCAACCATTTCAGACTCTGGCATCCAGAAACTGTAAACTGGCAACATGCCACTTTACTATCATTACACAAGCCACAAAGAAATGTTTTCCTTCCTTTTTTTCTTCCCTGAGCTCAGACATTCAAGCTATAAAAATATCAGAAGCAACATGCCAGTGCAAGACAACTATGCAAAACATAAATTGTAAATGTAAATGGACACCCTCATTTTATAATTTGTATAAATAAAATGGCTGTAAAATGTTACTTCTTGAGTTCACCCAAAATTGTTTTGTTTCTTTTGTAATTACCTGCAGATGGCTATGACTAGGGGTAGAATTATAGCTAACATACAGCATGCCAGAGCCAAGATTTTTTTTTTTTTACCACTTATCATACTTGACTGCAATCCTCTGTTAGCTGAGGAAATGTTTCTTTACTTTGTCCTTCATACTTGATGCCGCCTAATCACCATCCCAATTCTCTTGCTCTGGTGAGGCTTTTGTTCGGTATATTGAGAAGGACCGAGCCTCTTTTCCTACCATCTGCAAATCGTGCCAGTTCCCAAAAGTAGGTTTTCTCCATTATTACCGACCACAGAGACCACTCCTCTTAATGAAGAGAAATTTGGGATGGACCACAGAAAACTAGCTGCAACTTGAGGTGCCACCTGATCTCACATATATAAATTTGACCTTGTTTGCTGATTATGGTGACGTCTTGAGGAATTCCCTTCAGTCGTCCATTAAATATCGGTGCTTTATTCACCAAACTATTCTGGACGTCTTGCAATTATCACGTTCTTTCTGACTTTCTTATATTTTCCATTGATTAGTTATGTGTCTTATAGGTACAGTAGAGAGTCAGTATAGAAAACACCATTACCACCATTTTTTCAGCCAAAGTTGAATCTTGACAAATGAACTCTTTTCAACTTTCAGCCTTAGTTGTGTGTGATAGATGTGTGTATATTAAAATCTCCTCCATTTCTTAATATCAAGTCTCCTCCATATCTCCTTTATCATATCTGACAATCTCAGAGCCACCCTCCCTCCCGAGTTATATAAACTGACAACTTTCAGCTGTGTGGGGGAAATAATAAGGGAATTATGTTATTAAATCCAGAGGGTTGCACAAATAGCAATGATAGAGACAAATATTTTTCACATCAGTCTTCCTGGATGCAGCTTTAATACTACTGCTTTGGACAAAATTAGGCATCATTTTACAATAAGAAATCCCACAAGTCAAACGAAGAGTGATCAATGCTTTGTGTATTTCCTAGGATAAACTGCTACAATGCTCTGAGCACACAGTGTCCATTTGGAGGATATAAAATGTCTGGCAATGGACGTGAATTGTGAGTATGACTCTTGGTTGCCTGCCCACTGAATATACACAATTAACCACAATATTACGAACACTGACTTTCTGTTTTGAAAACCAACTTTGCAAAATTGCTTCACATTGCATAAATCTTCATCTAAGAGGATATTGCTGTGCTTTTGCCCCGAGAGCCTCTTACTGTGTATACACTATATTTCAGCGTTGCTGTCAGTTCTGTAGTTTAAACAAAGTGAGCTGCATTGTCATCATTTCCTGTTGTCGTTTCCAGGGGAGAGAACAGCCTGAAGGAGTACTCGGAAGTGAAGACCATCACGATGAAGATGGTCGCCAAGAACTCTTAAGACAGCCGCACATAATTGGGGGGAGGTAGCGTCTTCCTCAGTACTGATCCGCCTCTCGTCGGTCTATCCATGGTGGCAAAACCACATTTAACCATCAAACGTAGTTATCTCCATGGTGACTACAGGGTGTGACCACTTGCTGCCCTCCCATTGCCTCCATCAACTCCGCCTTGCTCGCCACGGACAGTCAGCCCAGTCGCTGTCCAGCTATCTACACCTGCCTTGAATTTGTGGACTGTCTCTAGTCTAACTGACAACCACTGAACTACCCCCATATACCTCCTTCACTAACTCCACTAAAGCACTCACAGAGACAATGGGGGAGGCTCTTTTGACTGCAAAACCCCAATAACAACCCCCCGTCCCAGCCACCACACCCCGGTCCTCTTCCCTAGATGCTGGATGCTTAGAGACTCAGTCGCTGCACTTGCAATCAACCCTTTACTAGCAACTTGTCATGTGTTGGGAGGCAGATTTCTTGTACTGTGCGGTATGATCATCAAAACCTCATGTGTCATTGTCTTGGTTCACCAGTTAGAATTTATGCAAGCATGTCAGCTCATTCAAGACCACTGACGTTGTCAGCCTCAGATATGAATGGATGAAATGTTAATTCAGAACTAAAATTGATTTCTAATTGTCTTTGTTTATATTTTAGCTTGTATGACTTAACACTGTATGTCAACCCTTGACTGATGTAAACGTGAAGATTTGAACCTCTTTAGAGCATTTTACTCTCACCTGCTACAAGAGGAGTAGATGTATTTTAAACATTATGTAACTGATTGTCATTGATGTCCATCTATGTTTATGTTTATACAATCATATGCTATAAAATTATAAAATGACCATAGTTTTTTTCAGTAAAAACTTTTTTTTTTCCTGTAAAACTTTGTGTGATTACTTCATTCCCGGGGCTCAGTCCTCATATCTTCCTCAACTTTCTCTGCCGCTCAAGAGAGGTGACAAAATTCACAGCTTCATTCAGGGATGAAATGTGACGTAGGCTTATCAGGACAATGGGAGGAAACAACTGACTTTGATTAAACAAACCTTCTATTTAAATTTGAGCTGATCCCTGCTCTTTGAAGCCTGCCATGTTTCTAGGGTAGCCAAGAATGGACAAATAAAACAATGGCTCTAGAGATATCATTTCACAATTCAGGTTCTCCTACACACTTCTACTAGTTGGTCGCAATCTGCAGCCTCACCACCACTAAATTCTTAAGCAGCTGACGAGTATGAACTGCAATAATAAAGAGCACTAATTTGTTTTAGTTGTTTTTAAGTAGTAAGTAGACACAACTGAAAGCAGAGAGTCGAGTAGACATGATTAACTGAGGTATTTGTACATGTTAAGTGTAAAGTATTTGAATTATTTAAGTATCTGCAGCACTGAAGTGTTATACTTCATACATGCCTCTTATCCAATGCTTGAGAAGAATTTCTTCACTCTGATGGCTCCACCTACTGGGCAGGTATACTGGTGACATCAAGGTGGCCAAGCACGTCTGACCTTTAGCTGCTTTAGCTTTACATGACCCTAACACTAACCAACAGTGGGGGAGGGAGGGAATGAACCAATTAACTTAATAACAATTTATTGTTACGTGACTTAATTCTACTTAGTTAACTATTCTGGTGTCTACGTTTAGTCTTTGTCAGAGCCACTGAGTAAAGTAAACAAATACTGAGTTAAGGAGTATAGTAAATACATAAAGGCCGAAGAATATTTTAAAAGAATATAATCTCCCTTATTGAGGAAAAACTGGAGACTTGACCTTATCCATGAGCTGTTTAACCTAAACTGTTGAAGCAATATATAAAACAAGATAGAGATAATAATATTAATATTTTTCTTTGATAAACTATTCAGGACAAATGGCATTGGATAATGGGGCTCCTCGTGAATATTTGCTTACATTTCATGTTTCTGTCTGCACAAACAGCACACACAGTGACATACATTCGGTGGCATCTTTGATCTATTAAAAGTTTGAGGTGACGACGTGAGCCCGATGACAGGAGGTAAAACAACAGAAATATGAGTCTGGTTTGTGTTGGCCTGCTTGCTGGAGACCAACAGATGTGGACACATTTCACTGGAGCCAATTGTCTGTCAAATGATCAGGGGTACATTTTCCCACAATTCCCTCCCCAGTTGGTATCTGCAGCCATTGGAAAGGGGGAAATGAAAAAGTGATCTGCTTATTGCAGCATTCTGTTAACACAAGAGGGAATGTCAGCGCAAACTATGGAGACACACACACACACACACACACACTCAAGTAAAAAGTGCATCAGTGAACCTTTAATGTGTCTTCTATAGAAGAACTATTGCACTATAAGTCAGATTAGATCTCATTTGTAGATATTAAGAAACATTTTTAGAACATATTTAAGTGAAGCTTAATCCTGAAAGTATTACTCACTTAAAAATATAAGAAAGACAAAAGACTGATCATGGGGAGATCTTCTGGATTCTCTGAGCCATCGTTGAAACTTTTGAGAAAAATGCATCCAATTAGGTTCATATCTTCTTAGTGGGAACCCTTTACAAAACCATATTTTCTTAGTGTGTGCAAACATAACCCCACAGTTAAGGACATCAGCTTGGAAACAGACCACACACTGACAGGGACATTCACCCTTTGTCCAGATGGACCCTTATCCTTCAAAAGCCATGTTTATAGCTTCAGTTAATATTCCAGCAAGATAGCGCTGCTTTTCCTATTATCTGTTCTTTCATAATATTTTCTCACATGTGTTAACTAACCAAACAGGGACGTCCTTCTGTGTCTGGTTGATCATCTTCGATGTTGTCTGGTCTTCGTCATTTGTCTCTTCTCCTCAGAATGATGCTGTGACAAGCTCATGACTGTTTAATGTTACGCAAAGTAATAGTTTCTAAATCCCCACAAACTGCACTGAGAGTTTATATGTCTGTGTCCCATTGGAATATTAAGAGGTCTGAGGCAGATTTGACATTCAGAGAGAAAATTCGAGTTGAGTGAGCAAAGGCTTTAGACAATATGTGGGGACATCTAAAAATTAATTCAATATATATTAAATAACCACTTAAGGGTGATATACATGAGATTTCTGAAGCAATATACATGTATTAATCATTTTTAAGTGTCAAGTTAAGAAATGACACCTTTGCTGAATCAATCTGATTTCCTTATGAAGAACTGAGCCTGGTTTCGCAGGCTCCCGTGTGCTTTTCCTCTCTCCCGCCAACCCTCAACACACGACGTCACCGTCCGCCCAGAAACTCCCAGCTGCTCCCTCCAGCTAATGAGACGGAGGGCTGCCTCCCTCCGACAAACCACCGCACGTTTCACAACAAAACGTCGCCACAATGACAAGTCGCCCGCTCCCGAGCAGACACGCACGCAAACCGAAAGACAGTATTTCCTCAACAAAGGGGCCCGAAAACTCCAGATTTGGTTCTTTCTGCTGGTAGGTGGTAATAAGCACACATTTCACAACGAAACCACAGCTCGATGCTCCCCGGCCACAGCTCACTGGGCCTGCTGGTGTTTAGTAAACACGGCTGGTAAACAGAGCTGGCAGTTCCAGGGTCAGGTCTGGTTCGGGTGGTTGATTAACAAAATATTCTTCGCTCAGTTGTATTACAGCTTTGCTGGTTTTGGTTCTTCCTGTTTGCCCCAGGATAGCAGGACACTGGTCATTTTGACAAGCACTGAAGTCTTGGGGGACTTTCACACCACTAGTTTATTTGGTCTGCAACACATAATAACATAGTTTACCATGTAGCATATAGAGCACAGCGTGGTCCACCCTCACACCTGCAGAGGAACCAGAATTGGCCTGATTGATGTTTCATCAATATTTATCTTCAAACAAACAGGAAATGAAATAATTAGTATCCCCTCCCATGATGCATCTGGAATAATACGTTCACGTTCTCACAAGAGGGACCACACCAAAGATTGTCATTTGATGTTGAGTTAAGCGGACCAAGACCACCTCTTTTTGGAGGTCTCGCTTGATTTAGTGCACCCGAGAACGACTGATACTTTCACACCAAGGAAAAAGAACCAAACTAAGTGCCTTTGTTTTGAATGGACCCTTTGTTGCGCACCCTTAGATACTTACTGGGAAATTATAGTTAGTTAAAGTTTACTAAAATTAAAAGACACTGCAGCAGGAGCCTCTTAAGAGTGAATTTATTGTGACTATTTCATGAATATAATTTTCACTTCTATTTAATAATTGTTTCACAATGGAGAATGAGCCTCTTACACAGGATTCACACTATCTCTTCATTAAAATGAGAAATAAATACAGTAACCAGTAGTTATTTTAACATTTACAGGGGCATGTAAGTATTAGGATACACTACAGACCTTAAAACTAGAGGGAAAAGTCAGGGATCGCTAAAGTCATAGGTATTCAACCTCCGTGCATCATGATTATCTGTAGAAAAATCATGTTAAGATATTTCATTAAACTCCAAAAACATCGACCTTATGGTGGAACTTGAGGTAAAGTAATTCTGGACCAAACTGGTGGAACAACCGTATATGTCAGACCAACATTGCTGCTAGTATGGCTAATAAAAAACAGTTATGTTTCTGAGGACAGGATCATGTGTGGGACTCAACATTCCCCAAATGGTTATACAGTACAGTGTTTTGGAATGAAACCCTTCAACTATAATCGTGGCAGGCAGGGTCAGGGTCAAGCGTTGGTTGGGAAATGAGAGCCGGCCTCCTACAAGAAGCACATGATCATAATCAACTTTCATACATCAGTGTCCTGCTTTGTTAGCAGGCTGTGAAGCTCAGAGAGACAAATTTAAACCTGCCTGACCTGCGGGAGATTAAATATGTTCGAGAAGCTTGTTTTTTGTATTTTACTTTTTTTTTTACAATTCTGTCCTGAACAAACAACATAGTTTCCTGATTGTATTGTATTGCTGTTACATACACATGATAACAGTGTAATCGTAAGACAATTGTTATACATAAAAGATACATACAGTAACAACCTTTTGAAAATAAAAGGACAGTGATGCCCTGTCACGAGTCTATGTATGTGATTAATAGGTCACTAACACCTCAAGTTTAATTTATCACATAAAACATGTTTTGCATTAAGAAGTGATATTCTTAAAGACTGGTCACGCCGTTATGGGATAGATAATGTATTGGATGATTTAAGCGGTGTCTTGGAATTACTCCAAGGTTAAGTGGTAATCCCATATCCATCAACACTTGAGTCCCAATACAAATGACCTGGACTATGTATTTATTGGAAGGAGCACTTATGGAGCTTGATAAGTATCATTCACTGGCCATTACCCTATGCTCAGAAAAATGATCTATGAGAGCCGTTTGCATGCTAATCCCTCCCATTGGCTCAAAAGCTTCAAAGGTTCAATTTTGCAGCACAGTTTCTTAGATACACCCACTGAGATATAACTTCCTTAAGAACAGAATTACTGAAGTGATCTATTGGATTTCCATGGTGTGCCAAATTCATTCTGGGACTAATGAAATGACTCATTTGTACCTTAAGGACTTAAATGAGATGGTGACATTGTGGCTTTGAATGTCATCATAAAATCGGTACTTGACATGTCTATTGCCAAGCTTGAGTCGTGCTTTCGTCAATACAGTGAGAGCATTGAGAGAGGAGATGACACCTATCAAACTGACCCAAATGGAGGCGTTTCAATGCTTCCCTCCTTAAGGCGGTGACACCTTATGAGCTGGCTGTCGAACACTCGAAAACCTTTCACTGGTAAATGTAACAATACAACCGGAAATACATGATCACGTACATAACATTTTAGATCTAGAGACTATTTCTATAAGTTGGAAGGGTGTTGATTAGTTCCTTTAGAAAGACCCAAAAATAAGCACAAGCCTACATCCAACATCACTTTAATGAGTATAATCTGCACAGTCACCAAATGTAAAATAGTTTACAAAGTGTGATGGAAGGTACTTATCTATCTCTCAAACACATACAGTCAGACATTACATAGACATACATTAATCTCATTAATACTTAAATGAACCAATCCGTTACAATGGAGTGTAATGGAGCTAACTAATTTAAGCTAACTAAGGGATGCACTATGGCTGCCTGTCAACATCCCTTTGCACATGAGTTTACTGTGTGCATGCATAGTGTTGTGTCTGTCCATCCAAAAGTATCACAAGTTGACTTTTTATCCAGTTTGATGATAAACTTTAGTACATCCATGTTGTTTTTTTGAGTATCTCTAATTGGATGAAGGATTTTAGTCACCGATATCTGGATCTTAATTTATCAGAGCAACAAGCTCTTTTAATGACCAGGTCTGTTTACTTTGGAGAGGAGAAGGAGACATCTGCAGAAAATCTGGCTTCTGATAAAAAAAAAAAAGTCAGAATCTTGAGTTATTAAAGACACTAACATTAGCTCACCTTCCGTGAGCTAATGTTAGTAGCATTTCCCATGATTCCATTCTCGGTCATGATGTTATTGACTTGATCTTTGTTATTGCTCAGTGAGCGACATATTGTGTATGTAACCATAAAATCATAAAATTGAATGATTTACATTATGGGGACTTGTGTTTTGTCCTAAAAAGGGAGGCGAGCTCCCACAATGATGCTGAGTAAACAAAGTAAGTCCCCACACCATCATAGTAAAACACACACACACACACACACTCAGACACACACACACACACACACACACACACACACACACACACACACACAGGCGATGATGAATGGTATGTTTTCTATATACTATCAATTCAGAATGTATTTAAAATAAAGCAAAATGACAAATACAAAAAGAGAAACAGTAACAATTTGGAAGTTTAACTAATGCTGGCATGAAAAAATCCATTTATTCCATTAGAACCGGAAAAAAAGGAAAATGTTCACTTCTGTAAAACATTCTCCAGCAGCAGTCTTATAAAGTCCACCCTTTACGAATCGGAAACACAAGAACAAGCTGGAAGCCATCAAATTCAAACATGGGAAGTCAAATTGGCTGCAAAGCAGACATCCGATATCGACACCTATCTGCTTACCTTTGGTGGAGAGGACACACGCAGCATGGTGGCAATCCAATCAGATATGATTTGTAATAACTGTGAAAGTTGCTTCCTCTAACCTTTCAACTTGCTAATAATTCTCCTGCCAAATCAGGATGGCTCGTTATGAGTGAGGAAAAGCTGTACCCACACAGAAGACCTGTAGTTCATTATCAAGTTGGTGTGCTCCGATGTCTTTTCTACTCACCATAGTCATTGGACCTAGAGTGAGGAGGAAATAATCAAGATTCCCGCTCACTGTCATTTTAACTGACTTGACTGTCTCAGAGCAGACCCTCAAAAACACTTTAAGCCTATGCAGACAAAATGGAATCCTAAGAAGGCAGCAATAAGATCTGCTGGATGTGAGCTTGGCAAATACAGACTGCTGTGATGATTATTGTGTGTGATTCCTGGAGGCTGCAACTTGTACAGAATCACATATAAACTGTGCACCAGTTACCGTGTTAGCGATACTGACAACACCAATGTTCTCTGCAAAAAGTTACATCAGGGAAAAATGAAGAAGTTTATACTCATAGACAACAAAAAACAAACGGCCATTTGGATAGGAAAGTTGCGCAAAGTAATTCATACGTGTTATCAAGCCTCTGCAGAGCTTCAGATGAAAGCTGCTGCAGCCTGTCACTCCTCTTTCTACTTCACTAATGCCGCCACAGTGATGTTCAGTCTGTACGCTGTGCATGCACTTATTCGCAACTCGTTTGCACAGCATCTAAAGCCTTTCATGAGACAAGACCGAGAACATGTCCAAATTACAGAATATTCTGCCTGCAGGTCGCCAGGAACCAAACATAACCTGCTGCCAAATTGTTACTGCTGGAAGGCTCCTATCTTTGCAGTTGATGTTGCATTTTCCAAACAAATTAGCATTAAATGCAATTACCCAAACTGACTGACACACAGCCAACCTGGGGCCATCTGGAGCCATCAGTTATCCGGCCTGAGTACTGAGAGTATCCGTCTCTAGCCATCGCCATACAGGTGCACTTCCTCTGAGTTGACTGGGTGCTCTGCACAAGTAAAAAACAACATATTACCTGCAATCTGAGGAAGGCTTGTTTGCCAAAAAGTGGTTCGACACCACTGTACAGGTTCAGCTGCTAGAAACCTCTTCCTACAAGCACACACTCACACCAGTGATATCACTGTTTCTTTTCTCGTAAGACCATTACCTCATATTCCCATAATCAGTCTGAATGTATTACAATGTAGCGGTGCCAAAAAAAATTGTATAACAATATAAATGGTTGTCTGTCACCATTGAAGAGCGGGACTGAGTCATCATACAACAGGGCAACTGAATAATCAAGCTGTTAAATGGGGACAAAAAAAAGCTTGATGCTTAGCACTTGCTTGTTCCAACAATCAAAGAGTTGCTGTTGTAAGCTGTAATAGGAAAATGTGTCAAACGTGTTCCAATGTCTGTTTTTGAGCGGTGACATTTGCCACATTTTAGCAGACTCCTTCAGACGTGTTAATGCTGCACACTCCCTATAAAACAAGCCAGCGTTAGTCGTTCCAGGAGACTGATACAATATGGACATCCACAAAATGATCTTTCACATAATAGATTGGACAGTGTTGATTTTTCATTACAGATGATGAAAAGCTCACATTAATGCAGAGAATTAATTCGTTTGTCCGTCTATCCATTTGTCTCACTTTCATCCATTTTCAACAGTGTATTCCATCAAAGCAGAACCATCTCACAGGATGTTCCATTTAAAAAAGCTGTTATCTTTAACCCCAAAATGACAGCTATTACTCCATTATGATAAATCACAGCTCATAACCAGATATGCCAAAGGAAGCAGCATCCTGTCCATGTGAGCCATTTGGATGGCGGATCATGCTTTTAAGGAAAGCAAAAAGGACAGAGAATAAGAAAAGTCTTTAAGCCAATCTGGGTCTCTGCCAACCTGCCGCTAACCTTTGCTCTTTTGGTTTGGGAGTTAGCTAGTTTCCTTTTTCCTCTGACATCACTCTTCAGGATCCACACAATGATAACATGGCCCGATTGCATGACATTACTGCTTCCTTGAATGCACATGGGAGAATTGGTATTAAAAATCCCTCACGACTACAGGCTAACTGCAGTTTCCAGCAAGCACCAGCTGCACAGCTGGTGTCCATGGGAGAGACAGAACGGATACACAAATTCCAGACGGTTATGAGGCAGGGAAATACATTTCCTTGGGCAAGATTTTGCTTACACCCAATGGTGTGTGTCCTTTCTATTATGGTATCATATGGCAAATCTAATCCCCTTCTTACTGCGAGCAGCTTTAGAAGACCATCAAAACGCATGTTGTTGTAACTGCATATGTACATTATTTAACATTAGATCAGAAGACTCTGGCAGACCCACCATGCTACTTACACTGCATTTCTTTTTATGAGAAAGCTGCAATTTTCAATTCAATTCTCCCTTCAAACTAAACACACACTGGATGGATTCCGCTTTATTTACAAGTAAATGGATTTAACTACAAACAAATTGGAGTCATTGCTCGGCATCTTTGAGAACCGAACCCTCTGTTATCTTTGTAAACTAGCTTTACATTGCAATAAACCTAACTGAGCGCCTAAACTCCTGCATTTAATATGTTCAGACCCCGAGGGAGTCTGGTTCTGAAATTTAAAGCAAATTGCTGCTTGATATAAGTGTTTGTTCTCCATGTCTCAGATCTTAATTTGTTGTTGTAGCCTATTTCAGAAATATGAGCCAGATACTAAAGTAAAGCGCGCACAAAGAGGGAAGAAAAATGCACCTTGTGTGATTTTTTTTTTTCGTAATGCAAACCAGATGTGACCGGGACCATGGAAACAGGTGATGATAGCATTACGCCAGGATTACAAACAGATGGAGAAGGGCTTGAACTTATTCTTGTGTCATTGTCGGGGTCATAAATAAAGATTTGTTTTTCCTCTGATGAAATGATTTCTGTATAAATAACCCAAGGTGTCGTGTAAACAAGAAGAGGCCTCACTCTGGGTTCAAATCTATTTGTATGAAGAAAAATTGTGAAAATTATTAATTTCATTGTGACAAACTGAGTGTTGTGTCTGCCTGAAGTGTCGGCTGGCTAGCAGGGGTGCAGGATGGTTGTAGTGCTCTACGTGCTTTTTGCATGCGAGGGTGTGTGGCTATCAGCACGATGTTGCAAAACTACAGCGTTTCACCAAATTAAACCCTCCGCTTTCCGCAGCAAGGAACGGACTGCTCTTGTTTCCCACCCCTGGTAACGGTACAGGACGCAGGTCTGCTTCACATCAGGTGAATGTCGTTGGGAGAGGAATGTCTCCAGCAATCAGCCTTGATGAAGCAGCTGACGGAGCTGTCCTGGGAGACAGAGGAAAGCCACTGTACGTGTTGGACTGGCCTCAGCGCCGAGGAGGACACTGTGCAGACCTGCTCTGAATGGCAGGCTGGCCACCCCTGAGAGATGGTTATTTAGTGAGCAATTACATCTCGCAGCAGTGAGCGAAGCATTGAGCCCCAAAAAAGTACTCAAGACTCAAGTCTTTATCTTGTGACCTCATCTCAAGAGGTAAAGTTTTGCATGTTAAAGTGGAAACAGATAACTTTTTAAACCCCCCATTGTTTCCAAGTGGTATTATTGTTTGTACTGTCGCAAAGACAACTGGATCCCTTTCTGTTTCCTCAGAGCCTAGCTCCATGAAGAAATGATCAATGCCACTTTGGAAATAAAGCCTCTTTTCCACTGTCATTACAGTATGATACAGTACGGACCATTACAGGCACGGTTCAGGTCAGTATTGGACAGCTATGCATTTCCACTGTGTAAGGTACAAATACACAGGGGCTCCTCCCCTAGTGTACTGGCCCTGTGTGCCAGGTACCCCAACTAAAATGATAGTGGGTACAATGGGACCTGTACAGTTCTATGGTAATGGGAATCCTAAAATTAGCATACCATTCTGTCCCCTATCGTACTGCATAGTGGAAATGATGATTATTAGAACAGTAAAAAGGATGTTTAAAAGAGATAAACTAAAATTGTCACAATTTTATACTGAAATTGGGAACAGGCAACGCTGTTATGATGTGCACTGCGTAGTAGTAACATAGTTTGAGTAACGTTGTTGCTTTGCACAAACAAGTAACTACAACAGAGATCGGCATCAACGCTGACACAACAATAAGTTAAATAGGCCCTATTATGAAAAAAAAAAAAAACTTTATCAATGCTTGTGTGTAAATATTTAGGTCCCCGGTCCTGCTAACATGCAAATGAGACTACTCACTTATTCTGTTGTGGTCTGGCCTCCTATGTCTGTTGCTGAAACCTTCTTTAACACAAGACACTTAGAAATGTCTCCGGTTGTGATGTCACAACAGGAGTGGGGCGGGACATTTCCAACAGCGCTAGGCCAATCACACATAATGGATGTTTTGTAGGGGAAAGAGGGTTTTTCAGAGGGAGTGTGTGAGATGTCAGACTGCATTGCTGCTAGAGGTCTAACTAGGTGCTTTTATATCATAAAAACATGTTATATATATATAAAGACCACAAAAATGTAAATATTAAACTTTGAAAATGGCACAAAAAAGAGCAAAATAAAAAAACCCTTTCTATTTCCACTTTCATTGACTGGTGAATCACAACGTGTGTTTCAGAAGTTGTGAAGTGTTTTTTTTTTTCATATGATGATTATTTTATTATGAACAGACAGAATGACTTTAGTCACAGAAAACGAGCCTGAGCGTTGATATTTTCCAGACTATCCCTGAAGCTACCACAAGAGAGCACAGCTGGCTGGCTCCCTCACTCACTGCTGAGCCTCCCTTGTGTCACACACAGGTGTAAAAGCCAAGCCCTTCAGTGCAGAATCATTGTCACAGCTTCAACCAGCCACCCCAAATGGGGCCTCCCATCCTGCCATTTGGGAGAGTGGACTTTCACAGTAATGGACACGTAAGAAGGCGACACCTTGGCCCAGCATGGTGCCACTTGACAATGTGACAAATAGTGAGCTCTTAAATCATTAAATTACAGAGTGAAATGATTTATTGGTCCCTGTAGCACGAAGCGTTACCCAGGGAGCATTAAAGATGGTCTTTGTTTTAGATTTCACACATTCTGTAACATGTTTATGCAGCTGGATTGTTTTATTGGAGCAATTGAATTAAGCTGTGATAAGTGAGCTGAAGTACCAGGCTCAAGGGTACACTAGAAATGCCACACCTGTCAGTGCTCTGGGCAGGATGGGCTGTCTGTTCATGCTGAGAGAAACAGCCTGACTTACATCAGATTTGGCCTTTGAGATTTATATTTCCTGAATGTGCATTAGTTTGCAAAAGCTTGTGATTTATTTATTAGTCTTAATTAAACTAGACTAGGCTATTGGAACACTCTTCTAGGAACTTACAAAGCCTGTTACACAAACTAATTTTGTTCCCGAATCCCTCTTCCTGGAGCTGTGGATTAAGTGCTACTACGGGTATTTTTTTTTTTTTTTTATTAAAAGCCAAAGCTTAGTTGCGGCCTGCTCGAGAGGATCAGCTCATTTCCTTCACCAGGCAGCACAGTCTGCTGAGAGCAGAGCTTGTCTTAGAAGATCAATGTCTTCTCTTTTGTCGCATCAGTCATGCAGCTTCTGCGTCTCACAATGGCATCGGGGTAGTTGGTGGGGTGGTGAGACGCTCGATTTGAGAGCACAGAGGACCACCTGACCGCCTACTGGTGCCCAGGGAACACACACACACATACACACACACACACACACACAGACTACTGATTGTGTCTTTATTTGTCTACTGACAGCAGATTCATTTGAATGTGCTTTACGTCCCCTCCCCCATCTATAGAACGAGTTAACATGCTTTATTCGACTTTGACATACCAAACCACACAAACTATAAAGTGTAATTGGCTGTTACATGTCCCAACTAACTGCTCCCTGCTCAGGGGATTATTGGAAACACTAACAAACAGACTTCTTTCTCAGTTTTCTTGAAATGATGAAGCTGTAATCCATTACCGAGTCTGCACATTCACTAATTGCAGCTCTACTTTTATTCATAACACTATCCACCCTTAAAATTTCATCCACCCCATCAGATAGGTTGTTATAAATGTGCAAATGGTCGGATTTTAGGTTTGTGGGTGTAGAGGTTTCATGTTGATCTGTTTACATACAGGGTTTTCAAGTTATCTGTGTAGAGACTCCACAGACTCAGAATTTTGGAAGGGATAAAAAAATGAAGTGAATTTTAATGAAGTGTTTTTTTTATTGTTTAAAATTCCCAGCTTCCCATAATTCCGCAGCTGTAAAGCTACAAAAAAACAAAGTGTATTTTCTATGTTTATCTTTCCCTCATATAGTCCCAAGAGCAGTTAACAAGAAGGAAGGGGGACCAGAGCTTAACGTGCAACTGCACATTCTCATTAAAATGGGTTACTAAGACAAGATAGAGAAACAAAATAAACAATCACCAGTCGCACCATTCTTCATCCGGGGCAAGAATGTAGAAGCTGTCGGAGAACTGGGATCCAGAGGCCTGTTAGTGATGACACTTCTGATCTATTTTCTCTGCAACCGCTTAGCCTTGACAAAGTCCAGCGTCGGTGAATTTCTTTCTCTCACACTCGCGCACACGTTCACACGCACACACACACACACACACCACACACACACAGGCGCACACACCATTTGTTTTGTTGTGCTAAACGCTACAAGGTGATTATCAGCAAAGGGGGTGATCTCCAACAGCAACCAAAGAGCTTTAGTAACATCGATAAGAGCAACTCTATTCCTTAGAAGTTCTCAGAGCTCCTTGAACTTCACATTTCATAGCGACATGCCACGGAAACATTTCAATGAAAATATGAGAAGTAAAAATAGGAACTGGCTCCATTCTCTCTTTAAGAAAACAAACATTAAACATTGTTTAATAAGACGGGGAGACACGGTAATGTATGTATGATAGAAGGAGATTCTTCTCTGTTCTGACAATCCAATCATTCACACAATAAAAGATGTATGTATATTTATATTGTTAACAACTTTAATAAGCTATTTTTTTACGTTTTTAACTTTTCCAAGCTCTTTCCTTTATGTTTTTTTTTAACCTCTGAAATCTATAATAATAATAAACTGGTGGGAATATAAAATTAGATTTGAGTTACCCAATTTGCCTAGGATGTTTAAAGACATTAGTAGTGCATGGGAGTCCAGTGCATGAGGCTGCAGCTAAAACAAGGCTCCCAAAGAACCTTTTTCCTTCTTTTTTTATGCAAGTGCATTTGTTCAGAATTGCCAGCGTTGCTCTTTCTACAGATCTCCAAAAGACTGGTTTTACACTGTCTACACGCATTACTCCCATAGTCTGTTGAAGGCTGATCCTGTCACCCACATCTTTCCTGCAGCCGGGCCACCCAGCCTGGATGTGCCTCTAACATGTCATCCCTCTGTGTGGTCCTTAACAAAAGAGAAACACAGAGCCAGAGGGAAGCACAGCAGTGCCAACCAAGAGAGAGATGTTTCAAAATATGACAGTGTCATCTCTGGGAAGGGAGCGGAGAAAAGAGAAAATAGAAACAGTTAAAAAAAATAAAATAAAATAAAAGCAGAGTCACAGTTATTCTGGAAGGTAAAGTATACTATTAGAGGGAAAGTATTACTTTTAGTGGAAATCATATTTAATTAGCTTGGCTTGTATTCATTATTTATTACCAGATATGGTTAAGGCTTTAGAGAAGCTTTGTTAGTCATATTTGGTCATTAATGTTTTTTTTTTTCTCATGTGCTTTATTTGGACAATGAAAGCACACTATGAGGAAGTTGTCCAAAACACAAAGATAAAACACAAATGGAACAAAAACAACATTCAGTAATAACTGCTGGTGAGATAAAAAACTCACATTTTCACTATAAAACAAACTAAAGCAAGATAAATACTGATGCTGATATAAAACACGACTGAACAGCCACGACTGTTTTGAAATAAAGTTTTCGTATTATACTTTTCTAATATTGACATTTTTATGCTTTCTTTTTTAGACTGAGCCAAAGAACAACAAAAAGATTATCTGAAGGTTTACAACAAAATAGAAAACATTCCCTTCAACAATAGCGTATTATAAAACACCAGAAATTGACTCAAAGTGGCTTCATTGATGTCAGCTAAAACTTTAATTTTCATAACTTACCACATGAAATTTGTGGTGCTCTGTCGCACGCCTTGGCAATTTAGTCTTTTTGTGGCGATTCCAGTGCACTTTGTGGTTCTTTCTGGGTGATTTATGTGTCAGCTGATGGATATTAAATAACCTTCACTGCCATCAGGTTTATTTGTGATTTGCAAGATAAAGATCGCTAGGTCATAAGATAGATATCCAATGTCCTGAACGTGTTTTGTGTTAGCGGCTGATTGATACCAGCCCACTTCTGTGATTTATGCAGCACTATGTTATAGAAGGGAAAGATAAGACTGGTGGAAACAAATGATCTGCAGGGCATGTTGAGCTTCCTATGCTGTATGAGCTCCAGTGTTGGAAAAGCTTTTCTCTCTTTATTAGAGCTGAGATGCAGTAAACCTGCAGAGTAAACACATAATTATCACACATTTATTGGTGAGCAGAGCAGAGCATTTCTTTGCATTCATGCTATAATTACAATTAATTCATATTTATTTATATTTATTTAATAGATATTTTGATTAACTTACCAACATTGAGGAAAATTGTAACATGTAGTATCATATTATAATGTAATGTAATTGAATTTAGGTCCTTAAATCTTGTGTACTTTTGCTTTAATACCCTTATTTAGCATTTATAAGCAGTATGTAGACATGTAATGGACTGTTTATATTAATACTGTACTGCAGTTAGTTGTAAGCAGATGCAAGGATATTTTCAACTGTTAAATATTTGAAACAGACGTTAATTTAAGTTGATATTAAAACAGATGTATGCTGTATATAATATTAAGGAACAAAGATGTTAAAGGAAAAACAACCAAGTATCACTCTCAAGAGAATGGCGTATCATTTATAGATTTTGAGTTTATTGGCACAGGTGTTGGTACACCAATTTTATACTTACATACTGTTTCTGTTAAACCAACGTAAAAAAGTCCAGGGCTGATAATGGCATCAACAGTAGCATCCAACCAGGAGGCAGCTACAGTACCATGGTTTGGACGGAAGTGCATTAAGTGCAATACCACTGACGACCACTAGAAGGCGTTCTGAAACCCCAGCGGTTATAAATGTGCTGGTGGTCATTTTGGAAATGAGACTTATAGTCGTTTTGATGTCTGCAGTGTGGGAGTTGATTGACAGCTGTGATTGACAGTTGGCTCACCTGCGACTTTCCTCAGCTCCAGGACTCACATCGCTAAAGGTGGCACCGACCATAAGCAGCAACTCTGCACATCACACCTCGCTACAACCAAAAGGTCCATGAACTTGACTCTATAAAGATATACGCTTCAGACACAAAGACGATATAGGGCTATAACGAAGAGTACACCCATGTGTCTGGCACTAGAGGTGGAATGATGAATCACTTTGCTGATTGGAATCACTTGTTCACTTTCTCGGTTCAAAAATCCATAGTCATTATGTAATTAATCACTGTTCAAATGCACTTCAGTACATACTGCAGTAAGTAAATGCATCACAGTTGCCAGCCTAACAGTTTTTATGAGAATACAAACAAAGAAGGTGGTAATCCCAGTTGGACACAGATGCGGGACCAAACGGCGAATAGTAACATATATAATGGTATGAAGTAGTAAGAACATATGCCATTGATTGGTTTGAAAACTGGATGTAATGAATCATGTGGCTGTGACAGAGCCAACAAATATAATGAAACAAAGATGGACTCTGTTGTAGCAATCAAAAAGCTTACAGTAACTTGTCCCTCAAATACACATTGAATCCCATATCTTTGTCTTTTGCATTTCAAAACACCCAGCATGTTTTGTTTTTTTATGGAACTACTACTATTGACAATGATGTAATAGTGGAATTAAAGCATCATACATATGTGATTGAAGTCACGTTTTTGAACAGTCTCCAACACACGTTATCAATTGGCACCAACAGCCTTAGCGACATGCATCTTGTTTGGACTTCCACCTGAAAAATGTGTCACTTCTTATACTAAGAAGCAGCCCTGTCTACAGCCCTGTGTCTCCATCCACCTTGATTTCTGTCTTCCATTTGCTTTTTTTACTGGAACATGGATTTGGTTAAAGCCTAATGAATTTAAGAGTGTCAGCCTGGTACTGAAACTACATTTTGTTGATGCAATTTTGCTTGACTCTTACAGAAAAGTGGACTGACACTAGATAGAGAAACATCCATGACCTGAATTGGCAAAATTATAGACGATAACGATTTTTTATGTGCAGTGTTGGAGAATTATGGACCGACTCAGAGCTGTCTGAATGAATACAGCCTTCAGACTTTATTTTAAGGTTGCATGATGATTTAACATATCTAATACTACTAAATAGTGAGTTTCAAAATGGGTGTCATCTGACACTGCAGCACATTAGAAGTAAACTATCTTGTTCTGACATTTCATCTGTGAGCTGCACACAGTAATTAAAACATTAAAATCAGTGAAGCTGATGTGAAAGTGATATATAGTGTTATATAGGTTATCTGGGAGGAATTAATTTATGTGTCAGTATTAAATCCAGCAAAACAAATGAAAAAGGTGTTCTATATTTGAATGCTGCATAAAGGAGGTATAGAAGTGCATCATCTGCATAGAGTAAAATTCTTGTTTTTTTCCTGCTGACATTTACACCAACGATCCATCAGTCTACTTTTACAAGCTAGAGACCAGCATGCTATGTACTAATTTTACCCTAATTACATCATCACAGTTATGGTAGAAACATTTTGGTAAAACAAGTTCATATTTTCAGAGAAAAACATTTTTCTCACTTATTTTGTTGTTTGTAGCTGATCAGAAATCCTTGGTTTTCTTTACCCAGACTTTGACATATCCTTCTCTGAGATTTTTATTTTTTTGTGATGCTCACTTCATTGAAAAACAACACTTCTCAGAAGTTCTCCAAAAATGTAGTGGGGCTTGATATATCAATTCCATTTAAAGTTAAGTGCACACTTTTCTTTTAAATAGGACCGAGTGTGATATTTTTGGAAACTTTAGAAGTGTTGGTTTTTGAAGCAGACACCAAGTTTGAAGGAGTCAGCATGGTATGGCACACATGGTTCAAACTCGACAGGTGGTGGTACCGCTGGAACCCGAGGATCTCATTCTCGTCCCATTCTTTCCTTCACGCCTCCTGTGTCTGAATGAGCCGAGTGGCAAAGAAAAGGTTCTGCGCATTATGTGTTTTTCTGGGCAGACTTGGAGGAGTCAGTGTAACGGATGGGGATTATTATTAAATGGCACTCTGCTGAGAGAGGAAAGCTCTTAATGGTGGTTCTCAGTGTGTCTTTGTCTCCTTTTTTTGTTGACATTTTTGTTGCATTAATGGCAGAGAGGTTGAAATCCACGGGGGAATCTGTGCATTAAAAATACAATTCAACGAGTACACTGAAGTACAACTACATATTTATATTTTTATCATATTCACAATAGGGCAGGAAAAATAGTAAGGTTAATTATAACAGCAATCATTTCAACCTAAGGTGAGGTTTACACAATGAGGTTGTTTATACCTTGCCGACAAAAAGTCCCAAATATATTTAGATAGAACAACTGAGCCTAATCTTCACACCACATGGGAACGGTATTTGTCATGGATAGTCACTGCTGCTACATTAAACAATACAACCCATATGGTATGTCTAAACCTAAAGTAATTCAGCATGTGAGACATTTAGACACAAGTAACAACACAAGAAAGTGAATGCATGTTAACAATACCGTAATATACAGACATTATGGGGGAGCCGTTGGGTGATTTTTAGCCACTAAATGGTGCAGCTCTGGTCTGCAGATAGCCTGCTAATGATCATTCATGTGAACTCCATATCCTGTCCCAAAATCTCCAGCCTATTTATCTTTAGAATGGTTTCTCTCTCTCTCTCTCTCTCTCTCTCTCTCTCTCACACACACACACACACACACACACTCCCTTCCGTCTCTTTCCTCTCTCAAACATCAGACAGTAAGCACATACAATAAGCATTCATACAGTCCCTCAAGAAGCCCATTTTCTGTCAGTGCTTCCATTGACAAATTTAAGTTATCCATATGTTAGTGAAAAACAAACTACAAATGCTTGGCCTGCAAGAAACAACACTGTGTTTCCCATCATTTGTTGTGAAAACAGTTCCTCTGGTGGCCTCCTGCCCCCAGTCTGCATTTCCCCCCACTGTAAATCATGATGAAATGGCTTGCAGGTGTCAGGATTAAAGAATACTCTGAAAGGATTTTGGGCCACAGACACAGTCACAGCTGCTTTTCTCCTTTTGCCGGGTCCTTTATTGCTATTTGTTTTCTGTTTAGGGTGATGGCCTCGTAGTGCCAGTGCTGAGTCGGATGGACGAAGGGGAACCTCCAAACAGTGACCGTAGTACATGGAGCTTTACCGTAACTGCTCTAACTCAAGTTAAGTCACAACATACCTGCATCACGTCGCTAAACTGATTTTTCTTTGCATGTGTGAACCAGCATCGCCCTGTACCAGCATCTCTGGAACCAATAAATACCTACTTTCACTTCTCAGCACAGACAAGAGCAAATGTAACAAGGAACAGTTTTGTCTTTATGTAATTATGGTTTCCCATATTCTGATTGGCTTCATGAATGAACTAACGTGCATCATAATCATTCTCACAATGATATCAGTGAGAGTAGTAAATAAAAAGATCATATAGTAGTGAAAAGAAACACATGCAGACAGATTATCTGACCGATTATATACAAACCTCCTGATAAATCAAATATATTTTTGCGGTGTATCATTAACATCAACTGTGCAACTATATTGTAACTGTGCAGTTAGGGATTATTAACAATGGGTGTGTTCAGTTTTGGATTTTCTCCCATGTAAAGATTTAAAAAATCAATTAGCTTGTTTATAGTCTGTGTGATTATCTGACTGTTCATGCATGATGTTATATCACTGTTATCATAACCTGGAGAGTTGATGGGGTTAAAAAACAATTGTAATAAACTTGTTTTCTGTTCAGTTTCTATTGCTGTGCTGTCGCCTACTTAGCAGCTAGATCTGTAAACTTGTTTATTATTTTTTCTTAGACGAATGTAAAAAAAAACAAACTATTTTGATCATGATCATATGGGAGTTGTCACCATAGAAATAAATGATCCTCGTTTGTTAAAGTTTAAGCTAATTCCTCCTGACTTATAGTGAGCATGCAGCTCATACTGGAAACTACCACATCCACTGATATAGATATTTCCCACAGCAGATAGTTAGACTTGTCAGGTGTAACTAATAACATTAATGATGGCTGAGTTCCATTTAGGTGGCCCAGTAAACAGTGCCAGTGAGCCAGTACTCACAATAGCAGAGTCCTGGCACTGGAGAACCTAATGGGCATGTGGCCATCTTTAATGGTATTAGTTACACCTGTGTTTGACAAGTAAAACTGGTGTGAGAAACATCTATTAAGAGGATTAGTGAATAACTGAATGAAGTATATATATAACATAGTGTGCACTACATGATTTCTAATATCATACACTGCAATCTGGAGGTCTTTAATGCCATTCACCTGTCAAAATTCAGAATTAAATCTGATTACATTATGGGATCTCCTAAGAATACTGTGAAAACCTAATCATTCTTAATCATCGAGACTCAAAGGAGCAGTTCCTTCAAAAGCTCTCGGATACCAAAGCAGGGAGGAGACATACTCATTTGTTGAGGGAATTTGGGTGAGTATAGGTATGCCAGTGAAATGAAACTATCCAGATCAGGCTGCTGAGTGCAGTTTGTTGGACCACTTGTATATAGCAGAGAGCTATTCCAAGAAAGAACCAGCCACACTTTACATGCAAGTTTGACGTAAAATGAGTGTTTACAGTGCCTGCCCTTGTTTTATCACTCTTGGCCAACACAGTTATAATAACGATTAACTTGCACCTTGATTCCGAAACCACTGAGCTAGGTTATTATATTGTATGAAACTGTGGAGAAGTGATGAGCACCACCAAGTTTTCTCTATTTATTATCTTAATACGGTGCATTCTCACTTAATAAAGTTGTATTGCATTCATGATATGCAAGTAAATCTTTTTTAACCTGTTTTATATAGAAATTAAACAGCTTTTTTGTGAAACGGTTACTTATACTGCATAATCAATTCTATTCTGCAGTTTATGATGCAGCCTTGAAACGAAATATGTCTTTTTAATCCTTTTAGATCACATCCCTGGTCGTATCGTCCACTTATTTAACTATATTTGCCTAAAAATAAGACGAAAAGAAAAATGCTTCTTTGTATTTTTATATTTAAATCTGATCAAAATTCAATCACATTTTCTTCAGGTAAAAATATTTCATGTGACATTTGTGATCTTGTCCAGGGAAATTTCAACCAATAGGATTATGACATCCACCTGTCAATCAAGGCAAGTGGTTCACAATGATAGAACATAAACTGAACCCTAACCCTAAGAGTAAATTCACTTTCTACTCTTTCTACGTCTACGCTTTCTGCGCGAATTAATGAACAGCTCAGTTTTCAGTTCTTAAAAGGATATTGAAAAACTTTTTATGTGTGATACAAGTCCATATTTGGGATTTCAGCAAAAAGCCGAGAGTTTATCATGACCGCCACCTTCTCAGAGTATTCAAAGTGATGATGACACGATTTATATCATGTGGACCCTCATGGATCGTTGCACATTTATGGATGCAGAAACTATAAGACTAGCTTTAGCCTCTTTTAGCTCCTTGTTTTCATTTTTTCATTGACGGTTGATTCCCGTGGCTCTCATCAATCACCACCAATCACCAATTTAAAACTATAGGCAGCAAAAAAAGCACATCTGATTGTATACAGGCCTTTACGTGAATAAACAATGGTAGAGCACCAGAAAAATGTTATTTTAAAGGATAATTCTGGTTTATTTCAACCTGATCCATAGATCCGATGTGGATCTATGGGTCTGCTAATTTACCAGCACCATTATAGAGATTCAGGGAAAAAAAACAATGTATCACGACACGTTGTGCAAACCTCCTACATCTTTCCAAATAATCATAAGTCATTTCAAACACTTTTCAATCATATTAATGGGCGGGTGTGTCCATATTGGACACATTTTTTCATTCTGAAGCATTGGTGTTAGTCAGCAATAAATGGTCTAATCATAATAATTGAATTTAGTGTCAAAATGCGGTTTTCCCAAAGCTCTTATGAAAACCAGCTGATGGTGATGTAGGAACTACCTGATGCTGTTACACCAGCATGGTTGCTGCACAGCTGCTCTGCTAAATGACATGCTAACTCACACAACAGATTGGCTGCACTTGTCCTCGAAGGCTAACTCCATAATGTAGGGATCTACAGCCGCACCAACATGCAGGTGTGAGGGTGAGGATTTCTAGTTTAGAGTGCATCAATGCTGAAGAAGCAGTTGTTGATGATATAAAACCATTTGTGCAAGTTTCCTAACTGCAAGAATAAGATAAAAAAAATACGAATCATACGTTTTTTACAGCGTAGCCCAGACATACATTGTTTTGTGCAACTCCTTGTTTCCCAGACTCTCTATAACAGAGCTGGCAAGTGTAAAGTTAGCATAACCAATACAAACGCAACGGCCATATTATTATGGGAAATACATCAGGTTGAAATAAACCATAATGTCCTTTAAATCAAGCAATTCGACAATGTTAAGGGACTTTAATTCCCCACTTCGGAGAAATGACTCCCAGAACATGTTTTATGACCAGCTCAGTGTGTGAGGTATAAGAGATTGGCAAAATAAAGGGAAACCACATGGGAAAAGGTTCTGACTTTGAAGCAGTCTCATCAAAATTACAGAGATGATTACACAGCTGAATCATGTTACATTCACTGCCTATTCCCAGCATGTGTCAGATGTAAAAAAGACCTAACAGTCATCCCTCCTAGACCTACTGTACATGTTCAAAAACACAGTGGAGCACATGTTGTTTTTATATTGAGCTCACAAAAAACTACGTCTTTATAAATCACCATAATATAAATGACTCAACACATCTGTAATAAACTTGATGAATGCAGTTGCACCAGCTCTCTTTCTTGAAGTGTGGTCCAGTATCCGACAAAACAAAGTGGAAAGAATGATTTTAATCAGGAAAGAAAAGTGACTGAAGTAAAGATAACTGTTTGTTATACAAATGATGATTAATAGGAAAATAGTCTTTTCATGAAAGTCTTCAGCTCTTCAGACTCTACGGGGAGATTTTTGTAATCAAGGGGCATCAGGCCTGAGCAGCAGCAAAATAAATCTGATCAGATGAGGTTGAAGAATGATGAAGCTGGTGAAGCAGATGAAGCTGCAAAGACTGGGCGTTGATGGGGACGTGAAGTGGTGCGCGTAACAGCGCATGAACCCAATAAAGCTGAGCGAGAGAAACACGTTTAGCCAGCAGCAAGACGATAGATTAACGAGGAGGGTGGTGTCACTGTGCTATTGGATCAATGTGACCAGCTGATGTGAACAGCTGATATATCAATTGACAGCCCGGGAATGCAGGGGAATTATGAGCAAGCATGTGTGAGAGGATGAGAAATGAACAGGCCCAAGCATGCAAAATATAGATTTCCTGTCCCAAACTTTCACTTAGGCTCCATGGGTGTGAATTGTTGTTGTCAGGCTACTTTTTCAGTTTTCCTGCTGTAAATTACATTAAATATGGAATATCTCTACAACAATGAAGGTTATGTACTTAAACCTGGTATCAAAGTGTCAAAGCTACAGTGTCAGTGTAAGTGTCAGAATCAATTTATGTTAGTGTGATATAGCTAGAATATTGGTTTACTACAGATAAAATACTTTATTTAAAACTGAATACAAGACCAAAGTGACCCAAATCAAGAAAAAAAAGTGAAATAAGCTATCTGCAATGCAAAGTTCAATGATGAGTAAGAAAAGTCAATTATTTGTCCATAAAATCATAAAAATCACACTGAGGATCATTACATAAAATGAAGAATATATTCTGTAAGAAAATTAGATTTTAAAGGACCCAATTAAATAGTCACAAACAGCTCAAATCTAAACTAAATATCAAAATAGCTGCAGTTCTACTACTGATATTGTACTAAATTATTTTCTTATTGTATCGATGATGCGGTTATATGTCAATATATATTAGTACTATAACAGTAACATTGTTTTCCTACAAATAAAAAAAATACTTTATTTAGTGTTGTAGCTGAGGTTTTCTCATTCTATACATGAATTAAACTCAACGCTGCCCCTGTATGTTTTTTTGGATATTGGGATTCATGTTAATCTATCACTTAATCACTTTTAGGTTTAAAAAAAAAATCCCATTTCATATTTAGGAGGATATAAAAAAATATGTTTCTGTGTGAACAAAATCAGAGCATGGATGTTACAGAGTGGAATGGCAGCACCTGCTTGAAGAAGCACATGATCCGGCTTGTAAACCATGTCACAGAGGAGCACAGCCGCGTTCTCTCCTCCGCCTCTTCCTGCATCCGCGACTCCTCCACACTCTGCTGTTTAATAGCCGGTGCCGCGGCACCTGTAGGGGCTGAGAAAGGGATGTATACACAAGTCAACCAGGACCATCTGCAGCCTGTAAATGTTTGCCAGAGTGTGATACATTCTTCATTGGTCATGGCCCTCTTTCAAACGCTGTTATGTTTTGTGTTGTGCTGACAGAGAAGAAAGAGCAAGAGGAGGACGAACCGCCTTTATGAATCCAGTTAAGTGACTGCAAGACACAGAAATGAACTATTTTCTGTTCTCTGTTATTGCTGTTGTCAAAATGTCATGTAAATGGGGTCGAGTTGTTTTGAATTTCAGCATTTGAATGGTAACTCGTTGAGATGTGTGTCATGTAAAAGATTTTTTTTATTTTTTTTATCTCAAACATGGCTTTCAAACATCATTACTTGTTGCTCCTACTCGCCCTCGGCTCTCCCCTGTCATTACTTTGGATGTAGAGAGACGGTTTCATAGAGATCAAAGGGTATGTCAGTATAGTTTCGGTTTATTGCTGGAGAGTTAAAGAAATACAGACCTTGTTCTTCCTTTACACAGTCCAGAAAAACAAAAGGTGTTGAGGGTAAAACAAATATATTCTGTTCATGCAATAACACGAATATAAACCTTGATAGATACACTTCAGTGTCCAGGGCTGGTGATCTGACTTCATGTGTCATCACAACTTTCCTCTGTCGCATCCAATAAAGTAAGAACTATTGTATAATTAACTTTGACCTGTAGTCAACATGCTCCAAGCTGTTTGAAATTTAAATAACAAACATTGTCTGTATTATTTTACTACTAACATAGTTTAAATTAAATAATATTCTTTGGAGAATTGTATGTAAATTGAGCTCATGGGAGCTCCATGTATGAATGTGTTTCATTTAATGGTGAATCAAACATGTTCAGTCTTGAAACTCTCAACCAGCTAATTTTCCTTATTATAAACTCAGATTTTTTTTTTTTGCTAAACCTTATAAATACATTTATTTTAATGCAGTGGAAACTTGTAATATATATATTTTTTGATGTTTGGATGTGCTCACTTTTGCTTTTTATATCTAAATCAGGTATAAAACTCTGGTTTCTTTGGTGAGATTGTCTCACAGTTCATGTCACTTGAAGACATGTTGTCATTAACATATGTAATAATGTGATATAATGTATGAAACAGCAAAAATTAACATCTTTAACATCAAAATTACATGGAGGGTTTAATCCACTTGTCTCTGAGGTAGAGGGGTTCAGCCACCAGAGGGCGACAGTATCTTGTTCTCTTCCCACAGCTAAAGCGCTTACCTCTCAGTGTATTTTCTCACTTTTTAAAAATAATAATTAGAGAAGGATTGTGATGCTTTTTTCCATCTCGTTTGCTGCATTAGTGATCACAGCTGACACAGTGACATCTGAGCTGGTTACAAATTGCGATGATGAGAACAGGGAAGGAGGAACCATAGACATTAACTGGGAGTAAAACTAAAAAAAAAAAAAAGCCCTCAGACAACTGTCTGAATGAAAACACATACACAAACATGCGCAGATTGTTTTTAATACAATGAAAATTAAGTCAGTTGCTGTGTCTAGCCTGTTGTTTTTCTGTCCCTGGAGCCCCCTGCCTCATCCGAGCAGAATTTTCCCTCCTTGAGCTATAAAACCCATTGTTGTCCAATGTCTGTACTTGTTTATCCAAAACACTTTGCAATCTGAAATATTACATCTCAGCTGGAATATATTTACACAGCGCAGGAAGTCATCTAATAAGAGGGTGGAGCTGCCTGTCCGTCTGACAGTTTCTCTCAAAGAAAACAAAACATTAATAAATAAATAAATAATAAGGAAAACAGTCTGGGCCTCCCACTCCCACTTAGTCTCCTCTGGTTTATCATAATCGTATCCAACCATCCTGTGGGGCCGGAGCCGCGCTGCAGAGTGTGCACTCCAACGTGCTATACTGCAATCAAAAACACCTGGCCTCAGGGCTTGGAATGGTCACAGCATTACAGCATATAAACGAGCCAACTACTCCATATAGAGGCCCCATAATTGTTGGACTGAAGAGGATTTCTGCTTTTTTTTTTTTTTTTTTTTTACTGCACGGTTTTACTATTGTTGTAAGACACAGAACCCAGGGCCAAACCTAACTATCCAGCAGAGACTTCATGAACACATTTTTGCAAACAAATAGGACTTACTGGGAGAGCTGTGCTCAGACTCACTGGGCTGAGAAACTCTGCCTGGCACTGGAAAACGGAACGGGCTGTCCTTCAACTTCGACGGCAACACGGACACATACCCGTTTCACACCTGCAACATTAAAAAAAAGAGAAAGAAAGAAAAAAAACGGCAGGTTTTATTTCAAATATGTATTTTAGAGGTTTTTTTTAATAAAACCTCTAAGGTCTGGGATGACTCAGATTAGCTGAATTTACACTTCTGGTGTAGTTGGGATGATCTCAAATCAAGGGGCATGATTTCATTCAAGCAGTAATGAAAAACAATATTGTGTTGTTGTGGTCCGCCCTTGTTTCTGGACAGCTTTAGATTGATGTCACAAACAACACTGGCCAAAAAATTATACCTTAACACACTGGTATACTGCTTGATTGCCACAACTGACATTACCCAGATTTTTATAATCTTTCACACAGGCGATTACTGAACACAATGCACTGAGATAATCAGCGTTTTCTGGAATGTGTGTGAAATAATGGAAAAGGGTGGCTCAACCTAAAGTAAAATGTTTATCACAGCAGATTATCAAGACCGATGTATCAAGATATTTTTTTTTAGTTGTTGAATGAAGTACAAGACAAACCTCTATAATCCGAATTATTCTGCGATTAAAAAATATAATTGAGGGCTCAAATTTCACCAACTACGGGACGAGGGGAGTAAACAAAGAGCATGTAAAGTGTAAAAATGCTTGAAAGGAGGGAGGGAAAAAAAAAAAAAACTTGGACAAAAGTGCATTGTTGTTGTAACATTAATGGGGATACAAGAATAAGAATTTTCCTCCTCATTATGACCAAGCTGCCGGGCAGGGTCTCTGGTTTCTCCCCCCTGCCGTGCCCTGGCACCCCCGCAGCATCCCCACAGAGATGGCTTCCTTGCCGTGATGAGCTTTTGACAGGCCCCAAAACAGCCCGCTTAATGCTGTGCCAGGCCAGACATGGAGCGGCTGGGATGCTGGCAGCTTCTTGGCCCACACCACGCATCACGGGCCTCAACCCATCTCACCCCTCCTTTTCCTCCTCCTCTCTCTCTCTCTCTCTCTCTCTCCCCGCCCTTTCTTTCTAGTGCCTCAGGATTGTTATGCAAAGCTTTCCAAGCAGAGATTGTAGGAGTTCTTTCAAGCACAGATGTATCCAGATCATATTTGTACAATCTCTCATCGTAGCCAGAGACGAAGCCAAGATCCGGGGCCTGCCGTTATCTCTCGGCCTGAGCGGCCAGGTGCGCGGCCCGCCGGCCTCACCTGGGACGCGTACCACACCTTTGGAACACCAGGACTCACTGTCTGGACCTCTGCGTCGCAAATAACTGCTGACAGCTGTTGATCCCTGAGATTCCCTCAGAGACGGTGATTCAAGCCGCTAATAGTTTGCACGGCTATTGATGAAAAGCACAGTGACAAGTTAAAAACATCCACAGAAGAGCCTAACGACTTTGATCACGTTTCTTATTTCAATAAATAACTTTTTAAAATAAAAACAAACGGTGCATAAGAATAAAAACTCAATCCGCAGAGACTGAGAACAAAGATGCACTACTGCCATCCGGTGTTAAACTGCAAACACTGCAGACAGAGAGTTAAAATAAACATGTAGTCCATCTGCTACAAGAAGAGTGACTACACAAGGATAACTCATTACAGCTGCACCATGCCTTCTCCATTTGTGGTCCGTTTTATGGCTTTTGAACTGTAAACATTGTTCCAAGGAAAAGGAAACACCTAATGCTTGTGTTGTGACATTCTTATGGGCTGGTATTAAAACTATAGCAACTCAGCTATTGGAAAAATAATTGTGTTGGTAAAAAAAAAAAAAACAGGGGATATAATCTGTCTCATAATCAGGACAGCAGTCGTATATAATAAAATAACAGAGCATGTACATTATAGATCATTAGAAGCACATGTTCTGAGAATCAAGTCCTAGCAACAGCTTAATCCATTACATTTAAATGGACGGGGATTTAAAAATACTTTTGACTCAATGTAAGACATTGTCAATTGGTACCGGAGATTTTTCTTATTGTTCCCACAGTTGAATGATGTGATTTGTGACATCACAAATAGTATGGAAGCCAATCCAAGTCTAATATTCAAGTCACACAAGCGTGATGTGGAAACTCAAAGCCTCCATTTCACAAACACTAGGAAAAGACTTTACAGGGAAGGAGGAGACGTTCTGTGTCCTGCAGGTTCTGAAAACAATTATATTTGCATAGATACAAATTCTGTAATTTTGAATGAAGGTGTAGAAGATGGACATTCCATTTTAAGGATTTTATTAATATAACTTAACACAAATTCTAATTCAAAGTGGAGTATTTTAAATACATCCTAAAACATGTCTGGAGGGGATCTTTAGCAACATTTGAAAGTGTGAAATAAGGCAGGGCTACTGAGATTTTCACACTCAACAGTTTAACACGTGTAAACACGAAAACACAATAGATACAGCTGCCACACAGAGAAGGAACTGAAACCTTTAAAATAATTAGTGGTTGAAAGCTATAAGCAGCACTCACTGAGGGATTAACGCCTGGAGAAAATCACAGGTATATGCATTTCTGAAGCTGGATGTAAATAAGGTGAATATCATCTCTGTTACTTGAGGTACAAATTTCTGTAGAAAACTCCCCACATTGAAATATCTGCTGAAAGAGGGCCAGCAAGATAAAAATATATACTTGGGCAGATAAAATTACTTTACTAAAAAAATATATATATATAAAATATATAAACGAATGAATCAACAAATATGATATGTATCTAAATCTCTGTAGAATACCTGATAGAGTTCAGGCTCCAATGAATAGAACATGGTCCCTTTATAATATCCTGTAATGCCAGTGTGTGTGTGTGTGTGTGTTTTACATAACCAATCAAAAGAAACACAGCACACACACTAACCACCCTTGTACGCTATAAACTAGCCACGTCTGGTGAATGTAGAAAAAAATGAGAAAGAAAGCAATCGTAAGAATGTAAAAATGCAATAAATCATTCCCATGACTACGTTTTACAACCAGGCACTCAGTTCCAGACACCTCTGCCTTGTTTTTCCTTTTTCTTCAGATTCACCCACCAGTCAGGGAATATTTTCCTATCTATATTAATGGTGAGACAGCTGCAGGGCTCTCATGCATGTTGCGGCCACATATCATGCTTCCTCGGGCAGTCAACAGTCGTGACATGAACTATGTGCTCGCTTCCTCTCACACACACATTTCATGGTGAGATAAGTGGGGAACTCAGCAGAGTCCTGTCAGGAAAGTATTTACTTTCCTTGTCGCCCCCGTCAGGAGAACAAACACACACGCATACACACACACACACACACAGAGTCACACACATGCTCAGTCTCATTCACAGCTCATTGCATTTACATATGAAACATTTGTTTCACACTCGACATACACACAAATGAGCAGCATTGTCCTCCGCGTGTTAAGAACCACTGCAAACATCCACTGTTGAGTGAAAAGGTGCATAAAATGGCAAATATTTGACAAGTATAATTCATCAGAAACAAAAAAACCAAAAACATTTACAACACATCAAAACTTGTCTCGCTCGATTCATTCCTGGTGCAACAAGAGGAGGGAGAGCTGGTTCTAATTGGGATGAGGAGATAGGCTGTAACCTTATCTGCAGAAAGCTGCTGTGTGCTGCATTATTTCATCTCCTCGTGTGCCCTGAAAAAATATGACAAAAACATCAGAGAATGGAAAAAGCATGACCTCAGACGTTGTAACCTGGCAGATATAATCCAATCATTCTGCCGAGGGCCTAAACTCGCGTTTAACGCCAGTCTATACATCATACTGTATATCTAATTTAAGACTGAGCTGGCTGGTCTTTGAAGAGGCAGTTTTGAAATCACATTCCAGTTTCCCCTCCCAAACAGCAAATTATTTCTGCTCCCGCGAGACGTGTGATTTCGGACTCAAGACTCGGAGCAAATCACTTGCAGACTACTTCATGAGGAGTTTATTAATCTGAGACAAGGGGTCTGGGATTCAAGTGGAAGTATAAACAACCTCATCAATGGACAACTTTAAAAAAAAAAAGAAGCTTTGACTACAGGAAAGTGTGCGCTTGGTTCCACCTCAACGACATCAACGTACTTCAGTCAGGTTTGACGCCAGATACCACAGAGAAAGGCAGCAGAGAAAAAACGTGCCCCATAATTGGTAACAGTCTCTAAATTTATGTAAGCAAGGTAGGCTGTAATTAATCCCAGCACAATGAGGATCCTCTGAGGAGCCTGCTCATGTATTTGTTATTGGACGTCACCACAGGGCCACTCTGGAGCCCATCAGATACAGTGTCTAAATACACAGCAATCACATGTTTTTTGTTTTTTTTCTCTCTTCTAAAACATCTTCCACCAATGGCTCAGCAACAATTACCAAAGGTTATCAAAGAGCATCTACCAGCAGACTCTGACCTGCGTGAACCCACCCTCATTTCCCCCTGCCTCGGTGCCTTATTTCTTCCTCATTAAAATCTCTGAATCGAGCCGTTTTAAATTAAGATGGCCTGCAGTCCTCTGTGAAAGCTGGGAAGCGGTGGGAAAGGCTTGGAAAGATGCTGCATGTGGCTGGCACTTCTTATCTGCCGCCTATTAGCAAAGCTGAGAAATGGTATTTGCCATGTTGCATTAGCCTGCCGCCGTCCCATCGTTGCCTGCCATTCCCCGCAACAACACGATCCAAATTCAGTCCAGATGTCTCAGCCCATCAAGCTTCAAAATTTCACTACCCCCTGGATTAATCTTATCAAGTGTGTCACAGACCCCTGCTTGATAACATCTCACAGGGTTTTTAGGAAAACGGTGCCTTCAGACGGCTAAAGCTTCACTTAATCTGCAATCGATCATCTCGGAAGATTTATTTTATACGTAAGATTAAACAACATAGTTGGAGTAAAATATTTATAAAAAGCAGATTTCATACAATATAGTAAAATACACATTTCCTTATCCAGGAAAGTACTAAAACATCTTCAACTCAAGTGCAGTACTTAAAGGGGCCCTATTTGGCCATTCTCCCAGTTTAATATTTAAATGAGTAGGCTTTTATCGCCCAAAATGCACCCAAACGCCCAATGGAAACCGCTTTCTCGCACACTCTGAAAAACTGTTTCCTCCCTCCACACCCTCCACTCTGTTGTAATTGGCTGAGCGACGTTGAAAACGTCCCGCCCTTCAGAGAGCTGGGGTCGGTCGGAGAAAGAGAAATCAAGTAGAAACAGTCGAGATAGAGGGGGCGGCTACATCCATCCACCCAACTTTTGTATGAATGGTAGCAGGTGGTCTAATTAATGTAGACACCCATTAATTATGAAGTGTAATGCAGTTCTTTAGATTATCAGTACACATATTCTTTAGGGACGGTGACCTGAGCATCTACAGGAATTGTCCCATGTTCTCTGTGTTATCTGTCCACTTCAGTGCAGTCAATATTTTGTGTGAATGAAAAAAAATGTCCTACGAATCAATTGTGGCTGTCGAGGTACTTCAGTGTCATTAATTTAAACCTGGACTGCTACCAGACTTAAGACAAACACAATCATTTAAGAAATCAGATGCATTTATTCAGTTCATGTTACACTTTCGGTAATATATAAATGTCTGCAGACTCATCGCATGTCTATTCTTTAGACAAAGCTGGTAACAGTTGCTATTGTTTCAAAACAATCTCATCCACCCGCTGATGAGCTTTAAGTGCATATAATTAAAACACTGAAATGGGATTTCTCTAGGCTCAGAAAGCCAGGATATCATCAGTTTCAGTATACCGATGAGGAACATTTCCCTCATGATGTATATTTCAAATATGTCATCTGAACTGCAGGAAGTAGAAACAATGGAACCCAATACAAACAAAGTGACGATTAAGAAACTAGTTTTTCAACCTGCCATTCAATTCCCTGAGCCGAGTCTGGGATACCAACTACTCCTTCGCACCAGGCAAAGACCCCTTTCCTCTCTTCCTGTCCTTGGAAGGAAAATCCTGTTTGATGGGCCCTGATTGCGAGGTCCAAAGCCTGTTTCCACGAGGGGCCAAGGTCAGACTGGTTTCCCCAGCTCTGGCCTTCCAGGATCAGTCTTCCTCTGAGGAGAGCTGAACTCCTTCATCGTGAACCTCTCTGTAGGCAGCCATGGGGCCACCGTCAGGAGTGTAGCTCCCCATAGAGATCTTCAATCCCTCAGACAGTTTCTGGGCTGCCAGCTTGGCCTGCAACTCCTGAAATTAAACACAACAAAGAGGAAAAAGTTGACATGAATAGGCTTGTAAACAGAAAACAAGCAGATTATTATAAAGAAGCACAGACACAGCCTTTAAACCATCAACAAAAGTAGGCCTGGTCATAAGCTTTACAGGCTTCTATAAGTTGACAGCAGCACACTGTCTGACGTTTGGCTCTAATTTCCTTACTTTGGATGTGAAGTGATACAGCGCTGACAGCCTAAATGCTGCCCTCTGCAGCTGTTAGAAGGATCTGATATGGACAATTCACACCCGCTGTATCTATTATTAATTAATTCCCTCCTCACTTAATTAGGTGCTCAAATGTAACGATATCCAAATACAACACCCAACTCACTATAGCAGAATAAGTTAGTTAATATTAAATTACAATAGTGACTGAGAGCTGTTCTGATCTTTAACACTACACCTTATATCTGTAATTGGAAATATTTTCATATGTCTCTTTACATCATTTAAAACAGCCTGTTCAAACAGATGCTGTGATGAACAAAAAGGAGTTGGAAATAGTATTTATTACTGGAAATACATACAGAAATATCTCACATTATGCTACCGTACAGTGTTTCCCCTATAATTGTGCAAAGAGAACCCCCAGCAGGTCAAAAGATGAATAAATAAATATTTATTGTGCATGTGCGTCTATGTATGTGTGTGTTGTTTCTACCATATTTATTTATCAGAAGTCATATCATTATTGCAATATTGAACAATGTTATTGACATCCTTTACTTCATTTGTTTTGTGTTTTTAATACTGAAATATTGTCACTTCATAGAAGTAGAAGAAGTGTTGTAGAGCTTGTTCCATGTAATAGAAAAAGACATCAGTCCCATATTGACTCTATTTTAGCCCAGGATGCTCCCTGCATACAGCTTAGAGTTTATAATGTCTAATGTAATAGAATATAGAAACGTGCATATATTAGAGGAGAGTGTGGCTCCCTTCATCTACACACTCACCTGCTGTTTCTTTGTTTGCTCTTTCATGAGGATGGCCGACTCCTGCAGAGACAGAAGCTGAGCCGGGGTGTGGTGGAGGGGAGGCAGTCTCGCCGCAGTGATGTCATCCAGATGTTTTTTGTCCCGCTCCATCCTGGCCTGTGCAGAGAGCGCCGACGAGCCTTCAGACTGTCTGGACGACGAGGATCCTGAGGAGTTGTCACTTTTGCCGGGCAGCCTGGACACATCAGCAGAGCAGAGTGTTGAGAAGATTTTCATGCCAACCAAATAAATTATCAGAAATAACATGGCACATAACCACAAAGACAGAAAAACATGCTAGTATAACCGTGATGTAAATGGCAAACAGACTACTCACTGATTTGGTTTAAATTTTTGTTTCCCGTGGGCAGAAATCTTCTCCGTTTGTTCCAGTACAGTTGTATGGTAAGGTTTCTTTTGTATGTGCTTTCTGGGAGAGTTATTGTCACTGTTTACTGGGTCTCTGGGATCAGATATTCTGACCCTTTCCAAGGCCTCCACAAGGTCACCCTCTTTTGTCAAATCCGAGTTCAGAGAGACCCCAGCAGCAGCTGTCCCTACGGTTTCAGCAGCAAATTGCTCTTCTTGTTTGTCTAAAGTGTGGTTTTCCTGCATGTAAACTGAGTCGGGTGAGGCCTTCTCTTCCTCTACCTCGTTACCTACAGCAGCCACACCCTGCCCGGCCGCTGGAGCGTTCTGGACAGCACGTTGTTGCATAGTGAAAGCCTGCTGGTACTTGGACTGTAGCTCTGCGCTGGCAGCAGACACCAAGCTCCGTTTCCTCTCTTCTTCATGATGATTCTCAATGGCGAGGCGAACCTTCTCTGCAAACTCTTGTATCTTTTTCCCTTTGTCTGGAAGAGTCTGTAATAACCTCCTGAAAACAACACAAACCCATCATTTCATGATACATAAATATTCAAAACAATCATCAAAGACGCAAATGTTTGACAAACAACATAAAGAGACCTTATAAGGAATTCATCCACTGTTAATTCTTCACAGAGATATTCCCACACACAGTTTTTAGGTTAACTCTGGGACATCTTAACAATCATAATAGTTATTCAGATTCATTCAGAGTCTACATTAGCCACCTTTGAAATCAGAAAGGATACTAACATTTATATTTATTGCATTTTTTTATAGATTCACCTAAATTGTCTGGAGAGATGAAATATAAAGGCTCTACTGGACAAAGTTAGTTTTAAAATAAACATTAAAATAAACACTACACCATTCTTTACATCACCTGTTGCGGCAGTTTTGAAACCTTGAGAATATTTTCCTATAATCACATCTTGAAAGTAGGTAAATGACAGAAATTTCGACTGTTTATTCTCTCTCAGAAACATGTTTTTCAGCAGTTGTTCCACAACAACATGTACAAAGACATGCGTGTGGTCACCTAATCAGTCCATTTGTACCACTTACTGTATGTACATTGACAAAATGTAAAGGTATATTAAGTGTCTGTTAAACTCTAGATACTGTTGAAAGGAATAACTGACCATTTTACGCCAGAAGTGCCACGCTATATGATAAGCTGAGTCTAATGTTGTGACATTTACCTGTTGGACAGTATCTTGTCCTGTCGGTGGAGCAGTTCCTGCAGCTCTTCTAGGGTCTGGTGTCTCAGGTGTCCCACCTGTCCCTGCCGCTCTGTCCACGACGACATCACTACTGCATGTAGCTGCTAGCCGTTAGCTGCTAGCCGCTAGCTGCTAGCCATCACAAAGAGTAGGAACTAAGCTAACATTCCTAAAAAACTACTCATACATTTAATTTGGCGAGGAAGTGGCATAAAACTCTTCTAAAACTGATTTACTTCTTCAGCACATATGACAACAACACTTCAGAGAGGACTACTACTATTTCTACGTCTTCTACTACTCCTTCTTCTTCTTTTGAGGTTTATTGGCGGTTTTCAACAACGAGTCGGTGCATTACCGCCACCTGCCGGTATGAGGTGTAATCACAAGATGTATGAAGCACCTGAAGGACACAGTTATAAAGTCTCTTATTAGAATATAACTTGAGCAAAAGTCTTAAAATAGCGGATATTTATTGTACTGTAAAAATAATAAATGCTCTTACTACAAAAGTAGGCAGTCAGAGAATGATAAAGTTTATTCTCAGTGTTTGTTTCATGTTTCCACATCACACTGTGATTTTTGAAACAGATTCATTTATTTATGGTCTTTATTGACTTTTTTCTGAGCAAAACTGAAACTTGATAGAAAAGTAAAGTACAGATAGTCCAAAAAATACTTAATATATTAATAAAATGGAATATTAATATTAATTACTGCAACAAAATAGTACATTTCAACATTGAGTGTGAATCAGAATATCTAATCTGGTGGGGGTTCCAAGGGGTCCCCAGCAAAAAGGGGAATTGTTTATTTTCATTATGATTCCATTCATGTGTAATGCAATGACAGAATATACCTATTTTTGATCATGAGTTTCATACACTTGCTGAAATAAAACATAATATAAAAGCAAAAATCTTATGGGGGTCTCTGGTCTAATTGGTGTCAGTTTAGGAGTCCTTAATATGAAAAAAGTATGTGAACCACTGTAACAAGCCACTATTTATAAAGTTTTATTTGTTTAAAATAATAATAATAATACAAACTCACATCTGCTGAATGAAATTCACTCTTCTAAGAAACTGAAAAATGAACCAATAGCATTTGCTTCTTGAGTTCTATTTTAAAATATCTGTTATCATGAACATTTTATGAGGAACTTTTATCTCTGAGGTTTTGACCCAGCTGCCATTTTTCTGACATTGATTCATCATGATGTGTTCTATTGTTTCTTTCATCCCACAGTCACATCTGCCTGAACTATGTTTGTCTGTTAGTGCTTTGTTTAGACCGATGTGTCCATGTGTTTGTTTTGTTTTACTACCACATATTAACAGTCAGAAATTTTGTCTCCTTATCTGCTATTTCATTTCCTTTTGTACTAATATGTACGGGAACCCATAAACAATTGATATGCAAATGTTTTCAGACCTCAAACAAAGCAAAGAAACGCGATCAAATTCATTTTAAAACAACATAATACTAATGTTTACACTTAACAAAAGTTCAGAAATCAATATTTGGTGTAATAAGCCTTATTTTTAATCACAGCTTTCATGCGTCTTGACATGCTCTCCACATGGTGGTGACTTTATTCCACTCCTGGTTCCTCTTTAAGCAGAATGAGGACTTCATGTGTTGGAATTCAACAGATGCTGGAATGGAATGGCTGGAATACATGTAGAGATGCTGATTTCAGAATAAAACAATGCAGTGGTCTGAGGAAATCATCTTGTATCAGTGGCTCCATCAGCTCCACAGCGTCCAGGCCACTGTGATGCATCTGTTCAGTTGAAGGTGTGTTGCTGCCCTCTGCAGGACAAACAGAGTCATCAGCACCGCAGAAGAGTTTAAGGAGCAGCCTGTTAATCCTTTCACTTTTCTCCGTGCACGATATTCGTTCTCTGTGTTATGTCTCAACAGGCTTCACTGTCCCTGATTTCCACAGCTGCCTTTCCCATCCGGATGTTTCCCAGCCGGTGCCAGGCCGTTTCTCACACAGCTCAGCGAACAATGACCCGTCAACCAGGGGGTTACAGCTGTGTCCTTTCTGTCCCCTCTGTTGAAAGACAGCCTCTGTTGACTTCCTCTAATTGTTTTTCCATAAAGTTATTTATTTATTTATTTTATTATGCTCCAATTTACTCTTTTTAGTGCATGTGCTATACACAAGAATCATTCACTAACTTGACTTCAAAGGTCATCTTCAGGTCAGTGTCTATGCATGTGATTGTGTGTGAAAGTTGTGAATCATCAGGAAGGAAAGAAACTCACTTTTCATTGGTTTTATTTGAAGTTGGTTGTAGGTTGTTTTTATTTTAAGAACCAGAGATGATGTTAATATATTTATTTTCTTCACTCAAGCTTCTCTCTGGAGCTTGACCAGGATGTTTTGTGTCTGTCTCATTAATATTAATGAGCCTCTCTTCTGATTGGCTGGTTTGAATGGCTGTGAATGAGCGACGTCTGTATAGTTGTGACATCACAACCAAACAGAGGTCCTTCAGTTTCCCAGAGGGAAACTCCCAAAGGGATCAATAAAGTCGTACCTAATCTAATGTACTCTAATTCTTCAGATTTCTCTGTGGACTGAGCATTTTGAAACATCTGTCAGTATTTCTATAACAACTATAAGACTTTATAGTCAAAAAAGAAATTACAATCTCACGTTCTATGATATGGGACTTTTAATTGAATTCAGAGGAGTGATCCACCATTATCAATAACCAATGAAGTCACCAGAAACAGTAAAGACAGTATAGACACGCTTCTGGTTTTAGTTCATTATCGGGGTGTATGTAAATGTGGACGTTCGCTAACACAATGAGGATGTTTCAGGTTATTTATAGAACAGTATAGTCTTTATTATTCAAACATATGCTGGCCTCTTATCATTTCTCTCAGTATGACGTATCATGAATGTCAGTATTCATGTATCATGAAGGAAAAGGCACATTATAAAGCTTTTTTTTCTTTTTCTCCCACAGTTCTGGCAGTGCAGACAACAGCTGGATAATACTTGTGCCTTTGGCTCAGGAATGGCAGTCACCTTCAGGAAGGTCATTACACGTAAAGTGATTTAACAGTTTGCAATTAGCACAGAAATCTACTTTATAACATACCCTGCTGCCAATTTTGAGATATTCATTAGTCATTCCCACCACCGGCGTCAGACAACAGGCTGTTCAACAGTACGAAGCATGTTAATAAATATTTCTTTTGTACATAGCATGACAATAACAAAATAATATCCATTTAATTTGTACAGAGCCAATACAAAAAGACAAAAATACACACATAAACCATGTTGACCTTCATACAGGATTTAACGCTCATATCTCAAAAAAGCAAAACAAGAGGGCTACTTTACTGTAAACAAAACAAATATAGAATCCTTCATTATTTACACAATATGTTTACAGAAAATCAGAGTGTTTACACCCTACAGTATGCACATTGTAGAATCATTAATAGTGCTGTTTGCAGCAGAGGCTGAAAACCTACATGACTTCAATCATTTGTTCATCATATCGTCACCCTATTAAAATAATGGTCTAAATCATTTTTTTGACAAAAGTGAGTTTTTGGCCTAAATCATTTCTTGATGATGCTGCCTGTGTCTGGTAAAATCTCATTAATGCTTAGTTGAAAGGATCATAGACTTTATGTCCTATAGGACAATAGCCATTTTACTTAAGCCATTTTATTTTTTGTCAGGATAAAATGCTTTGACTTTGGCGATATAACAAGCTTTCATAATGGCAGCTTCTTCAAGAAGCTCTAAACATGATTCTTGATTCAATTTCTACTTGTCTACAATTAAGTCCAGGTAATATAAGTTTTGAGTTTACACTATGGAATGAAAGGTGTAAAATTGCCTAAAGTCACACTAGAATGTTTAAAAATTAAGTCACTTTAGAATATGTTATATAACATATTCTTTAATGTTATATAAGTGACACACAATGACACACAATGACACACAATGTTCTTTATATGTCCACAGGCATCATTATGGACATCTATCTTTTTCATTGAAATGATGACTAAATATGATATTCTCTGCATTTTATAAGGTTTTTGATTTCCCCAAAACTTGACTGATCATTATTTTAATAGGGTGACGATATGTGATAAAAAAAACTGAATTATAGTCTATGCAAAAAAAAAAAAAATCTCATCTGCATCACATATGGTGATTTTTTAAAATCATGGTTGGCAGAGGAAATGGGAGGAAAGTAAACAATTTTAGAGGAATTGTACTTGCTGTCTTGCCAAGTGTTAGTAGAGAAGATAAATGCCAATTTAATAGTTGAACTGCAAACACAAAGCTGCGGCCAACAGCTGGTTAGCCTAGCTTAGCACAAAGACTGGAAACAGGTGGAAATAACTGACTCTGTCCAAAGCTACAAAAACACGCCTAACAACACGTCTGAAAGCTACTATTTAACACTTGTTTGTTTTGTTCGTACAAATCTGACAATTTGTCATTTCACAGGAGTTATGAGCTGAAATTTCTTGGCTGGGAACAGTTGCCAGGAAACCACAAAAACCCAACAAGCTAAACTAACAAGATAAAACATGTAAATCACTGAGCTTTCGATGTGCTGGTAGGTTTTTGCACAGAGCCAGGCTAAACATCCATTAGAGTGCAGTGGTGGATGAAGTAGCCAGATCCTTCACTTGAGTAGAAGTAGAAATACTGTCATTTAAAAATACTCAATTACAAGTAAAAGTCCTGAATTCAAAATGTTACTTAAGTACAAAAGTATTACCAGCAATATGATACCGGCTATTTTAATTATTATAGCACCAGAGAATTTGATGTAGATGCCAATTTTAGATACTTTGAGAAAATTCATAATAAATTACTGCATCATATTAAACTATATTTAATTGTATCACTCGTTTGTTTAATACACTTTATCAAGCATAAGATATAAAACAATTTAAATAGTATAATATTAAATTGTGTGTCTAATCTTCATCTGTAAAGTAGCTAAAGCTGATATATATACTGGAATAAAATGTACAACAGTTCCCTCTGAAATGTGTTGGAGTGAAGTATAATGTAGCATCAAATGGCACTACTCAAATAAAGTAAAAGTACCTTAATATTTACTTCAGTACAGTATTTACACAGTTACTTTCCACCACTGCAAGCGTAGTATTGATATTCTCATTTAACTCTTGGCAAGAAAGCAAATAAACCGGTTTCCAAAAACATTTAACACGTTCCTGTCCGATCACTCTATGTTTATCTTTGCTGTTATTTCCATCAGCTTCATGAATGGTGTATAAACTCGAGGGCTTCTCGATGCGGCTCCGGAAGAAGGCGGAGGCGAAGTGGATTCTTCTGGACCTGAGTGCACGTCTGCGTTAGTTTCTGCCTGAACCTCCTCTCTGCCGCTCACAGGAGGCGCAGAATCGGACGGGAGCGAGTATGGGAACAGCCCGCCTGGTGCAGAGGGACTGGACTGCAGGAAACGGCTGTACTCGACAGGCGTGTACCGCAGCAAACTGGACTCCAGCCTGCTGGGCGGAGGGTTGTTAGACTTGTAAGTCCGTGGCCGCGTCGGCATCGTTAGGTAGAGGGATGGGTGCTCGATGGGAGAAGTGGGTAATGATGGAGGTTGAGTAGGGAATGAAATGTGCGTGGGGGATGGAGGTTGCACGAGAGATGGAGGTTGCACGGGTGGAGGGTGTTGAATAGGATGGAGATGAGTCGGTTCGCGTTGAACAGGAGGTTCAACGTCATGCTTTTTTGCTTCGCCTCTGTGGACGCATAGTCAGACATCAGAGTGAGAAGCTTCCTCCAAATGAAACGCCAAACACACCAATTCTACTAGACACGGCACATGTCCTTTGCACTTTGCTTCTTACCTGGGGAGCAGATCGCAGCCTACTCCTATCTCCCTGGTTTCCAAAACCTCTCGTGGCCTATTACTCTGTGTAGACATAAAATACTTCAGCTTGTCTTCTAATTCATTATTCTAGGGAAAGGAAAAGAGGAAACAACACTGTCAGGACGCGAAGGGCTGCAGTCGCTTCCCATGTGAAAGTGACTGGACAGGTGCAGTGACACACTGAAAACCACACAGGCATTGCTGAAAGTTCAGGATATCCAGCGCTTGGCAGCCCAGGAAATCGCCTGAAGCCATGCAGCAGCTCAACAAACCACAACACACCATCAAAGCGCACAGCAGCAGGCGCACCGAGCTGCCGTCTTACCTCACACTCCACGATCGCAATTCTGTCCAGAAGCTCTGAGATGAACATGTCCTTCTGAGCAACTTGAGCACGAAGTGTTTCAACCTTTGCAAATTCAAGAAGACAACATTTACCTTCAGAGAATGTGATGCATGCTTTCAGACAGATTTCTTATTTTGCAAGTTCAGTTGAGCTTGAGTTGTGCACTGACTGAAATTTGCTCTGTTGAATAGAATTAATACAATTAAATAGAAATAATAAACACACTGTTTTCTGTTGAGTGAATAAATGTCCTCTCCTCTCAGCCAACATGTTTTCTGTGTAGAATATTGTTGCTCTTCATATAACAGCAGGTTTGATAAAGAGGGCAGCATGTGTGTTTAACCACATTTCTCCTGCTTCGATCGTCGATCGTTATTTTGTTTGCTTTTGTGTAATATTTTGCTCTCAACTCATCCTGAAGCCAGGGGGAGTTGGGACGAGTCTCCTTTTTATGTTGTGCCAGGGTTTCTCTTTTCTTTCTTACTTATTAAAACTGCATTTATGCAGCAGAATTACCTTATAGAAACACCAAACTGAGCCATTACCTTATAAAACCTTTTAAGACAATAATTAGCATTTTTTAGGGTTTTATTTAATCTTTTAGACTCTATTAGATATAGGTCACAGACAGGAAACGGTTAGGGGCTGATTAGAGAGCACAACACACACCAAAGACTACTTGCCAGGATTCTTCCTTCACAGAATTGTATTTTGTCTTAACCACTAATTACCACCAGGATGCCCCACCCTTTATGTACTCGGTTCGGATTAGGTTTTAAGTACCTTGTGTGCTCTGAAGTCATTAATATTCTGCTGACGTATGCACAGTATGAATATCATCTCCACCCATTATCAAAACACATACTAGTAAACCTAAATGCACGCAACTCACTTTGAGATAAATAAACTCCTCACCTCCTCGATCATTCCTTTGACTTTCCTCTGCTGGCAGAACACCATGTCGTTCAAGTGCTTGATTCTCTCGCGGAGATCACCAGCTTCACTCTTCAGCTCTTTGGACCTAAAGACGACCAGCGACCAGTTATCCTCACAAAATTCATTACTACACTACACTTTTTTATTTCAGGTATGAAGAAGTATTCTTCACCTTGGTAATGAACTGTAGGCAAAATAAATGTCAATTCAAGGAGCAGTTATAAATTATTTTCCACAGATTTCCAAAAATCTTGAGGTTCGACTGCAAACTCTATCCGCTCATTAAAAGCTAAGTGGACAACCTCGTCATTTATTTTGTACCTTTCGGCTGCCAGTGAATCCGTTGTGTCTGTCAATTCCATTAAGCGGAGACGCTGTTCACAATCATGCAGTTTTCCTTGAAGTTGCGTCTTTTCCTGCGAAATTATTTCAAGGTGAATATTATGTGCAAGAAGTAAAGGTGTCTTAATTTGTTATGCAATGTCAAAGGATGGACTCATGTTTTTCTATTCTATCTTCCACTCACATTCAATTCAGACATTCAATAAAACATTTATCCCATATCCCTGCTCATATTATCGCTGAAGAGATCCCTTCCTAACGTGGAATAGTGTAAGTGATGGAGGAGAAAATCCACAGTAAAAATGGATTCTAATGTTCAGTTGATACAAGGTTACACAACAGTTTGACCTTTACAAATCAAGCGGGTAGCAATGTTCCCTCCCAGTATTCCTGGCTGAACATATAAATGCATTCATCCACACACAGGACTGAGGATTTAGTGCCTTATACTGGTTTTGTTTGATTGAATTGGATCTCGATGTGGCAGAGGAATGATTAAGGCAACTAAAAAAAAACCTAACATAACCTCATTTAAATTTTGCATCACCTTTCCCATACAGTCCAGTAGACGCTCAAGTTCACTGATCCTTTGATCCCTCTCAGAAATCTTAGCCCCTGCAATCCTGATATTGGTCTCGGCCTCCTCCAGCCGCCTGATGTACTCATTGAGTTGGGCCTGTGGAGTAATAACACACATTGTGGCTCAGATGTAGGTTTTTTTTAAAACTGCTCATTATATGGCTATGTCTTTCTTTAGACAGTAATATGATATTTTAAAAAATTGTCACACGTTTCTCTTGTTCCCTCTGACATGTGATTGTTGGTTCCTGTTGGCGTTGAAACTGTATTTGAAATACCTAATTTAGTTAATGAACAAAGAGGTAAAGAATGTAGACCTGTAAGTTTTCAATCTCCTCCCTGTGTTTCCGTTGCTCCTCCTGTAGCTTTTCTTCATACTCCTTCCGTAGCGTCGCCGAGAGCTCCTGCAGAGCCTGGTTGTTGGCCTCCCGTGAAGACTCCACCTGGACAATTCACAGCGAAGCAAAAATGAGCTGATTCTTCCATAGGACGCAGATGCAGCTAATGCTTTTTTGTACTGGAGTAAAATAATCTATTATAGAATCTACTTGATGAAAACATATTGCGTTTTCTATTGTTGCTCATATTGTAATTGTATTGCATCCATTAAAAGGTTTCCTCATTTGTCTCTTATGGTCCAAATAGAAAAAGACAATTTTGTGTTTAAAAGTCACACTTTTGCCGCCATGAGTTGTAAAATGAATAGAAAATTGTATTACATTAGCCTTCTGACACAATAGGCAAACACATTGTACCATTAGAACACTGGAGTGATAGTTGCTGGAAATGGGCCTCTATACACCTATGTAGATATTGATGCACCAAAACCAGACATTTGCAGCTACAATAGTCATTTACCACATTAGCAATGTATACAGTGTATTCCAGGTTAGTTTAAAGTTATCTTCATTGAAAAAAACAGTGCTTTTCTTCCAGGTATCAGGTATAGTAGTTATATAATAGGTCATTTGAAATAGGTCATGACACACATGTAAACAATCATTTCTGTATGTAAAGCCTCTTTGTTCACATAACACTGCATAACCTGTCTGTCTCCATCTCGAGCTGACTCATCACATCATTGTGCAACAGGCCATTTGAGCACATACTAGTCACACCAGCTGGTTGACCCCTATCTCAGAGATATTACACGTGTGTGTGTGTGTGTGCATGTTTACCTGGGATCTCAAAGTCTGGTTTTCGGCCTGCGCGGCGGCAAGCTCCTTCTCCTTGTGTCTGAGTTTCTCTTGGGTTTCCTCACAGGTGCTGCGCAAACTCTTGACCTCGTCCCTCGCAGACATTCGGGTCTGACAGTTCTCCAGGAGGGATTTCTGCAAAGGAATCTTCTTTTACTCATCAATGCAATCCCTTTCTGAATCAGCGCACAGCTATCAACGCCGAAGGCCTTCAGTTCAGTTCAGTGTGATTGATTGGTTACCTGCAGGCCGATGTTAGCGGATATAAGGGAGCTGTTCATCTGGTCGAAACTCTCCATAGCCGCCGTCCGGATCTTCACCTCTGACTCCAGGCTCCTTCGATGGGAGTTGGCCGCCTGCAGGGACACAAAATGTACACTGCAGTTTCACTTTCTCTCAGGGCTTCACAGATTGGAGATTGATAAGGAAGCTGCATGGACTGGTTTTCTTTACCCGGATTTCCTGTGAGAGCTGCTGCATCGATTGCTGCATTCCACCAAACTGCCCGTACATCCGCTCTCTCACCTTCTCCAGAGAATCTCTCACCTGGACACAGATACAGAGAACATGCAGATGTTAACTACACTGCAGTCCATGGAAGGCAGTCCAGAAGGCATGATGGTGAGGCACGGATATGTTAATATGTTGTTTATCTAGTCTAGAATGGAATAGAATTGTCCCATTGTGTTGCTGTCCACTCACCTGCTTGATGTACTTCATCTCATCCTGAAGGTGATTAACCGTCCACTCTCGCGCCATCACTTCCTGCCGTCTGTCCGAGCCCGTCCTCTGCACTACGCCGTACACTTTGGGCCCATGATGCTGCAGCGAGGTCTCTGGCACCCCATTGGTCTTGTCGCCGTGGTGCTGAGGGAGACAGGATCACACCGGTCAGGTTTCTTTAGCCACCCTCCAAGCGAGGCTGACTTAGTGGTTGTGTGTGTGCGTTTGCGTGCACGTTCAGATGTCCAGTTTCTATACTCGGCTGTCTGTTTTTGCGTGTGGATGCGCATCCTTGCATATGTGCGCTTGATCAGGCATTTCCAGCCCTGCGCCTGCTGAGCACTGGAAACAGAAGGTTGGGAACTGACGGCTAAAAAAAGGTGCAAGGTGCATTGGAGGTGTCATGTTTCTGCAACCTGGGTACATGAGCTGCCTATTGTGCCTCCGACGACAGGGAGCCCAATGAAAACAGATGCACACCAGCACAGGAGCAACGCAACACTTCAAACAGTCCAAATAACAAATATACAGCAAGAGTCAAAAGTTTTGTTTGGAAATTAGAAAGAAAAAGTTATTATAGGGCTGCAACTAAAGCTTATAATCAATTTTGACCCTTCTTTTGATTATTTTCCTAATTATTCAATTAATCGTTTGGGTTATACAATGGCAGAAAGTAATTAAATCAAATTTCCTGATGCCCAAAATGAGTATTCCAATAATAATATTCTAATGTCTAAATGTCTAGTTTAATATTATAGAAAACAAATGAAACTTTTCATCAGTTGACTAACCATTTATAATTGACTAATCATTTCAACTCTCCTGGATGATGAAATATGATCTTGTACATTTTTTCTCTCTGTTCTACATTTTCACATAGCACAAAGAATAAACCAGTGAAGATGCATCTATAGCAACGCTCTCTTAAAACATGCACAGATACACTTGAGGCATGGAATTCGTTACACTCATCATCAGGCATCTGTTCCTGTTGAATATCCATGAATACATTATTGATGACGGCCTGCAAATGTGCAGGAAGACGTTCTACAGGAGGATGTAACATGCTAAAACAGCACACGCGTGGCAGTGTCATGGCTGCCTACCTGCTGAGGTGACTCCCTGCCAGCTGGCCTCTCTCTTTGGATCAGCCCATTCTTCTTCTTCTTCTTCCAGGCCGCATCCTTTTCTTTCTCATCCTGCAAAAAGAAAAAAAACAACAATTTGCTGTTGCAGATGATTTACCTCAATCCACTGTGGACACTTCATAAGTGTTATTATTTTTGAGCCATAAATACACCTTGTTAATACCTTCAAATGAGTGTGAGTGTCTGCGGGAACAACGCGCTCTGGTCTCTCATTGTTTCCGGTTACATAATCTTTTCCACGAGACCCCGAATGCAATCAACCAAACTCATGTTTTTATTTAAAGGCCGGACGGACGGACATGATGTGATGCTCAGACATCTTCTGAAAGCTTCTGCTCAAACTAAACATTCATCCAGGATCTGTTGCTCAGACAAAAAAAAAAAAAAGAGGCGTCAGTCTCCACATCTGACAGAGATAAGAGCGCGGGGGACTACAACAAAGACGCTAGTGTTGTCTCATAGACAGAGCCAAGACTCACATTACTCCACCACTTAATCTACAGAGTACGTACTGTTGAGGGTCGGTGAGGGCTTGTTAATGGGCGGATATGAATTCCAGCAGAAGGGTGGGAAGAACGGCCATCTTTATATTCTAACAACACTGCAGCCTGCTTCTCAGAGATCTCAGCATCACAATACCTTCACCTTTGATTTTTTTTTTTTACAATGCCAATATTTACCTGGTAGCTGAACCTGCAGCCATGTAATTTCGGTGGAAGGAACTGTGTGCAGAGCACACAGCGTTTTCTTTGTGTTGTTGCCACGAGGAGCTTGACCTCCGCTCTCAGACGCCACTGACTACCTGAATTATGTAAACATGAAATAGCCAATGAAAGAGGCCTCTTTGAAATGATTACATGTCAGTGCATTGCCAAGACCACTGGCTGGAATCAAGGTAGACTTTGAAGAGACTTTTGCCCAATGCTGCGCTGAAATCCAACGCTGTAAGTGCAGCAACGTCTATATGTAACAACTGTGTGTCTTAATAGATGTGTGTGTGTCATGGTGCAGCCGTATTATGTCTCATCTAGGTCACTGGTTTGATTGTGTCCATGATGTGTCGGGTTTCAGAACACGCCCTTCCTAATTTTATGGTGAATAATCACTTTAACAAGTACGGCAACGGGACGTATCTGTGAATATTGCTTGTAGAGGATGTTTGAGTCAGTTCCTTCCTCCTTGATTACCTTCATGACTTCCTTTTTTTCCATCACATGAATCACACAGATTTTTAAATTTGATCTAAAATCAGAGATCAAGTAGCTTCAATGGAAACCGGTTAAGGCTAAAATATGACTTCTGTAAATAAATGCAACAACAACGACAAAATCTTAAATCTTTCCAACTGAATGTTGTTTAGCAACAACAGCGTTGCGATGACAGCAATTACTGCAGCACCTGCACAGAGCTCTGAGCTCAGCACTGAATACACAATGAGCAGTTGTAGAGGACACAAGGAGGGGAGACTTTAACCTCTTGAACCCTGATATATCCGTTCAAATCAACTCCTGAAGTAGTTACGAAGATAAGTTTATCCACAATGTGCAATAACATCCCATGCAAGCATCATCTTGTTCTGTAATTTTTTTCCTACTTTACTATTATTTAAATAACTATCCCTGTTGTACATTGGGAGGTAAAGTGTTTTTTAACTGGGCTTTTTGTACAGTTCTGTCCTCACTATACACACAGTGGAGGACACGTCATCAGCGAGCACATGTGTGTAACTCTCCTCTACGTGTGTGTTAACTCTTGATCGGACTGTCCTCTGTCACCAGTTCCAATAGTCATGGCCAACACCCTCCCCATGGGAAGCACATTCAGAGATTACAGCAGCGCGCTATCAGCGCCGTGTGTGGAGGTGCAGCGAGCGGACCGACACAAAGGTTCACACAAAACCACAACACGCTGCCACCAGGATCCTGCTCGGTGCCAACAAGGACTGGTGTTGCTCGGTTTTCACACATGCTGCAGCCCTCGGGCCCAGAGATCCTGAACACAAACAACGGCCGGGGCAGAACCACCTACAGCAAACGCCCACACACAGCCTGCAACGTGTGCTCACAATCAAAATTCACAACAGTCACAACATGCAGAAACAGACCTGATATTGAAAGTGTAATTCTGCGCTTCAGTATAGGCAAAAGACACATTTCTCGGAGCTATGTTTGCTTAGTTATCAGCAGATTTCCAAGTTTCAACGAAACTCACGGGAGGCGTCTCTGGGAAATCAGTGGAGATATAAGTGGAGATATCAAATGCGTTGTCCGTTCAGCTAAAATATGTAGAAAATGGAATAGATTTACAAAACAGTTGGGGCTGAGCTTTGAAGTAAATGTAAAACAGCTGTTACTTGCATTATCACATGCACACACCCTCCTGTCATGGTTGTGTAACCGCTCGACATGATAGTGAAGCCATAAATCTCGGTGGTTCCACCATCTTTCTTACTATTTGATTTATAAGATGAATCATGTCACCGTTTCAATGAGTGGCGCGCACGTGTGTTGCTGTAGAGACACTCAGGTTACCTCTGTCCTGTCAAATTCAGTTCAATTCGAGGAAATCAGGTTCAGTTATATTCAATTCATTAAACCTGTACCTCTCTAAATGAGCTTGTCAGGCAAGACTCATAGGCAGGATGCACCGCGGCTAATTGTGGAATTTCAATGAGGTAGATAATATGCTACTCACTGTGTCTGCAGTGTTGGAATCCTTCTTCCCATGATCTCCCGCATGTAGAGTTAACCTGAGGCGTCTGATCGTCCTCTGTCAAAAACAAACAGACAAAAGGCAAATACCTCCGGTTATACAGGCAAAACCACAATTTTCATTAGTTTACATTAACACATCTGTGGCTGACGCACAGAAAGTTACAGGCTTCAACAGTTCACCGTCATGGGTTTATTTACAGATAATATGAACTGAACAGCAAACAAGGTTTATGCAAATATTTTCACAGACATACACACCCAAATATTTACAACACAATGGCTGCTTTGTTCACTTGTCACCCAAGCAATATTTTATACAAATAAATATTAAATATAAATATCTTTTTACTGTAATCAGTGGAGTAATGTTTTCATTCATATGACATTAAATTAAATACTTCACTAAATTATAATGGGGTCTTTTTTTATATTAACAGACAATGGGAATAACATAAAAGTCTATTTTAGTACAAAAGCCTCTGTTCAAACAAACATGACAGCTCTGCCTCCTGCACACTCAGCTACGCTCCTGTATAGTAAGTGAAAACATCCTAAAACAAACAGGAACTTGCATCAGATCTGGGAACAATGTTAACCGGGACACAATGACAGAATTGAACTTAGTGCATTACAGATGAGAGGGGGAAAAAAGTGGCTGCAGAGCTGAAATCAACAGAGGAAGAGAAGGAAGAAACACTGGTTAGTGCTTGCAAAAAATAGAGGGAGATGGGAAGAGAAGACAGAAGGGGAGAGATGTCTCCTTGTTCTCTGGGACTTCTTACCTCACTTGAAAACTCTGGAGATTCCTCTGTTGTGGTGGTGGAAACAGTTCGTCCTGAACCGAAGCGAAGCATGTCTCCCCTTCTCTCCTCCGCTCCTCGCCTCTCTCTCTTCCTCTCCCTCTCCGGCCCTCCTCCCACCCCTTCCTCTCACTCTCCTTCCTGAGTTCTGCTCAAACTATCACAGCGACCATCTGCCCCTGGCCCCAGCCAGGGAAAAAAAGGGAGGGAAATTCCACTCTGGTGGTGGTGGGAGTCCGCAAGGGTCCGAGGTCCTCCTCTCGGTCAGCGGGCGGCCAGGTGCAGACCGGTTCCGTAGTCAAAACGCAACTGTGTCATTGTCTAATTCCGGGCGGATTGCTCCTGAACCTGACAGGCTTGTCAGTCAGTCAGAAAGCAGCCAGCCTCTCTCTGTCTCTCTGACTGTGTGTGTGTGTGTGTGTGTGTGTGTGTGTGTGTGTGCGTTCCCATCAGACCCGTCGGGCCACATTTCACCTGCCTCCCTGGTCTGTGCCTCCTGCCCTGAGAGCAGGACTTTCACAGGGCGGATCCTGTAACTGGGGCTGAAACAGGTGGAGCAATGTGTATCAACAGCAGTGTCAAATACAGGAGGTGGAGCTGCTGCCTTCACCGTGGACGAGTTAGACACTATCTTCTAGTTTTGGTTATATATGGAAATAGTTTTAGTTCTAAAAAAAAATGATCTAAGTATAGATAAATCAATAATAAACTGCAGAGGATTTATTCTACCACATTTTACCGTGCTCCTGAACATCATGTATGTTTAAATATGCTTTATGTAATTTTAGCAAGAGCTTGGTAAACCACACTTTAGTTTCAGCAGCTTTATACTACAGAAAGAGGTAACATAGGAGCTGCTATAGCCGATGCATTATTCATATAGTTGATAGTGGATAGTGATGAAAACATTATTTTTTAATGTCACCGCCACACAGCTTCACACGGTGGATTCATCCTCCTCATGTGTTCTTACTGCACACACCAACTCATCCTGTTAAACATCTTTAAGGTGCAGATTACATTCCTTTTGAATGGCCAACAGTCACTCCCTTTTAATAGAAACTAGAGACTGGTAGAATGGAGAACAAATTCAAGTTGCCAGGCAATAGCTTGTTGAACTGTACATTACATTTCAAATGGGGGGGGGGGCTGTTAGCTGAAAATGAAAAGAGAAAAATCTCAGGCCAATGTAAGAGGTATTTCTATGGGAGAGAAGTTAATTAGTAACCAGACATCAAACAAATAGAGTTTCTCTGCTTGTGCGAGGCTCAGACAGCCGCTCTGCCGGGCCTGTCTCCGAATCCTTTTCACTTTACGTGATTTTCGCAGGTTTTTGTGATTAGACCTTTATTTAGCGTGGAGTTAATGCCACATGGCCGGCTCTCACAGGAACAACCAGATTCACACGTGTTGGAGAAAAAACAGAATATTCAGTCGAGCTCCTATACAGCAACAAGCTGATGAGCTGCCAGATGAAGGCAGTGGATCGTTAGTTCGGTTCATTTTGCCCCAGTGATACGTTTCATGTATTGTTTGCTGCTGCAGGGAGGTCACGGCACAACATACAAGTAGTTCCGGGGTTGGATCTCCTCTCCTGTGTGTGAGGGAGCAGTTGCTTCAGTGGATTTTACTGTATCTGTTGAAACCTACAACAATAGCTGTTGTCTGCTCAGCATTCCTGAAGCTTTGGAGTTCAAGTTGACACGTACATTAGTAGCTGTTTGACAGAAAAAACATAATCACAACCGTTGAGAGATGAAGGTGCTGTATGTGATAGAAATGACAGCTTCACAATGATGCAGTGTTTGGAGAAATGAAGTGAAAAAGCAGAGGTGACAAGGACCTGCTTTGCTTTGCTTTGCTTTGCTTTTGGAGTTGAAGGAAACTTGAACTATAGATCTAACCTGCTGGGCAAACTTCTTCCCTTTTATTTATTTATTTATTTGCGTACCCTTTTAAGGGTAATTTCATGCGTGTCTTAAAGCAACACATGCATATATATATGTATATATATATATAGAAAGTGTTATTGATTATTACAACTGTTCTTTGTGTCCGCATTGATTGCATAAACATCCCTTCTTACATCTTTTTATTGATGTAGGTAAAAAGGGACGAAGTCTACATTCCTCATTCTAAGAATGATTTCTGAAGTTCAGCTGAAGTTCATAGAATATTTTCTTCTACATGAGGCAAATCAAGTGGCTAGGAGTGGCTTCCAAAGTTGGAATATCTCATCTCATTTTCTATACCTGCTTATTCCTCATTAGGGTCACATGGTCTGCTGGAGCCAATCCCAGCGTGTTACAGTGAGAGGCAGGGATACACCCCAGATGGTCGCCAGCCAATCGTGGGGCACACACACCATTCACTCACACACTCACACCTATGGGCAATTTAGAGTCACCAATTAACCCCAGCATGTTTTTGGACTGTGGGAGGAAGCCGGAGTACCTGGTGAAAACCCACACAGACACAGGGAGAACATGCAAACTCCACACAGAAAAGTCCCAGACCCAGGACGTTTTGAACCTGCGACCTTCTTGCTGTGAGGAAACAGCACTAACCCCTGCTCCACCGTGTCGCCCCAAGTTGGAATATTGTTATTGTAAAATTGTATCTTCGTGTCTTCACTGACACCTTTGCTAAACGGTGATGGGAGGATAGTAACACAAAGTTGGTACTGAAACTGACTTAGCAACTCTGGGCGATTCATGACTTGATTTATGACTTGAACTCACACTGCTGAAGTTCTTATTATATTTGGACGAACTGTGGAATTATTTGTTGCACAAACAAGGACTGTGGATAGTTACAAGGAATCAGTTTGCAGCCAGTATGAACCAGAGGACCAAGAAATACATAAATAGACAGCAAAAAGTGTCATAAAAGAGTAATTATTCTGCTTTAGAACAATGTTTGTTGTCTATTTATGAACAAACATTGTTTTTAAGATCTACAAACCCCCTGATAAATCACTTTTTCAGTGATTTATAAGTGAGATGCTGGGAGGTTTCTGACAGTATTGGATTTGACTATTAATAATGTAACCAAGGGGAAGATAATGAATGTATATAAAATGTGTTATTTTTAAGATCTTTATATAATTGGCCAGTTGGCCACAGCTCTTTTTTTCCTTTCTTTTCACCTTTCTGTTGTCATTCAGATTTACAATGATTAATTTTATGATAATCTTGTTGCGTTAAGCGTTAATTACAATGCAATGAAACACAATCATAAAACAGCAAAGTAGACTAATCTGACACTAATCGGATAATCAGCCAGTTTACTTCTTCTAAAACTACATGCCAATTTGTTGGGATGGATTTACTGTAATTTGTAGATATAACATAAAGAAGATTTCACGTCTGAAACTAATGTTTTTTTGTTGTTTTCTTTTTACTTTTATGGAAAACTGACCATTAAGGTCACACAAAAAACTGTGTGTTGACCATAAGGTACAAACATACAACCCTGAGAGCAGGTTTTTCCTGTTGAGCTGAAAATAATGCCAAAGGCATCTGCCTGATATTTAGTGTGGTTGTTTGCACTAAAACTGAGTCGTGTTATTTCCTATAATATTATGCGGTGTATTGCTTAAAACAAAGACCAACAAAAAAGTTTTCTTCAGACTTAAGAACTAAAGCAGGTCCACTGTGCAATTCCATGAACACAACATACATTATAAATACTCTCAGAAGCTATTACTCATCAGGATGCAAGTATTGACGTATATGGAAACTAAACAGGCCGCTGCAGTGGGAAACTTCATGTCTCTGCAGAGACAGAGTCTGACAGTTTGGTGATGAAGACCAGACATTACTCCCACACTTTGTGTACAAACCATTAACCGTGAACCACTTCATTGATAATACTCTTACCTGTTTTAAACTGAACGAAGACATTAATCTTCATGACTTTTAATAAACTATGACTGCTTTTTCTGCACCGAGCTCACAAAATCTGTGTTTCCCCATTGTGTCACTCCTTTACAGCTTTTCTATTCAGAGTCCTGACCCTGGGTGGGGTCCTGCCTTCACTCGGCAAACATGACAGGAGACGCACATCCCTGCATGTGTGCGTCGCCATATCACAATGGTATGTAGAGGAGTGGTACGCGGCTTTGTTGCACGATTTAGAGAATTACTCTCATCCTGATTGATTTACAGTAGAGGGAATCTGTTTGCTATCAAACAGATGAGTGGAATGTCAGAAAACAGCTCAGCCAACACACAGAAGCACAAACTGTTCTTTGGCCCGAGAGCGGTCAGATTCCTATGTTATCGCCCATTGTCACACACGCTGGTAAATGTGTTCTCTTGTTTAAGGAGCTTCCCAGGAGTAATGCAAGACGGAAGTTGCAAAATCTACAAATCGCAAATTCTGATCTGACCTGGATTCAATATCAGAATGATGTTAATATTTCAATCTTAATAACATTAATTTATTTATATTTTATATATTTATATAATTTATTTAATTCATTATTTTCTGATCTTCCATTACAAGTTTTAGTTTAGAAAACAATAGGAAGTTTAAAACCATCATCACAGCTAGGGGGCAGCATGGCACTGTGAAATTTTTCAAGTTTTTTTTTTTTTTCTTTTTTTCCAACTACTCTAAAGTGTTGGAGTTGTTTCTAGATGAGTGTAAGGACCTGTAAAACTTGAATGTTTTCTGTTTAGAACAGTGAGATACGGATCTCCGTGTGAAACCGGGCAGCGTGTCACGAATTTATCCCTTCACATCAGAAAATGTGAAGGGATAGACAGCTCTCTGAGCTGTCTGCGCTCTGGTTGAAGTCACTCAGGCACATAAAGGCATCCCAAGAATGATCACCTTGTTAAGCATACACAAGTCCCCCCCCCCCCTTTTTAAGCCCTCCAGCCTGCAGCCTCTATTAGTTTACTGCTTTGCTGGACACAGAAAGGAGAGAGAGATAATACCGTGGCACTTGAAAGGCTGATTTGTTTGTTCCACACAGAATAGCAACAAATGAAGGTCATGCCCTCCCGACAAAGACCAGTCAGTCAGTGAGAATAAGAAAGCTCAATCTGTTCGCCTCCTATTCTGCTGTAGTCAGCTGTAGATTTGTCGGGAACCAATGTCTTCAGAGCAAAGGTGAAACATGGCGTTTACAAGTATTCAGCCCTTTTTGAAATATATATGTGATTGTTTTACATCGTTGAAAAAAAGTGAACCAGTTTGTGTTTAAGAGCCAATGATTATGCAATATATTTTTAATTTAAAAATTGTATTCACTAGACGGAGAACGAAAAAAAGATGTAAATTCTCAGTGTTTGTACACCAGAGACTTCAAGTTTACAAATCACACTTACATTATTAACCTATTTATAATCTGTATTATTAGAGTATTATACTTTAACTCATTTTATACTGGCAGAAGTAGGAAGGAGTTTTAAGTGTGTTTATATTATATACTATGGATAGAATTTATTATATTTTAAAATACTGGCAAATAACCTCTAATGATATTTAAACTATATTTTAAGCAGTGTTGAGAAATTAAATATACTAATACTAAAAGTTCATTTAAAATGTCTTCAAATTATTTTAGTGTATTAATGTATAATTATTTACAAAAAATAGGGTCCTAATTTAGTAGGTCCACTAAAGTAATGCTTCTGTTAAACTTAGTACATTAGTGTACTTTTACTATATTATTTTTCCACCACTGTTTGTTGCAAATCTTATTCATATGTATGTGGATGTGAAAACTGAAAATGTTCATTAATGGTCTTTAATAACAAAAAAAAAGAATACATGTTTAAAGTCTGATTTCAGGCATAGTCCAGCAAAAGAAAGAGCATACACGTATGAGATTAAGGGGAAGTAACTTTATTTTAGTCTCAGCAGGATTTATGGACATACAAATGTGTACAGAGAGGTAGTGGCAGGGAAGGTTGTTATCCACTCTCCCTCCACAGGCAAATAAGTGAGAGAGTGCAAATCACAGTGTAGAAAACATCGATTGTCAATCTATTCCATCTGGAGTAAGGAGTAATTATCTCATTTACCTAAAAGGAATATTAAAGGAGGTCTAGGAATGTTCTTTACAGGTAAAGTCGTATGTACACGGTGATGCAATTCAAATACACATGGATGAGGCCAAAGAAACAAAACAAAATGAAAACAAAACATTCAGCATGTTTAATATTAACACTGCCCCATTCAGGAGAATCGCCTGATAGACGTTAAAACAAAGTATTGATGATGATGGTGCTGATATCTATTGCTTTTGCTTTCAGGGCTGTAGCTGCTCTGATCAGTAGTCTGATTCTGAGTCAATTAGCACATGTACAAAAAAGATAAAGAGTTTTCAGGCATCATGACATGATCACATGAAGCACACGGCCACTCGAGTAGATATTTAAGCAATACTGTAATGTCACTATTGTTAGTTGTAACATGTATGAGGAGAATGAGTATTTCAGTAGATGCGGTTCATTGAATGTATTGCTGGTCATTCAATAATATAAAAACATATAAAAACGGATAAGTATGAAGTCCCTTATTTATTGTTCCCTAAAAACCAGCCAGGATTATGTATATTCAACTGTGAATAAATAGAAAAGCAACACCTCCCGCTGTGCTCACTTCATATTCAGAATCAATCTTCATTCATTAAAAAAGGTAAATACATTTCACTGAAATTAATAATACAAAAATGGATATTCGGATATTTGATAGGCATAAAAAAGTAGTGTTAATAACCTCATATTGTTCACACAGGCAGTACTGGTTGCTTTACAGTGCATTAAAGAGTGCGTTTTCAAGTTTACTAATGCTAGAATAATCATTGATAAGTATGTGTAATCCATTTGTTAACAAAAGAAAACCCACTCAGAACAGAACTGAGAAACCTTCAGGTAAGATTCAAGTTAAACAGTATTTACATTTTAATTCTACGGGACGGGGGTTTGACAAACTTTTAGAATATGATCCAATAATCTCAGAGCTGCTAAAATAATACTGAGTTACAGTAATTTAATGGACAGGATTTAAACCCAGATAATTTTCTGAACATGAAGCTCAAATAATATTTAAAACTGCATCATTAGGCTGAAAAGTCTCAGTCGTTTCAGTATAAAAATCTACAGTTTTGTTTCCAGGCACATGAAAACAGATGTGTTTATTTCAGAGGGGAACTCCCACTGTTTGGTCCGATAGTGAAGCACAGAATGCAGCTTTCTCCTCTGCCTCAGGGTTCATTTATAAAGTGAAAGTGGACAACATGTTGTCCTGACTCGACGAGCGCTTGTACCCCAACGATGAGCTGAAGTACGTCTCCCCGTCGGTGCTGGTGTCGTCGTCGTCGTCGTCCAGGTTGTTGAGGAGCGGGGCAGAGTTGCTCTTCCGCCTGCGTGAGTCAGAGTTTACAATGAGGTATGAAGAACATCTGTGTATCATCTGTAGAGGATCTTCTTCTTTAAAGCATTGATCTGTCAATTTTTCTGCAAGTGTTTACCTGATTTCACTTCGCAGAGCTTTGAGCTGACTCTGGAGCTGCTCGTTGGCCTCCTGCTGCTCATCCAGGTCTCTCTGCAGCTTCTTCTTGCTGTGCTCCAGGCGGTCAATCTCCTCCTCAGCCTCATCCATCTGCCTCTTCAGGGCCTTCAGACGCAGGTTCAACTTCAAAAAGGCAACGACAGACGGCTGGTTAAAGTCTTTTAAGATAAACAAATACAAATAGAACGCTCAGGCTCTATTTTTTGTACTGAATTGGCCTCGTAATCAGAGTAACACGTACTTGGTCCTTTTGATCTTGCATCGAGTGATGCTCTTCCTCAACTTGCATCATCATCTCCTTCACCTTCCTCTCTAGTCTGCGGTTCACCAGCTGCAGGTTAGCACGCTCCCTGCAACACAAGGATGCATCATCATACATGTAACACAGTGGGGCTGAGCAATATATCCATATTATATAAATATCATGATATGAGATTGTTTTAGAATTTGGAAATAATGATGGTTTTAACGGCTGCATTCCAGTGAAGCAGTTTCTCTTTCTGACAGTAGACTGTTCTGCATTAGCTGGTAAATCTTAAGTGAAAGTCACTTAATTGGCAGGCCTGCTAGATACTCAAACAAGAAAGAAGGGAAGTAAATCTGTTTACTTAATCTGTTTACATAACCCTTAGGCTAAGACAAAACTAGAATTACAGGGTAGCAAACTGCTGATGAAAGAAATAACAGCATAAACAGCTATAATTACAGAGATATATGGAAAGACAATGTCACCATAACTAGTTCACACTTCGTTAGTCCGCCTCCCAATTTTGGTTCTTCTATGACCAAATCAGCATGCTAAATTTCATTATTATCTATCCTGATATGATGAAGTGCCGTGGATGTGGATGCAGCACATCGCATTCTTTGTGTGACAGGATCAGACATAATTCCTCTAAAGGAGAATATGAATTAAAAGTCATGAACTAGCTTTGTAAGTTCCATCCATCAGTCTTAGTATGAACTTCCTTTGTAAACTTCATAGAAGTCACTATTTAGCGGTCATAACCCGCTTAATCAAATCTCCACTTAAATCTTTCCTCTTCCATCACTTTAGCCACAGCACGCCTCAGCTCTATTCCCAATCCAGGCTTCAACCTCACCTTTCCTCCCCCTCGAGCCGCTCCTCCAGCTCCTGGATGCGATCCTCCAGCTGAGTTACCAGGCCCTCTTTGTTGGACTTCTGGGAGCCCTCAAGATGACACACTCTGCTTTTCAGGTCTTTGTTCTAGAAAGGTCAGGAAGAGGAAAGTAGTGAGAGGAATGACCGGACAAACGTCTGTTTATTCAGTTAATGTATACTGTTGGAAACTGATGTGGGAATGGATCAAATCGATTGAGGAACAGAATGATAATGAGAAGACGTATGAATGAAATGAACTGGTGCTTTGGTCTGAGTTGGGAGAGTAACACTGTGTGTAGCTGGTTTCCTCCAGACAGGAGAGTGTGTACCTGTCTCTCCAGAGCCATCTTGTCACACTCCAGGTCCTGTCTGCTAGCCCTCTCCTGCAGGAGTTCATTCCTCATCTGCTCCACCTGTCAAGCCGAGTCCAGACACTGTCATATCTCTACGGTCCCACACAGTCTGATGACAATTATTATCAGACACTGTCTGAGTCCAACTCACAGCACTAACCTACTGTAGCGCTCAGTGAGTCAAAATGCACAACAATAGAAGAGTTGATCCTGAAAAGTCCATACAGTGGTTAATTGGTGAGCTGGATTTTATAGTTTGGCAGCATTCCACCTTTTTGTTGAGTTCTTAATGTCACGTCTCAGTGACGTTTAATTAGTACAAACACCACAGAGTAAAAAATTACATAGTGGTTTAACAGAGTTATGTGTAATTATGTGTTAACGGTTTCTTTTTCCCGGAGACTAGGCTATGCGAACCACCTGCTAGCCTTATATTTAAAAGGACAGACACAAGAGTGGTATCAATCTAACCGCAAAAATAATCATATTTCAAACCATGTTCCTCTTATATCAATCTGGTCTTTGTGCATCAGCTCACTGCACGGAGGATAAGAAACCAAATGAACCCGGAGACTATGAACACGTTCGGCGAAAGCTGAGTTCAAAAGAGAGGGAGAATGAAAACTAATCGATACGGCGGTGATAGTTCTTTCTTTGTGCGAGGAGCTTTGAATTGGTGATATTTTATGCCAATTAGTGGGTGACAGTGCGCCGCTCTGATGAACGATGGCCCCTATAACTGGTGCACCCAGCGCAGTGCTTGAGGGAGCTGAATCAGCAGACTGGAACATACAGCGAAACTAATCTGCTTTGTGAGAGACGGCAGGAGAGGAGAGGGGAGATTACTCTCATTTAGACAGGAGAGGAGCACCTGGTGCCAGGAGAGACGCAGGTGTTCTTCCTGCTGCCTCCGCTGCAACCTCACCACCCCATAGCCATACACCCACCCACCTCCCCCACCCCACACACACACACACACACCTCCTCCTCCTCCCCCGCGGACATTAGAACACACACGCCTGCTACCCGCCTGCATGCGTACGCGCAGGCACTCAACCTACTCCACTCTGACTGCACAAAGCTCGAGTGTTGCCTTGACAACCGACCTCAGCCTCATGCTGAACCAAGGCCACTTTGTCACAATGCCACTCTTTTCCTCTCTGCCAGGACTTTTTTTTTTTTTTTTTAAAGGGAACCCATTTAAGGAGATTTAAATAGTCTATTCAACCAAACTAAGCGTCTCTTGATATCGCTACGTGGTTAATTTAACATTTTGATCTGTACCTATGGATTTGTGTCAGCTTCAGACTGAGGGAACCTGGAACCAGACATACACCTCTGGGGAAAAAAAGTAATAATAGACCACTGCAAATTATGTTTTTTTCTGATTTTACTACTTATAGGTATGTGTTTGGGCAAAAGGAACATTTTTGTTTAAGTCTCCAAAAAATAATTGTTTAGACTCTAAACAATGATATTTTTGGGGGAATTTTGGGGAAATGTTGTCAGTAGTTTTGTGCAAATAAATGCTCTAAAGTTTAGAGCATTTATTTGCACAAAATGACAAATGGTCAAAAAAACAAAAAAGATATGTTTTGCAGCCTTAAACAATGCAAAGAAACAATATCAAATCAATTTTAAAACAACATAATCAATATTTGGTGCAATAACCCTGATTTTTAAATCACAGCTTGCATGTGTCTTGACATGCTTTCCACAAGTCTTTACCATTGTTCTTAGGTGATTTTATTCCACTCCTGGTGCAAGAACTGAAGTAGCTCAGCTTGTTTTTGATGGCTTGTGACCACCCACCTTCCTCTTAATCACATTCCACTTGTTTTCAATAGGGTTTAGGTATAAACAAGTAGTGGTCTCTTTTTATTCCAGAGCTGTATCTTTACACCTCATATCTTATAATTAACATAAACATGTGTTACAACCACATTAGCTAAAAATATATATATTTGGGTTGCTATAAAACTTTAAAATTACAAACCTAGAGCCAACATCCTCCCTGTGATTAATAAGCACTTTCCCTCCAACAGACAACAGACCTAAAAGCCCATTTATTTATTTAAATCTCAGTTCACAGAGCCTCCGTCAGCAGCTTTATCACAGAGGAAGGAAAACTGGAGCGTTTGCTTGCGAGGATATAAAAACTGAGATCATGCACTAGAAGTGGCTTTCTGAAGATGAAGTTCGAGGCGTAGTTTCCCAGTGAACTCCACAACCTTGAAAACTTGAGACTTTTGGCAGCTTGCATATTTTGGCTCTGTGTTGAGAAGGGTCTTTTGTGACTGATACATGAAAATCGGAGAGACATTTGTAGACCACGCTGGCAGGCTGCCAAAATGAATGATTATGCAAGATCAACTTACAAAGCAATAACCTGTCCACTTCATTTAGAGCAGGGAATAAACTGACATTATTGTGTGGAAACTGCATGTAAACACACTGTGTGTGCAAGTGTACGAAAGCACGGACATAACCCTTCTCTCTGTATATGAATTACTTTATGCAGGATGATATTTGAGGCCTGAAACTGTTTTGTGTAGGTCACATGTTCCCGTTCTTTTAGAGATTAGTGGCTGTAGTCACATGATGTTAGGGGTGGAAGACAAAGCAACAGGAGATCTGGATATTATTTACAGGTTGGGATGGAACAGAGAAACTTCTGTGTTAACGAAAGTGAACGTGGACAGCAGGTCGCTGACACAGATGAGCACTGATAATGAGAATGTGCTGAGTGTGTGTGTGCTGTACCTGTTCTCTCCCTCGGTCTATCCTGTCCATCAGCTGGTCTCCACTATGACGCTCCTCGTCCAGGTCCAGCTCCAGCTGAGCGATCCTGTCCTGCAGAGGAAAGCAGTTACATCCATGTGGTCGGTTAGTGTTGCGATCTGAATGTAAAACAAAAAATCATGCCTGTTAATGACAAAACCTTTTATCAGTGGCTTTATTTGACACCATAATGTACCTCCATTAGTTTAATGTGTCGAGATTTATCTTCTTTAGTCTGGGCATTTGTCTGTGCCTCCACTTCCAGACCTTGAACCTTTTTCTCCAGCGTCTTCTCCCTGAGCACAGCCTCGTCTCGTTCCTGCTGACACTGCCGCAGGTCCTCCTCCCGTCGTGAAAGCTAAATTGAGGACAAAAAAAAAACATACTTCAACACCTGTACAATTATTGAAACAATTATTGCTTATTATCTCTAAAACATTTAAGGATCCTGCATAAACACATAGTCAACTTCTATTTTACAGAATATATTGTTAATATAATTGGTTCCCCTGAGTGACTAATGAAGCCAACGCAGCTAGCGTTTCTCCTGTGTTCATTCAGCAGCGATGCCCCCCCATAAGTGCCCCCACTACTTAGCGTACGACAAGGAGAATTCATCATCTGCCCTTATTTCTCACCCGAAAGAAATGTTTGGCTGTTAGTGCAAAATTATTCCATATTTCATCATGAAAATACTTAAGGAAGACACGAGCTGAGCATACAAAGATGTTGTAATCAGTGTAATAATGAGATAATCGCATGTCCTCTCTTAGGCCCTTAATACCTGTGAGCGAAATTGAAGATGAATGAACTGCTGTATTAATGAGGGAAGGACTTTAGCCTAGTTTAAAAAAAGGGAGAAAAAAAAAAAGGATGTACAGTATGTGACCTATCCTGATAATTCTAATGAAGTTCATGTAGGCGGAGAGACTGAAGGGGCATTGGAGAACAGCTGGAAAAGTGTGCTCACTGAGTCTAGGCCAGAGCAATCGCCTTCTCAGGAGAGGTGGAGGAGGATGTGAATCCTGCCAGCTCAGCCTTCACAGCAGTGATAGCACAACGCTGACATCCTCCTCTTCCTGTGAGGCAGCTGGACAACGATCCATCAGCATCGATGTAGACAGAAAGAAAAAAAAGGAAGAACCTGTACGCTGACCCCGTCCTCACATTAAACACTATTGGGAACATCCATATCACGGAATCTGTCAAATCAAGTGGCAGCATATTAGCGTATCAATTAAAGGTCATGATGAATAACGGAGAAGCAAAGCGCATCAAAACTAACTAAAATCAAATCTTAAGCCTAACAAAAACTCTATTAAAAGGTACCAAGCTGAGTTTTCATATAAACAGACAGGGTTAAAAGTTAGGGATCAGGCAATGTGGCACCTTCAAACACAGGGTTGTGCTGTGCAGAGGGTGGACATGTTTACTTGTGATTACGGCTCTGATAAAAACCAGAAAACACATTTCTGAGTTTTTATAAGAGATATTGGGTTCCACGATTTTAAAGGGTTAGACTGAAGCATCCTTTAGTGCACCAGTTAATCCTAAAATTTAATAAGGAGCTTATTCACTGGCCCTGAATCTGTCAATTGTGATTGTATGTTGAATGTATCACTGTCCTGTCTTATTGTTTGTCTTTTTGTGATGTTGTAAATGGAGCTGCTGTGATGCAAGACAAATTTCACACTTACTCTGACAAGGTAATATCGTATTGTGTTTGCTTTTAACCCAATGAAAGGGTTATTGGCACAGCTCTGATCATTCTCATCAGGCTCATGTGACTGGACACCTGCAGCGATACGTCAGGTTACATTTTTTGCAAAAACTGATTCTGTTTCTTGCCAAAACACACTCCTATATTCAAATGAATAGGAAAACCTGCATTATTCCTGCTTTGCCGGGTCCTGTGTAAATATAGCCTAGGGCCTCGCAAACATGCTGAATGTATTTTCTAACTCATAAAACATTGATAATTTGTTTTACAAAGTTATCTTCCTCTCCTCCTTTTTTGACACGTCACTTCATTTTATGACACACTACTTACAGCAGTTACCTCCCGCTACAGTCAGCAGAAATGTGTAACACCCTCGAGTTCATGGTGTGCATTTTGTTCTTGTATTTGTTATTAGTACACAAGATACAAACATTAAGTCTCTGGAAAACAGCAATATGTTCTGTGTTTGTTCTGTTACCTTGCTACACGGAAGGATAATATCAAAACGAAGCCAATTTACATTTGCTGCCTCTGGGACGTAACAGATACTTAAGTTGGACAATAAATGACAATCTCGGTAACATTTCACAGTTGAAACCGGTGATCTTCTATGTGCTCTCATCTCTACTATAAATCTATGACTCCAAATTACCTTGACCCTGATGCCTACTTTATGCTATATTACACACTGTGCTGAAACATTTCTATTTTCACTGAACTATGAAACTATTTCAGGGTGGTCACAGTAAATATGCCCTTCCTTTTTAAGTAAATGTTTGATAAATGAATAAAATAACATGAGCCGTCCGCTCTCTAACACAAAAATATTCACATTCATCTATTTCTACGTTCAACAAAAACATTCCTAACATTCCCAAGCGCTGACATGGATAAATTGCTCAAGTGCAAACAATGCCGAGTGGTCAGCGGTTAAATGTTTCACCACACCTCAAAGGATCAGACTCAAAGGACCACATCTTACCTTTTATTTCTCATACTGAACATAGGCCTCAATGTTAATATAATAGATTTTCTATGAGTTGACTTGGTGCTACTATTTCAGTGTAATACTAAGTTTTGGGTTTGAGAGAGTGAGCAAACATAAATGCATAAGTGATGACATTGCTCTCCGAAAGAGATGAGGATGTTGAACTGGGTGAGTCAGAACAATGGCTCATGTGCTGTTCTGCATGGGAGACTTGTTTGGCCCGACTAAAGATGGCCTTGATTTGACCAATCTCATCAGGAAAGCAGTGTCAGCATCCAAAGCCCCCTGTACCTCTTCTTGCAGAGATTTGGTGGCCAGTAGGTATTTGTCAAGCTCCTGTCCTCGCTCTTTCAGAAGCCTCTGCAGCTCTGTCAGCTCCCGACGATTCTTCTCCTTATAAATATCTATCTGCTCCTGCAGCTCCCGTGTGGACGACTGCGACGCATCCACAATATCATTCATCTGCCAGCACAGGGAGGTGGGAGAGGAGGCCGAAAAAACGTTAGAGAAAAAATAGAGACTCTCTTTTAAGGGATGAATGATCATTAAATCTAAACATTGAACAGGAATTGAATGAATCCTTTAAATTTGAATTACAAATTAGAGTAATGTATTTATTATGGGAAAGAAAACATTCTTTTGGTACGTTTACACCTTTAATGTATTTCTGCACAGAAGATGAAAATTAGCCTGGACTGCATGTGACACTGAGCAGGCATTTGCTTTTCTTTAAATAAAACTAATTTGCAAACTACAATTATAAATCCTAGATTTAAAAAAAATCTGATAAGGGATTTATTAGACTTGAAGATTAATGAATGAACATTACACCAACTTGATACAAATTCAAATCATCAATCTGAGCCCAACTCTCCTCCTGAGGAAAACTTACTATAGTCTCAGACGACTCAGACTCAAACACACTCACCTCCCTCTGAAGTTTGTCGACGGTTCGGTCCAGGAGTCTCCTCTCTTCCTCTATACCGTTCTTCATGTTCTTGAACTGCTCCTTCTGGACTTTCTCTTCTTTTAACCTCTCCTCTAACTCCTTGTGTTCACTGCTCAGCTTGGCCAAGTTTCTCTTTAAGGACAGAGTAGGAAATATATTATATTTGTGTTACAAGTTTAAAGTTGTTCCCCCCCCTACATACTGTGTGGCGAGCTCACCTGCACATCTTCCAGCCGGATGGTCAATGCCCGGTTGGCACGAGTCATCTCCTCTTCCTGCTCTTTAATTTCAGCCAAAGACTCTTCCACTTGCTTCTTCTCTCTCTGTTAGTTGCAAATTATCATTTATAAGACTTTTATAAGAAAACCAATAACTTAACAAAAGCAGAAAAAGCTCAGTACTTTGACCGACTCTTCTCTGCATCTTGACGCCTCACCTCCAGTCGGCCATTTCTCTCTCCTAGCCTGCTCTCCTGCAGCTTGGCCTCATCGATGATGCGGTTGAGTTTGGCCACCTCATTCTCAAGCTCCTGTGCTCGCCGGCGCAGCCGCTCTGCCTCTTGGTTCAGCCGACCCGCTTGGCCCTCCACCGCACCCTTTGCTGCCTCCACTTCGGCCTTCTCACGGACCACCGCTGCACTGCTCTGGATATCAGAAGAAGACACGAGGCTTCAGTATAAAGGAGGAAGGAGTCTGTTAGGAACAATGATGGATGGAATAACCTCATGTAAAAAAAACTATTTGTAGATTTCAGTGTTGCACTGAACCTTTTTTGCTGTCCTGTCCCGTAATTCTTTCTTCAAAATTTACCTCAACTAGATCTGAAGTTTCATTTACCTCATTAACAGCCATATAAAGTCAGTCTACTACTAGAAGCAGGGGACAGAGATGGGGCTGTGCAAAGCAGTTTTTCAGTTTGACATTTACAGACTTGTGATCACTACTTGTTTGGACAAAATATAGAGATTCCCTCATAAACTATTAGCCTGCAATTACAAAGCAGTGCGGGGCCCCAGGGAGGTCTCCCTGTGCCCGGATTTATGAATGAAGATAAGACTATAAGCTAAAGATCTGACGTTTCAGGGTGGAGTGCTGCACAGAAAGAAAAGGGTGGGAAACGAATGGAGGTAAGTGTTCCAGAGAAGGAAGAAAAGACCAAGAAAAACAAGACTCTATCAGTACAACAGATAACCGGTTTCAGTTGAGATGACACCCCTCCAGTGAGTGACACAGCAGACGGTTTGTATTTAAAAAAAAAAAAAAAAATTACATGGAATGTCAGGAAACCTGTTTGTCAGTTTCCTGTTTATCTCAGGAGAAGGAGGCATGTCCACACATTTTGAATATTGTAATTAAACAATGTTGTCCTGCATTGGTAGGTTGACATCCAAGTACACACCTGTATGTGTGTTATGAGAAACACACACACACACACACACACACACACACACACACACACACACACACACACACACACACACACACACACACACACACACACACACACACACACACACACACACACACACACACACACACACACACACACACACACACACACACACACACACACACACACACACACACACACACACACACACACACACACACACACACACACACACACACACACACACACACACACACACACACACACACACACACACACACACACACACACACACACACACACACACACACACACACACACACACACACACACACACACACACACACACACACACACACACACACTTTGTGTCCCAGCAAAATCTGGTAAGTAGTCTTTAACCATTAATAACCGTTGTGACAAAGGTGAAACACACTCATTGGTCAGCCCGTCTTGCCGTCATTGCGAGTGAGAGGCACCTTCTGTACTAGAAAGGAGACGGGTCCCTCCTTGCTTCAGTGTTGGCAGGCCAGTCGGACCTGTTTCCCCTGTCAGCCGCCCTCATCTCTGCTTCACTGTTGGAGATTTAGTTTATTCACAGCAGCAGGAAGCCCTGTGCAGAATCTATACTGACAAATCCAGAGATAGCAGTGGTTCGACTCCCATAATTTACCATATTAATGAGAATTGATACAAACTACTGCAACGATATTAAATGTGACATGTGCAAATCTCTTTAATATCTGATCAGTGATTCTCACTCGCTTTCATCCGAATATGAACCAAAATTGGCATTTGATTGCGAGTTACATTATTTTTTAATGCTGCTTTAAGAGTTGTTACTGGTTATGTTATGACTGGTAGAGTGGGTGGGGGGCAGGGGGGCGGCTAAACACAGCATTTCCTACAATAATAAAGCTTTGATAGTGTGGGTTGTCAGTGTTCCCTTTTCACAACATACATAGCAAGTTCAGCCCTCACACCTCTCCGCCTGTCCCACTTCCCACGCTGGGTCATTTGAGTTAAAACCATGGGCAAAGCCAGAGAGACGCAGCAATACGACGCAGTGATGGTTGTGGAAAGATTAACTTTTAAACTGTTACACAAACAACATGACTATGAATATTGTGAATATTACAATAAGGTCCATTAGTATCATTAATGTTACTCAACTAATGCCTTATCTCTCTCTCTGTCTATCTATCTATCTATATATATATATATATATTTCACCATTTGATTTTTTCTTATTCACCACAAAAAGTTAATCATTTGTTAACTAAGTGTTAAAATGTCATTAATGGTTAGCTAACAATCATTTAATGATTAGTTCTGGCAAAACAATCCATTTATTTGCTCTTTGGCAAGGATTTATTTATTTTGTCCATTTAATAGTTTTCTATCAGGTATTTAAATACAAATTTAACAATGGGACTGACAGCACAGGTTAACGTCAGTGTATTGGTTAAATATCATAGAGGAATATGTCATTATATCATCCCACTGACTTGTTTTTTCCACCTACCCCAACTCAAAGATTGACTTGTGTGCTCAAGCTGTTTGAATTAAGTTGCACATTAACTAACTTTGTGCAGTCTTTGAAGCATGGCACGAACGCTGAAGTGAAGTATGCCATGCAGGTCGTGTGCTGTGATGAAATTTTGGCTTTTTCACTTATTCCCAACAAATAAGCTTCCAGTGAAACAAAAGACCCGATGGTCCAAAAATAAACACAGCTGAAAAAGTAACACACAATCGAGCGGACTGGTGAACCTTTTTCCTGTTTCTTTATACCAGGTTTCTGTAACTAATGTTTGCCAGATGAATCAATTTACCAGTTAGAATAAAGTCAGTTTCATATCATCATAAAAATACTCATGATGCTATGCTGCATACAAACACAAACACACAAAAACTGCATGTAACCTAGTTCATGTACAACTCTACAGAGACTGAAGATTAATTTTAAGATTAAGATCAAGTTTACCAACTGGTGTACATTTCTTCATAAAACCCAACAGTAGAGCACAGTACAACACACATATAGGCTGATATATATTAGTGAGTTTCAAAGGAACGTGATAATAATAACAGAATTTTGGGTAAAAAAAACAAAAACACTGTAATATAGTTACTATTTACATTTGATTATACACGATCAGGAAGGTTTTGTTGATGAAACAATCACAAGACCTACCACTACTACTCTTGCCGCTGCTGATACTACTATTACTACTACTACTATTCTTTATGCTCCCTGGCAGGATACATTTTCTAATTTCACACCTGCACTCAGCTGGAGTTGTCCAAACCAGGATGCGTGCAAACACATAATTTCCTTCTTCCTGCAGCAGCTGCAAAAACATGATTTCACCTTTAAAGATAAATCCACAACAGAAAGAAAACAAAGCTCCCGCAACAGAGCTGTAATACAGACGATCTGTCATACACACATTTACATACTTTCAAACACTCATATGTTTTACTGACTCAGTCATTTACGCTTCCCTGCGCTGTTAAATTTTCTTCAATTCATATTTTTTTTGTCACCATTTATGTTGTCTCCTAAGTTATATGAACCAATCCAATGTGATTTTAATATTTTGTAAACTTCCACCTCCTTTAGACAGATTAGAGCATAACCCACACACAGTGACCTGCAGGCTGCCTAAGAAGATTCAGCCTGACTTAAATTTTCATGGGCCTACATGTTATGAAGATGTTACACATTGATCAAGTTTTAATAGAAAGAGGATGTAAAACAAGCTGTAATAAGCTTTTTAAGTCTTGTAAATTCCTTCAGTTCACACAACAACAAAGTTTGAGTGTTGTCGAAGTGTATTTTGTGTTTACTGGGTCACTGATCCCAGTTTTCCCCCCTTTCTTTTGTTCTATATATTTTAAAGCCAAGTATGCATAAGATAGGACCAAGGTCATTCAGAGTACAGGTCATTTCCTGTGTTATATCACATTATCTGCATTCAAGTCTCATATCAGGAAAATAAATAACACAACTTCATAGGTAATGTACAGTAGGAGACTTGATTTGCTTTAAAAGAATGAAATGTGTGTAACAGCCAGCAAGAATTTGGTCAAAAGAGGACAGTTATTAAATTTCATGTTACCATTGGAGAAATGGAAACCTATGTTTCCTAAATTGTTGTTCGATTAAATGTCCCCAATCCTGTCTAATATGACTCTTTGGAATTTATTTGTTGATTCCACAAACACTATTAAAATACATAAAAAAATGGGAAACACCATCTCAGTTATTTGTGAGATGAGTTTTTATTCCTAAAACCACAAATATATCTTGTTATACATATCAAAACTTAAACGGGGGGAAATTTACAATATTGGTCTTTCAATAAATACCTCCTTTGAACAGACACTGTGTTGGTTTGTTAAATTAAGAATGTTTGACTGTTAGTTAAGAGTTTGAGGTCCCTTGGTGCCAATTTAATCACACACCACCATCCAGGCCAAATCTCTATCAAAGGCCCAGTAAAGTCTCGGCAGAAAGACAAAAAGGGGAGAAAACTCTATGTGCCAGTTTTCCAGGCCAGAGGCCAAAGAAGACATGGTTTGAATAAACCTGAGAGGCAGAGAAGGAACACCAAAATCCACATCCAACGACTGAACAGCTCAAACATGCACGCCTCGACCCACACCGACATTTCAGACTCTAAATCCTTATTTAATAAAAAAATATGAATAATAATTCCCAACAATTTCAAAACTATACACAGACACTACCACAAAAAGAGAGACTTGATAAACGTAAATCCTTTAACCACTAGTCTCAAATGTTCTGGTTCATCACAATAGGAGGTGTGAAGTTGTTTTGGCACATCAGGCTCCCACCACAGCAGCGTGCTAGAATAAAAACAAAAATCGAGGCCTGGTTTCACATGGGTGTGACTCCTCCTATGTCCTGGCAGCAATATTTTCTGAACTACATTTTTTCTGACTGAGCTACTCAATATTTAGTTACCGTTTTTCAAGTGTTAATGTCGGTATAGACGACTAGTATACAAAAGTTCTTGGAAGATGTAATATTCCTACAAGTTTAACCAGCTATAACCTTGCCGCTTCTGCAAAGACACAAAAACTCTGTCCATCATTTCCTCCTCTTTCCAGTCCCCTACTAAATCAGCTCCTAATGCTACGCTGGGAAATACAGCGCTATCATCAAACGCACAGACTCATGCAGGAGTCTTTACTTTCAAAACAAGCCTGAGGGGGGGACTCTTCTCCGGGATAAGTCGGCCTGATGATCAGACAGTGAGACTTCAGTTGACACACTGGCAGAGATTACTCAAGAGGCAGGTTGAGATCGGGGCTCGGATGGCACCGGCTGGAAAATGAACTGCATTTAGGTGAGCGGGAGATTATTGCGGAGCCTCGTGTGTTACCGTGGAGTTAGGAAATGAAAAAATACAGCATTTGTGGATTGAGGTTACAGATAAGAGCGTGATAACAATGTGGCCGTGTTGCACACTGTGGCTCGGGGATGTAGGTGCAACGTAACAAGAGCTGGAAATGGTGCGATAAGCACGAGGCTCTGTCTTTACAGTTAGGAAGGGAGAGTACGACTGAGACTTATTAAAGCCTCCGACACTGAGTGCGGAGCGCTGCAGAGATGGAGATGCAACTGCAGCACCCTGAAGAGGTATAAATAAGAAGATCCGAGCCTCTCCCGCAGGTCGGAGCAGGTGCACCGCAACAGAGCGGGAGCTGAGTGAAGAAGGGCCTGCGGGTCCCACATTCTCCACTTTGACCCTAGCATTCTTGGAAACAAACCCGCCTCTCTACACCTCATCTTTCCACATTTTTTGCATACCAGCGCATGCTGACACAAAAGCTCAAAATCCAGTTCCAAATGTGCAGACATCTTCTGTTACAGAACGTGGAGAATTCAAGTTAATAACACCTGCTTTAAAGAAGCAAATTCAAACGCTCTCTCTCTCTCTCTTTCTATAAAATGATTTTTCAACCCAGATAAAATTCCACAGATTTCAGCTCATTGAAAACACAATGCAGCTTTTCAATTTAAGACACAAAACAGGCCCCCCGTTCTTTTGAGGGGGTCGGCCATGCATCCCCTTCTCTACAGCATACTGACCCACTTATTCAGCACGTCCCAACCCCCGCTGCTATTATTGTGTGAAACAAACTCATCATTCATTTTCGACTGAGGTCCACAATTGCCCCCACTCTTTCAGGGCACAGAAAGAAGAGGGGACACGACGCAACTCGGGGACGGCAGCTCATTAGATTAGTGATGGCTTGCCACTGCAATTAACTAGTATACAGAGCAATTTAGTGCTCCAGTTTCCAGCATTCTTTTCTGCATGGGACGCACTGGTCGCCGCAAACATCAGCACCACACTGAGGGGAGGGGCTTTTTTCTGTCTGACATAGGGCTGGGCCATATAGTTGAAATAAAATGCATCGAAACCAATATTGCAACAATATTTGTTTGGGATAATTATTGGTCCTTCCTATCTTTATATGAACATCATGGTTTACCTTCTTTGTGTATGAGTATCTTGCAGTTCTGCCAATCAAGTTATTCTAGCCTATGGTTTGTATATTTCATAAATGTTATATAATATAATTATATATTCTTGTATGTTTTTGGACTTCACATCAATTCAGTTAGTCTAACTTAAGGTTTACCAGAAATGTACATCACATGAGATAATAAATAATTTTCACTTTTAATCTCAGATTTTCTCATTAACCTCATTAACTCAAACTATTGGCCACTTGTTGTGAACATTTGGAGTCTATGAATTTTATGACGTTTACTCAATGTTTCCACATTTGTGCCTAAAATACTCAAATATACAGACAATTTTCACCTAGATGGGTATTTTCTGGCTAAGACTAGAAAATGACTTATGTTTCTTTTATCTCCCAGCTCAATCTTGTCATCCATTTGCACAGTGCCACAAGGTAAACCCTTTATATGAATAGGTAAAACGAAAGGTTCCACCGTATGATTCAATTTGAGTTAATGTTTCTAATTAATTAACTTTTAAATGATCTATCAATATTTCGAAGTGTAAACTGAGGTACAGAACATTAATTCAAGGACATAAAGAAAGGTCTCCAATTGGGATAGAAAATCTATTCTATCTTATAAGAGCAACAAACAATTGATTTCATCTTTCCATGTGTTTACAAAGCACTGAGGGTAAACCCCTATGGCGTACTCCCTCGGGGGAGCAACACCACTGTTTGACAAAAGGAAATGTTGTCATAGACTCTTAACAGAGTGCTGTGCTGCTGTGGACCCCCACCATGCCTGCAGGAAGCCGAGAACAAGGACGACTTCCACTCTTTGAAACAAACAGGACACACGTGAGTCACATGGTGGCCCAAGGAAAACAATGTGTGGTCTGTCGTTGCAGTGTGCAAGTCCTGCTTCCATGCACAGCTGCTGATCTCATCTTAACTCACCTTCCTGGATTTTGGAGCTTCAGTTGACAAAAAAAACAAAAAACAAAAAAAACTACCCACTCAAAAGAGAGATTCACGTTTAATCATATACTTTTAAGTAACAGCTGTTTTATCACTGGTACCTTATCTACTAATGATGCAGAAGTAACAGATTTGCATAACGGAGGGCAAAGGAAATTTCAAAATTTTTAAGTACAGCCTTTCAAAAATTTAGGTTTTGCTAAAGGAATAAAACAAAGGAGTCTAGTCTGTTTCTAGTCTGTACAACAGGATCTTTAATTTTAACCTTTTACAAAGTCGAGTCTTTTGCCAGTAAGGCAACTCATAAAAGTTTATATATCATGATATGTATTGTATATATGTTCAAATATTGTCCCTATCTCAGTTTGTTCCTCCCTAAAGGAACAAATTGAGATAAGGTGATATTAGAACAAAACTATGCCTGACTAGCTGCAGAGAATTCCCATGACTAATGATGATGTACTATCTTTACTGTAACCAGTGTTTTACTTTCATTATCAGTCTGCCCTGTTAACATAGATAACCACATGAACTGAAGCAACAAAATTTCCACAGGTCATTTAAAAAGAAAAAAGGGAAAAACTGCTTCATCAGTGGAGTTGAACATCCAGTCCTATTCTATTGTGTATCTTAAGATTGTAGTAGCAGACCTGTGGTTATTAGCATATTTAATACGTAGCTTTTTAAGGCAAAGTAGTAACATAGCGAATTATAATATGAACAAAAGCATCTGCTTAGATCACCTCATGGAATTTATGCATATGCAACTAGAACTGGGATATAAAGGGTTAACAAAAACATGGGAGGAACTCTGCAAATAGTGAAATGTCAACTGTTGTCAACTTGTGTTTCAGCCTATACTGAAGGCTCTGGTGTTAGTGAGTTGTTGTTTTTTTTCTTTAAACAGCATCTAAGTATTTTGATACTAGGTGTCACATCTGTGAAACTAGTGGAAAGCTGTAAATAATGTTACTTCAAAGCAGCACCTACGATGACCAACATATGGCACAACTTGAAATGCAAAACACACACACACACGCCGTTACAGCTCCCCTGATGTGGTGCTTATCTCCACACTCCTCTCTGGCAGGGTGTGTTTCTGGATTGGGGGGAGGGCGAGAGCAAAGGAAACGAGGAGGGGGGAACTTGGGAGGAGAAGGGGGTGATGGGGGGAGGGAGGGGAGACAAAGAGGAGGCGTTGATTACCTGCTTGGCCTCCTCCAAAGATGTTTGCAGCCTGCTTATCTCCTTCTCATACTGCTCCTTCATCTTGTCCACCTCCTGATCATGAGCGGCTACTTCCTCCTTCAGCGCTCCTTTCAGAGCCGTCAGTTCCCTCTCTCGCCTCCTCAGCACTTCCTCCAGATCCTCCTTGGCCAGGAGAGCTTCCTGCATCTCAACCTTCAGTTGCATCATGTCCTGCGGAAAATGAGTTTGACAGCTTGTTATCTCCTCAGAATATGACGGCTTCCTCCGTAGTGTCACAAGAACAAAATCGTTCCCTATAAAGCCAGTTGTTATGGCGTATCACAAGGTTTTTATGGAAGCTAAATTGTTCTTTTAGCATAAAATATTATTGTCGCACTGTTGTTATCATGAGCTCAGTTTAGCTGTAAAATATACGTGTAAAATTAACTTGTTCCTATACTGATTTTCACAATTTGGTTTCATGTACAAGCTTTTGTAATTCAAGAGGATGAATAAAACAAACATTTATCTTATGGTAATGCTAGTGAGCAGAAAAGATTACAGCAAGAGGTGAAAACAAATCAGTTGCCATCAGCATCATTTTCTGCAAGCTTAGAGGGTTTGAGCAAAAAACAAAAAACAAAAAGTAAAGTTCCTCCTTCAGTAGGTAACTGAATGAACACTGCTTTACCGCCATAATGATGTCTTTCTCTCCGTCAGCACCTGACTTCTTGGCCAAGTCAAGCTCATCGTGCATCTCAGACAGCTGGTCCTGCAAGTCTCTGATCTGGGTCTGGTATTGCTCCCTCTCCATCTTCACCTGGAACAGCCTGGCAGACCAAACATATCACAAGGCAGAGCAGGTTCTCAACACTCTGTGAATGAGCACATATATGCACGCTCACACACCTGCACATGCTTAATTCATACATATAAACGCCACCACCTGTGCAGGGTCTGAATATGTGAACTAGAGAATAGAGAGGATACTACCTGAAGGCTGGAGGAACCAATAATGTCTAAATTGGCCCAATGCTATAACCTTGAAGTGATAAGTGACATGAGACGACTCAAACAAAATCACCACACAATAAGAACATCGAGATTAGCTGCAATTTTCTCAAAGGCTATTCATCCTGGGAAGGAACTGCAATTAAATTCTATTAACTTTGGAAAAAAAATGAAAGAGCCAAAGAGAAGGCAAAAAATAAGTTGACAACTAAGACTGAACACAAAATGAGGGCAAAATACGAGTTCAAAGAAAGGAAAATCCCCTAAATCTCCCTTCAAAGTATAAGAATTTAAAGTCAACATTTTCCTCTATAAACACACCCAGCACGCTGTGAACAATGGCAACAGGCTGAACTTGAAGGGCTAAGAACATCAGACTGAGATCAGTCAAGTAAAGGTTGGATAATATGTGAGCTGGAGACAATGGAGCTGGACGCTGGTTAGAATAATGATTATTAAATCAGTGAGCAGGCACACATTAAAGATCAACCAAACATAAAGGGCTGCATAATTAGACGCAGGCACTGACATGGTTACCTCTTCAGTAACTATCAACAATCAGAGTCGTTACATCAACAGACATCCTAGACCGGTGTCAGTGTACATGAGAGTAGGTGAGCATGTCGAGGTGAAAGAAGCTTTTTCAATGCGACACCACAGCTGATGATGAAAATATATATCTATTCCTAGTTACCAGCACCTAACAACAACAGTGCAGCAACAAAAACATGATCCCTTAACCAACACACACACGCGAGCTGTCAAATGTGTTTGAGCTTACAAACATCACAGAGGTAGAGTATCACTACTGGAAACTAAACCCAGGTGTCTGCAATTGTGTTTTCTCCCTGTACCACTCAAAGTAGCAGATGTCAAAATTCTGCCATTCGACATGACGAAACAAAGTCGGAATGCTAAATAAAGTAAAGTCGGTGTATGACTCTACACTGCTTATTAATTTAAATTAAACATCATTAGTCTGCACGTACTCCTCGACTGTGGTCTGGAGCTCAGCTTCCGTTTTTGCTAGTTTTTCCTTCAGGCGTTTGCACTCTTCTGTCCTTCGATCCAACTCCTCCTGCAGCTCCTTCAAACCTGCAGCCGTCTTCTTTTCAGCCCGATCCTTCACCTGACAGTGAAGCATAGACAAAAGAAGATGTTTCATTTTCTCAGCTTTTGTTGTTTGGATTGAATGGATGTGGCCAACAGCTAGAACTTCTAACTCAAACTGCAAACAATAGCATTTTGTAAAACACTCAAACACTTCAGCAGCAACAGGTTTTCAAGCTGTGGTATATTATTTTGTCATGAAAACGTAATTTCGTGCTAAGCTTAGTTAATTATATATCCACAGTAATCTCTTGCATCTCTTTTCCAAGCAAGGATATAGATTAAAGGATTCTCACGTGGCAACAAAAAAATCCATAAGTACAGTAGTAGCAGGGCTGTTACCGTGCTTTGTTCCTCGAGCTGTCTCTTCAGTTCAGCGGTTTCTTTCTCTAGCTCAGCATTCTGCTCCTGCAGAGCTTTGGTCCGTGCACTGAGGTCCAAGGACTGGAGCAGAAAAACACATATTTCATAATTGTTTGTCTTGTTTTAATATATTATGAAAAAAAACACAATAGGAAAGACAGTTTTTTTGTTAATTTTAAGTTTGAATTTTCAATAGTGGACAATGATTGCTGTACAAAGTAAACAGACTGAGATCATTTGAATTAAAAATGGGTATAAGGCAAAAAATTTAATGTTTCATTCTATAGTTATGCATATGCATCATCAGTGGATTTGAGTCAGCTGGGCTGCACTCGGACAAGATAAATATAAGAAGAAGATAAATAATTTTTTTAAAAAGTAGGCAAGTAGAGACATGTTAACATAATTTTATGGCACTTTTGACTGTTTGCTACAACCATGATATGTTTTACAACTCTCACTTTGTTGTCGCCTTGCGCCCCCGCTGTAGCCCGAGACTTCAAGGTCTGAATCTTCTCAAAGACGAGGTTGACCTTCCTCTTCGTCGTTTCATCATTATCATTGCTTCTGCGGACAAAGAGGGTAGAAAGAAGGTGAAGTAACAAACTTTTGATTGTGAAAGGTAACAGAGAAAAATGTGTTTCAGTGTTTTGGAATGAATTCCTGACCGTTGAACAGAAAACAGAGAATGAAGTAACTCATTCCCAGCTTAGTAAGGGTCAGGAGGGATCATGCTGCTTTGATGTGTCACCTCAGAGCACAAAAAGCTTAATTACACCCACGGAACTAACCCATGAGGCACAGGAGCAGAAGAATAAAAGAATGGGATTGCTACAGAGCCCCATTTCATCACCTGGTAAAATCAAAGGGAACCAGAGCTACAAATCTATCAGCAGTCATGTGAGAGTTAAGAAATTAAGTAATTTCAAACAGTTTCAATGTAAACAATTTAAACACGTTATGGATTTCCTGCTTCTGGCTCCTATGATATAAATGAAATTAAATACGTAGCATTTGCAATTGAGTTGGAATAGTATAGATCAGTTTTGTTCATAGTGATGATAAGAACTTGGTCATAGAAGCAGCCACACCCACACCACACAAATGTTCCCCATCAGGCCCATTCTCTCTGATTGTGCCATAGTTTATGGATTCCGTTTTTAAAAAATAAATTGGGATAGCTAGAAACAAATAACAGTATTGCTCTGGTCAGTATAAACCTTACACTTCCCAAACAGAAACTTTTCCAGCGCCAAGAAAAGCAGCTTTGTCTCTGGCATTGGACGAGCATTTCTGAGTTTATCGACTGACTCTTGAAAGCCAAATATGGGAGGATTTTCTCAACACACAGAACATCTAATCCTCCAGTTGAAGAGAAAACATCAGAACCCACAAAACTCACGTTGCTCCGCTTTCACATGACAGCAGTATTATATTATTTCAATAAATCACAGAGCCGACACAGAAAGCAACCTCCCAACCTCCCTCCTCCTCATACATATGATTTTCATTAAATCTTTATAACCCCTGTTGGTGAATGTTTGTCTTCTGGGCCTTGGGAATGTAGCTCAGTTTCAGCCCCAGCACTTCCATCTGTGTTTCCTTTCCTTTGTCCTGTGACTCCTGACCTGTGGCCCGACACACCCGAACAGTTTCCTGTTCTCTTTCTACAATTCCCAAATTTGTAGTCCATGCAACAACTGTAGGAACCTGCAAACTGTTTCTCAGCGTAACAACTAAAGCAAAATGTTGCTTGTGATTGTCTTAATACTTAAAGGTAGTGTCATATTCATATGTTCTCCTGACTAGCTACGTAATTAATAGGGTGTAAATAACGTATAATCCCCAGAGATCCGTCCATTTACTCCATTTAACCTTTTAACCCAGCATGCCTTTCATTGACTGTCAGTCAGTGTCTGATTTCAGAAACAAACAGGAGGTTTTGACCTTGTTTCGCACTGCGGAGAGAAAGCAGCAAGAGAGAAAGTGGGATTCTGCAGAAAAACAAACTCCAGACAGCTGGATCATTCAGTCTGGATGGGAGGGTAGGAAGAGCACATTCCTTCACTTTTATCACAAACAGTCCAGCCCTGATAAAAACCCATTTATGCGCTCCCACAGCACACTTTCTTCCCTCGTAACACATTAGCTGATGGTGCAACACGTTGACGTAGGCTGCAGCAGGAACAATGTGCTAAAGTCATGATTCAACAAATCGGCCAAGGATATCAGGGCAGCCCTCTGACAGCCCGATGAGGCAAATCATCTGTTGGAGACCCCTCAGTTAACTGAGATTCTTCAAGCAGAACAGATGTTTTTTCTTGTGGTTTTTGTCAGTTAGTGTTCATTACAATACCAGGATAAAATGTAAGGAAGATTACTAAAATGCACAGGGATTCGGCCACTAAAGAGACATACAGTAGCATAATAAGTGTATTTTATTGAGGAAGAAATGTTATTTTATAGCAGGGAATGCTGTGAAATTGTGTTCAACTATTTCATTCGTACATTGTTTTTAATGTTTAAAGCGAAATAAAAAACGATTTAAACTGAAATAGGTGCTGCGTGTCTCATTATTCCGACAAGTCCACATGGTAGCCCAATATTATGCCAGCAATTCAAATCCATCAAATGAAGGTGTCTTTTAATGAGTTTTTTAAATGCTCAAATATATGTTTTAATGACAGTTGTGTATTTGACTATGTTAAAATGGTTGAAATCATCAATGAAACTCATGACAGTGGATTTTCGGATCAAATCTTCATACTTTAAACTTTGTTTTAATGAAATTAGATTTGACTCCAACTCTGGACTCGAGCCCTAAAGAATATTGCTCAATCCTTTACACTCAAGAATATTGATAAGAATATCAATTACAAAAAAAAGCAGAGAGGTTAAGTGGTAATAACTTACCCGTCCTTGAGGTAACTGAACAAAATTTGTTTTGCCGTTTCTTCGTGTGTTTGTTGTGAAAGCTCCTGCTGACCTTTCAGAAGATCGGGTGTCGCCTTGATATGACAAGAAATGAGAGGGAGAAAGATCTTAATCTAATGAGAAATCTTAAACAAAGCGGTTTTCTGTTCTTCTTTCACAGAGCCTGTGTACAGGTGCTGCATATCATAGAAAGTGGGATTTCTAACGAAATGCAAAAGACCCATATTCGGAAACTGCACCTTAAAATAAGGCCAGGACTTCTATGAAGTTGTAGTGTCACAACACAGCTATACAATCACGTGCCATCCTCCCAATTCACAGCCAATTAAATCAGCCAATCTGAAGAGAGGCTCATTAATTAAAATGACCTGTTCTAACACTCCAGACAGAAGCTTGAGGGGAGATGTAAATCTACAGTGAGATGAATTTTGGTGCTTAAAACCACACATATCTGGATAAAAATAACACTTTAAATAAAACCGAGAAAAGTGTTCAAGTGCCACCAATTAAGACAAAGAAATTAAAGGTCGTCAAAGTCATATGCACTTAGAAGTGAAAGCAACAGAGATCTTTTGCTTTTTACCTGTACATCTGCCTCTGTACTGGTCTTTTTCTGTGAGCCAGAAGAGGACTTTGGTAGTGACGCTGACCGTGATGTTGTTGAGGTCTTGTCAGTTGAAGAGGCGGAGTCCTCGCTCTCTTTACCCTTAACAGGCAGACAAGAAGGGCGAGTCTGTGGCTTTTTGTAACCCTGGATGTGGCCGACACCTTTGGAGATGGTGCTCTGTGGGGATCCGGGCGCGCTGGTGACATGAGAGGGAACCCTGGAGTCGGACCGGCCATCCACAGCTGCGGCCCAGGGTTCCTGGCCGCCGGCGGTCTTCTGCAGCCGTAGCTGCGAGGGCCGCAGGACGTGCTCCGCGGACGTGCCTCGCCGGCAGCCTTCTCGCAGGCCGAGGGCACTGTCCACGCTGCGCGCACGCTTCCTGTCGTCCGGGTTGATCCTGTTCCTGCGCCCGGTCCTGCCCCTCCGCTGGGGGCTGCCGTCTTTGCCGTCAAACTTCTCGATGAGCTCATCGACGCCCGGGATGGAGCCCGTGTCGATGTCCCTCCCCGAACCGGGCAGGAAAGGGATGTACCGGCGGTTCTCGTGGCGATTGATGGTGTCGGCGTACAGAGCCTCCATCTGCTCGTCCAGCAGGGCCTTCGAGGTGGAGGACGAAGAAGAATGACGGGAGCGGGAGGAGGAGGACTGCAGGACGGGGCCGCTGGAGTCAGTCCTCCGCAGGGGAAGGACGTCGGGCTCACGGCAGGCGCGCTCCAGGCTGGAGTTGGTGCTGCTGGTGGAGCTGGGGGATCTGCATGGGGTCTTGCTCTGCTCAGTTGTGGGACTTGACACGGCAGAGGACTGAGGCTGGGCCGATGGAACTGGTTGATGCTGAGGCAGATTCTTAGAGGACATCTTGGACTGAGGTGGGTTCAGGTTTGGGTTCAGGCGAGGTTTGGACTGCGGCTGAGCCACCTGTGGTTGTGGTTGGGACTGAGGCTGAGCGAGCTGGGCCGGAGGCAAAGACTGAGGCTGGGACTTCAGTCCGGGACGAGCGGCCTCGGTCGGTTTCCTTTTTTCCGGTTGTGCAGGAGCTTGTTTCTCGACCGGGGCTGAGGGCCTGACGTACGACGGAGCGGACACTTTGGACGTGGAGGAGGAAGTCTGGGGTCTGTTTCCAGTCTCAGCCGGAGCCGGGGGCCTTGAAGGCAGACTGTGCAACCCATCAAGATTCAGGGAGTTGTTCTCTGGATCATATGGCTGCAGGATCTCAGGATGCTTCTGGAAGTTCAGAAGCGTGGAGGGTCTTCCTTGTGAATCTGCAACGCCATTATGAGGGTCCACAGGATGCTTCATGTGCTGGGACCTGTACTCCATGAAGGGGCTGATGGATCCAGCCTCTTTGCTTCCTCTGAAGTCATACTCCTGGTAGTTCTCAATAAAAGAACCTTCCGTGTCAATGTACCCGTTGCTGTTGGGGTCGATGTAGGATTGAGGACCTCTGTCTTGGTTGTTCAGGACTACGTAGGGGTGGCCATCGATGCCCTGGACTCGGATGCTGAGACCATATGTGCCAGCTCCATTACTGTGGGTCCTGGAGGAGCGAGACGGTTGAGTGAAGCCCCGCTGAGGTCCAGTGTTAGGAATGCCAGTCACCCTGTATGACTCCATCAGGAATGCAGAAGGAAAATAAATCCCCTCTCCCTGGATCAGGTAGCCCACCTCTGTAACAAAGATTTAAGAGAGAGACACTACAAAATGTCATCAGTCATCCGAATTTCTTCTCCTGTTTTACATTTTTAATGTGCTGTTATCCTTCTATATACAGAGACCTGTTCTCCTGAAAAATACACTACTCACAACAAGTTAGGGATATTGTTATAAGAGCTTAAGAGTGATTTTCCTATTTGGTCTGAATTTAATGAAATAATTAAAGTTCCCCTTGATATTACTAATAATGAATGAGAGGTGAAACTTATTGTGAGTGTATGACTCAACATGAGCCACATTCTTTTTCAACAGCAGATATTAGCTGGTACCCTTTAGAGTGGCCTTGCAAGTGAGTGACTAACAGGTATGGTATAAGAAAATTACTGTTTACCGTGTCTGATGAAGACCATAGGTTAAACCGGTTAAGAGACAGATATAGGTAGGTGTAGGTGTGTTTGTGTGTATACAGTGGATCCTTGTAAATGACACTGTAATTTGCAGCCCCTGCTCATGGGAAACGTGTATCTTAGGAGTTTGTCACATTTATAACATTTTTTAACATTTATAATAGCACCGTTGTGAGATGGCAATAAATATCAGACACGTGTTAAATTTAGCTGCTCAGTGTTCTTTAGACATGTTTATGCCTGGGAAGCTGGTGAAGACAAAGCCATCAGCATCCACCATGTGCTACTCTGGACAATGGGCTTTCAACAGGTTCCTGTTTGTCCTGCTGATAGTGTCCCATTCTACCTGATGTAACAGCAGGTAGCAGCTGAGAGAGGCCTGGAAGAAGGACACTGATAAGACTGACAACAAAAGGCCAACGCAGGACATATCACATCAGCATTTAATAGGTAAAGACATGGGCAACAGACAACCTTTGAAAAAAAAAGGCACTAAGTCAGGCTAGGTGATCTGATGGCAATTAAAAACTTTGTTTTGTATTAATGTGGTAAAGTTTAATAATTTGTCAGATGAATAATTCACTTTAGCCAAAGCAAATATTCATATCCAGTTACTTTAATCAGTTTCTCAGAAGCTTTTCGAAGAAATACATTATATTAGGGTATAAACTGATATCAGGATATCAAATTTAATCCATCCTGAGAGAGGATTTCAGGGTTTCCCTAAATTAAGGCCGATCATTTTGATGATGATATTTGAGGTGGGGGGTTGTGAGAGACTGAGAAATCCTGGATAAGATCAGTTTTGCTCAATTGAGAATAATTCAATTCAGGTTGGTGTCGACAACCCAATGAATGAGGCAGAGACCAGTTGATCCCGGTGCTATAGTCAGAATTAGTCTGCTTCACACTTACTGCCCAGAAGGGAGGAAAATGAAGAAAGCGGCAGTAAAGTGTCCTCTTTGGGAGGAAAAGACAGTTGTCAATGACAAATTAAAGCCAAAGACAACACAATAAACTCTTTCATGCTTAGTGTCACATACGACACACAAAGGCTTCAACAACTGTAATTATTTTTTTCCTCCCGTTGTATTTTTCAGGCTGGAAAAAGGAGGAAATCCTCCAAAAGGTGCAAAAGGCGGCCCACTGTCCCCCTATAGTGGCCGTGATGCCTTCACTGACCCCTGTGCTGCTGACCTCTGAGCAGCACCCAGCCACAGGTTAGAATGTCAAGCTCCTGGCTTTTATCTGTGCAGAGGGGGAGATTGTGCAAAGATTTAACAAAAGCAGATGTTTATCTCCTCCTGTGAACTCGTTAGCTTTCCATTGTCAAGGAAGGAACCAGTAGAAAAGCACCTTGAGGTGGAGAAACAGCCAAATCCCTCAAACCAGCAGGGATTTAACCTACACTGTGGGAAAATATGATAGTTACGTAATGAGGAGAGCTATTAAACACAAGAAGGTGCAAACAACAAAAAACTCCTGGTGCAAAACGTGCTGGTTTAAAGTGACAAAACAGCTGAGTGGAATAATGGGGGGAAATCCGCGTTAAACAGCGGCGTTTTGACGCAGTTTGTGGACATTCCGCATCGCGGCTCAGTGCAACAGGTGGCATGAAACACACCGCAAAGGGTTTAGCTCCTTAAAAACTCAACAACTCTCCTTAATGCCTGAAGTGACTTGGTTTAAGTCGAGTTAATAACCTGTTTAATTGTCACGTTTGACGTGAAATGCCCATTTTTTTCCCCTCCCTCTTGTTGAGCTCAGTGTCTCTTAACGCGTTTTTACAACAAAACTGAAGTTAACGTTACAATGAAAAGTGTTCGTTACTCACCGATGCGGGGTTTTCTGTCTCGTGCTCAGTTTATCAACAGGTTGTTTGTTTGATTTTTAGCATTCGCTGCTGGAGCAAAGCGCCCACGCAACAGTTTTCTAACTTATTTAGTCCCGTGCTGTTTTGGAGAGATAGAGAGAAGATAGAGGGAGAAAGAGAGTATCAGAAAAAGACGTCCGACCCTCCGGGCCGCTCCGCCTCCTGAAACAAGCGCACAAACCCGCCCACCCGCCCCGCTCCCAGCCGGCTGCTCCGGGAACAGATTCCACATACCGAACGCTCCCCGCAGCGGCGGCGGGGCTCCGGCGGGACTGACCCCGGGTCAGCCTGCATCACCGGGGGGGGGCTCTGTCCGGTAGAAGTGGGGTCAATTCATCTCACGAAGCTTAGCGACAGAAAAAAATAAAAGTTCAAATCAAAAGTTGATGAAATGATTCACTATCTGGAGAAAATATAACTACATGGGTAAATATTAAATCTGTATTTAAAGACATATTGCTGTTTTCAATATTTCAGGAATATGAGGTGGTTGAAATGTGTTGCACGTTGTTCATAAAGAAACTATAATGCATATTACAAGCTAAATACAGCAATGTCAACGGAATACAACTTAGTTGGAAGTGAACTGATTTGCTCTCTGCATACATGCAACTTGAAAGCTGCGTGTCTTTAAAAACCGAGAGCGTCATCTAGTGGATCGTAAGATGACATGAATGCAGTTAGTTAATGAGACTCATGTGTAGCAGGAGTGGAGCTAAGTCACCACAGACAGGGCCGTAAACGCATCACTGTGTATAATAATATTGATAATAATAATACACAAATAGTCCAGTGAACCTTTTCACCCTTTTGTCTATGAAACAGCATTAAATATAGCATGAGACAGTTATTATGCTGCAATGAATAATTATCCACTGTGTGGAGAGTGAGTATGAGCAAAAATAAATAATATCTAGGATAATATTTGTAGTAGACACACCCATTGTCTTATAATATAACTATTTATCAATATTTAATTCTATCAGTTTTTTTAATGGCACAGACATGTTTTAATAATTAAGGCCACTGCTAGGAATAATTCAACTTTATGGTGAATTTGTTGCCTGTGCTTATTGTTTTTGTATTAAATTGCTAAATATCATGAGGCTTTTCTCACACTTTTTCTCACACATGTGAATGAACCGCCTCACTGTGACCTGTGTGTATGTCTATAGCGCAAAAGAGATGTTGATCTCAATAAGAGTTCTTGAATTAATTCATATTTATAATATTTATATGAGTATTAGGCGGATAAAACATTAGAAAGACTCCCGGGTCGCTTTAAAGGAGAAGGGTGAGTATTGGCTTTTGATATAGTGAAGGAAATATGTTCTGAGCAGTACTATTGAAAACTGTCATTAAAAGCAGAGTGCCTCATAATCTCATTCTTTGATCAGATACTTCAATGTAAATTTGACACATTTTCATTTAGCCTCATCTTGCACAGCTGTTTGTGGTTTCGATATTCAAAGCACTTTAGCTTCTTTCGATCAATGAAAATGCGCAAAGTATGTAAAACAAAAATGGAAGATGATGGGAAATCTAAGATTGGGAACACTGTGAGATATAATGAGATATAATGGAAAACCTCAAATTCAACCCTACACAGAGAGTTTTGTTGGAAAAACCTTATTTGATTTGTCATCCCTCCAGCTCAAAAAAGACATTATACCAATTCATCTACATGTAGGAGACGGTGTAGAAGCCTCAAGGTAAATCAATGTCACATATTCTGGGGTGTTCGTTATTGTTCCCTTTCTGGCAGGAGGTCTATAACATTTTGCAAAAAGAGAAACATTCATTTTGAGTTTGTATCATTACATTTAGGATTTTTACCATCAGAAAATGTCTTCTATAATAACAAAAACTTATTTCAGATTTTAAGTGCTGCTTCTAGAAAAGCCATAACAAGGAAGTGGCTAAAAACTAGAAAAACCTACGGTGTACAAGTGGTTTTCTCTATTTTTTAACATACATTTTTAAGATGAAAAAAAATACTTTTACTATAAGACAACAGCGGGATCCATCATTAGTCTAATGTCTGGTCTTGTATCTATTTCCCTTCTTTTTAGTTTTATTTTTTTTTTCTTTTTAACCCTTTTTAACCTCTTTTAATCACAGATATGCACCCCAGAGTTACTGTCTTAGAGTTTATTTAATTCTCAGTTATGCTTTTTTATAAATACAATACAATAAAAAGATATTTAAATAAAAAAAGGTGTAGAAGGTAGTCAAAATTAGCTGCTGCATTGCTACCAGAAGTCAGTCATCTTCTATACCTGCTTATTCCTCATTAGGGTCACATGGTCTGCTGGAGCCAATCCCAGCGCGTTACGGTGAGAGGCAGCATGCCTACGGGCAATTTAGAGTCTCCAATTAACCTCAGTATGTTTTTGGACTGTGGGAGGAAGCCGGAGTACCCGGTGAAAACCCACGCAGACACGGGGAGAACATGCACCTCCACACAGAAAGGTCCCAGACCCAGGACCAAGGAGGTCTTGAACCTGTGACCTTCTTGCTGTGAGGCAACAGCGTTAACCCCTGCACCACTGTGTCGCCCGCTACCAGAAGTCATATGTGTAATTGCACCTGCAAATTTAAAAAAAAAACAGCTCTCGTCTGAGACCTTTTATTACAAGCATGCTGCATTGAATAATCATCCAGTGTGTCAACTTATAATGGATGAAAATAATCAATATACTTCAACACTACAAATAAAATTTCACACAATTCTCACTTACTTCATAATCTAGGCCTGGTTTAGTAAGTCGGCTCCATATAAGAAATGTAACGCTCACTCTCGCACAGATTTTTTTAGGAATCATGAATCCAAAAGTTCTATAAAAGTTCTTCCAAAAGTTGTATAAACAGCACCACTGCATCATATACTTCATTGAAGCGTAGGCCCAGCTGCCCCTGTGAGTTTGTAGTGTCCCACTGTTTATTTTCGTGTCCGCAGAGAGACCACGCTGCACCACAGCCATTAATCTGAGCTCTGTGCCACTGTGTTGGGTTACAGCAGAACACAATAGACCCTCTGTTCTCCGCTGAGGTGCCACAGCTGGGTCCTCTGGGCATGCTCGCTGCACGGCTCAGTCTTATCCTGATTATAAAAAAAAAAAGACTGTAAGCTTTCCAGAGGCAGCTCAACCTGACTGACACGGAGCAGAGATGTCACAGAGTACACTGCAGCTCGTTTGATTTCTAGTCTGACTGTTGTGCTCTGACAGGATTTACACTGAAATATCCTCTGTGTCGAAATGTGACAGGAAAATAATCACTGAAGACAGTTTGGTGAAGAAATGACTGTGTTTACCATTCTGTTAATTTGCATGAAAAGGTCTGATGAGACAGCGTCTCGGTCAGGAAATTCAGCAGGAGGAGAACTATTTTTATTTTCTATAAAGCAGGAGGTCAACAGCTAAACATGGTTCCATATCACAAGATGGCACAATTTAGTGTAGTAGTAGTAGTAATAGTGTAGTAAGGTGAGTTTGGGGCGCATCCTCACTTCCAGAATAATTGCACCTCAGCTCAAGACAGGAAACATCTGCACAAACTGCATCAAAAAATCATAGGCCACACTGATGTTTACTACACCACATATATACTGTATATAGGTCAGTGATAAATAACGTTTTGCAAGATGAGAATGAGTCAAAAACGTTTTAAAAGCATTCATCAAGTCTCTCAAAATGTACATTTTGTGTTCACGTTGGTTTCATGGGATTTGAAAGTCTGTTTGCACCATTTTTTTTTTTTTTTTTTTACAAAATTCACACAGATTCTGCACTTTTTTGACAGAAAATGTCAAATGGTGTTACCGCAAAAAGCCAACTGATCAATTTTAAATATCAAATCCACCTAGAATATAAAAGTAGTTGATAGCATGTTTTTTCTTCCTATATTGCTTTAAAATCCTTTAAGAGACCAAATATCTGGTGCCAAGCTTTTAGGGTTACACCACATGAAATTTTTACACTATCCCATATATACAACTACACTTAAGAAGAGTTCAGAAATCAATATTTGGTGCAATAACCCAACAGCTTTCATGTGACATGCTCTCTACAAGTCTTTACCATAATTCTTGGGTGACTTTATTCTACTCCTGGTGCAAAACTGAAGTAGCTCAGCCTTTTTTGATGGCGTTTGACCATCTTCCTTTTGATCACATTCCAGAGGTTTTCAATAGGGTTTAGGTCAGTCAGACATTTTCTATACCTGCTTATTCCTCATTAGGGTAGCAGGGGTCTGCTGGAGCCAATCCCAGCGCATTACGGCGAGAGGCAGGGATACACCCCAGATGGTCACCAGCCAATCGTGGGGCACACACACCATTCACTCACACACTCACACAAACAGGGAATTTAGAGTCTCCAATTAACCTCAGCATGTGTTTGGACCCAGTGAAAACCCACACAGACACGGGGACAACATGCAAACTCCACACAGAAAGGTCCCAGACCCAGGACCCAAGGAGGTCTTGAACCTGCGACCCTGCGCTAACCCCTGCTCCACCGTGTCACTGTGTAAAAAAAAATGCAGTGGTCTCTTAATTTTTTCAGAGCTCTATGATGAAAAAAGCAACACAAGATTCATCAAGACTCACCTCACTAACTGTCATCTCCTCTTTTAAGACTGAAGTATCAGATAGTATAATATTACAGCGCTTACCCAAAGGCTGTTTGCATCCTGAAATACCAATGAACTATGAACATTAGACAATATAACGGTGTGTATTCAGGGGAAAATATCATAGTTTGTGGTGCTGATGGAATGGGAATGCTTGTTTAGTTATTTATTGTTATTGCATGAAACTTTTATTGATATGTTTTAATCTCTCGGTTGTAGTCACCGTATGAGACATCCTGAGGATTTGCATGATCATGTCAAAGCAAATTCTATTGCACGTTGAAATAGCAATTTTGCATCAATTCTTGAATATCTGAGATGTGAACGACCGAGAGAAGAAAAGCAGCATGTGTCGTACAGCGCAGAATCTGAGCAGAACGGCAGGGTGTTGGGAGCAGCAGGATCTCTGGTGGGGCTTGGAGGATGCATGCCAAGGACTTTCTGTTAACTGGCCCAGCAGCCATGACAGGAAGTCAGCCTCCGGACATGGTGGTCCTACACTCTTACAGAAAACATGAACACCCATTCTCACATGTTCTACTTCAATCTTCCCTGCAGGAAATATTGAAATCTGTTAGTCGTGGTTTACACCGCATGACTCAGCTCACCACGGCCCGAGCAGGAGTCAGCAGTTTTGTTGTTCAGTGCCACCGCTGTCGTAAAGCTGACCTGGGATCAGACTTCCCGGGACGTGAGAGCCCTCTCATGCTCACATCTCCACACGGATAATTCCACGCAGATGTACTGGATCTGTGATTGGCAGCTCAACAGGCATCCAGGCTTACAGCAGCATTTTCACAACACTTTTTTGGAATCATTTACTTCAGTCACGGTGCAAGTAGCAGACCGATTATTGCAGCTTCCCGCCACCTTTTTGTCCCAATTCATCAATGTGTATTTATTTACTTGCTTTTTACATGATGCCAATCAAGAACAATAAAAAAATGGACAGAATTTTTCTCCCAAGGAAAAGAAAATAAGTAAAGATATATATTTACATTACATTAATATATTCAAAGATGAAATACGTTTATTCTAAACATTAATTTGCACATTCAGGCATTTCCTTTTTGTTGGAATAGTTTCATACATATGTCTAGCGCTTTTTGATTCATGTAAAATCTGTCAAAAAAAAAAAATAACGTAGGACCACAGCACATGTACAGTATGCTGCTATCACACTTTATTAAAAAATAGAAACATATATTCATAGTACTTCTCATACAGACTACAATGGTCCACTGGTATTATTTTCAAAATGAGTTACAAACTATAAAACACTCATTTGGCCTAAATCCACAAACTAAACAAAGAAGTAAAAAAGACAACAACAACAACAAAAAAGATTTAACTCAATTATTCTTGTGTTGCTGAGCTCATCCCATTTCACCTTTCCTGAACCTTTTCATGAAATAAAACTGCATGGAGAGGACAAAATGTAAACATGGAGAAGAAACAGAAATGTAAAAACAAATGTGTTTGCTCTGTGAGAGAAATAAACGCACATACAATTGAGTTTAAAAAAAGATGGCACATTTATTGCAACATAAATGTTATATACATTGTGTTTTTCTGTTGAAAAAAGACAGAAAATTCTAATTCTCGTTGCCGCATTTTTTGATGTGCATCGACAATACCTTTTCATTTGACACAAATCTTTTATCAATCAACAACGGAGACTGAAGAAAAGATGGCGGTCGCACTTTTCGGAATATTGAGCTCGTACAAAGCCGTTTGAAGTACTAGACTACGAGCGACAATTCAGCTATGTTAAGATGCCTTTTTGAAATTTCCGGTAATAATGGACAGGTTATGGTAAATAACCGTACATTTTACTATCTAATATAGTAAAATAAAGTAAGAAACTTTTTACTCAAAACTTTTTGCTTTCAAAAATCTAGAAAGAGTAATATTTAGAATTCAAGAAATATTCTTACAGTATTATTGTATAAAAGACTAACTACAGTGAAATATAAGCCAAATGATTTTTTTTTTCTTTTGATTTTTCATATATTATACAAGGGAAAGTTTCTCGGAATACAGCAAAGTCTAACTTGGCAAACAGAGGAGCAAAGAAATATAGGAAGAACAGGAAAATAAAAAAAAAAATGAAGGAAAGAGAGCAGGAAATGACCAACATTATACCCTCAATCAAAGTCTGCCAATATGAATACAAGCTCATGAATACTAAAATGAAGAACAAGGCCATATTCAGATAGAGAATACACAACAATTAAAAAAAAATAATAATACAAAGTTGTTAAATTCTTATTGTAAACTCTTTTTATTGTTGTGGCATCCTTTATTGTAATTTTAAGTCCCTTTTGTTTGTACAGAATACTCATTCTGAATGTGGCAGCCTTGTTTAAGGTGTAGATAATGATAGAAGACAATATACAAAGAAAAAAATGGAATATAAAGCCAAAAGACCAGAGACTTCATAAAGGAGAAATGTAAAGCATGCACGCTGATAGGGAAAAAACAAAATAAAGCCATGATCAATGTCTTGAAACATAGAAGAAAATCCTGTAAACTGTTTTTTATTCGTTATTGTGCTACAGTTCTATGAAACCGACTATTTTTGATATTTAGCTAAATCAATGAAAACTCTAGTCTGGCTTATTGTATCGAGTATATCAAAACATAATTGAAAATAACTTAGAAGACCTCTCTGCTATTTGAAACAGGACATAATATGCTGGAACAACAGAAATAAGCATGATACAAAACTTTACTCAGAATAACTGCTTTTGAAATGTAATGTCTTGAGATATTAACAGAAAGAAAATGAAGTGATATGTTCATCAGGCCAGGAGAAAGCGTGGTCGTCGTTTAAAAAAACAAAACAAAACTTCTTCATTAAGCAATCTCAGATTAGCTGGTGGCGGGAAATGATAAAAAAAAAAAAAAAGCTAGTTCTGTGCTGACGTCAGGAGCATGTAACCGTCAGACTAAACAAAGACAAGAATCTGCAAAAATATGTCACTGCTTACATTTAACACTATATGGCAAAGGAGCTAAAGGGTAATGAAGCCCCCTTTTCCTTTAGTTAAGACACTAAAAATATGCAGGGAATGCTAAGGTTTGCAAATAATTTGCTCTGTATTTTCACTGCTCACTATCAAAAAAAAAAACAAAAAACACAACTGAACTGGAGCTTTCAGTAAAACTAGAGTTTGCCATTCTTCTGTCACCTTTGTAGACGTTACTGTTCATGCTAATATAGTCGGGCCTATTATTCTGCACAGAAACAGGTCTAAACTACACAAAAAACAAGCACAAGTAGTTTTTGTTACAGATATGGCCAGTGGTAGAATTAATAAAATATAAATATAAATAATATATCCTCCTTTTTTCTTCTTCTTTTTTTTTGTTTTTTAAACAGGGCGCTTTAGTCTTCAGTTCTAACAGCTAATGCTTATTTTCAGTTGGGTATAAATATCTTTCTAAACTGGCCAATAAATTAATCTCAATCTTACCTTCTCAGTGCCCAAATGTTTTTTTCCCCTCATCTTGGACTCGCCATAGATTTACCAGGGTGGAGTGCTCAGTTTTAACGGTGACACTGGCAAACTATAGATCGACTGAAAAGCTGCATACTTCTCTTTGAAATTGCTTGACTTTCCCTTTAGACATACACTTTATAGCTCAATAACATAATAAATAGGAAAAAAAAAAATAGAAACAGACAAACAAAAACAATCGCTGTTACAATGCATTCGTCAATTCAGTTTAGGCACGAGGCAATTTCCACATACAGTTGGAGGAGATTGCGAAGTCTCTGATTGTTCAGAAGCGACACACTTCTTGCAGACAGTGATATGTGCTGAAGGTTTTTTTTTTGTTGTTTGTGGGGGAGAAATTTGCAGATGGAAACTGATCACAGGGAGCCGGATGCCGGGCTCCTCTTCAATCTTAGGATTGGATTGTGTTAGTCTCGTGGTTTCGCTTCAAGTGGTCTGTCTCCTCCAATTGGTGACACATACTGTGAGTCCTCTCTGTCACTGGGGAGCAAGGTCACCTACTCAAACGGGACCGAAATGATGTGGGATCAATTTGATCTGGAGAGAGGGAGAGAGAATTAAACTGATCAGAGGTGTAGATCAATAATCACGAAATACAAAATACATTTGATATAAAATTGTATAGAAAATCTATATTTTATGAATATAAATTATTCTATTTAAAAACGTTATTGCCGTTTTGTAACCTCCTCCACATTCCATGGAGGGGGGTAGAGCTGAAAACCAGAAAATAAATTAGCAACAATTTTGATAATCGATTAACTTAATCATTTATCGATCAAAAATGGAAAATATAACATAGTTATACTCCAGCTTCTCCAGTGTGAAGATTTGCTGCTATTGATTTTTGTTTTATTTCATACTAAAAAGAATATCTTTGGATTTCAAATTTAAAGACGACAGCAAAGATTTAGATTAGTTTTCTGACATTTTATATACAGTAAATCCAATAAATAGGAAACAATCCTTAAATTGATATTGATAATGTTCAGTATTCGTGGAGGTGCGTGTACCTGTCTGCTACTCAGAGGTGGCCCATGGGGTTGGATGTGTCAGTCAGACCTGGATGGACCCCTGTGTGGCCTTGATGGGCTTCACCGGAGCCCCCAGACACTTTTTCCTCCTCCCTTCTCTTAAGGCAGGCTGCTTTGGGATTCAAATTTCGCTCTGAGGGATTGGACAGATAATCAATTAAACACTTGTGCCACTTCCTCTGATGTTTATGAATACAATCAATGAGAGTTTTGATCTGCTCCTTTTTTTTTATCATACTATATCATAAGAAAAAAAAACTAAATGTAGATATTGTTTTTTTGTGAATGGATGAAACACTGTCATAACAGTAAAATATCATCATTATATTACCACGATGTACACAAACAAAGCAGTTTCTCTACTGTACTTGTTTCTTTTCTTCATAATTAACCCAAATTCCAGAAAATTCACATTAATAGTAAACTGTCGACGTTGTCACACACGCATACACGAGAAATGACTATTTTTCTGATGTAATATTATTTTGAACATCTGCCATCAGCACTGACCTCTAACTTGCTGCTCCAAGCTGAGTATGACAGCCACGGCCTGATGGAGGATGAGCAGTTTAGTCTGCGGCTTCTCGCTTTTCAGGTGCAGCTGGACCATGCGCCCCAGCTCCTTGAAGGCCTCGTTGATGTCTCGCACCCTTAGGCGTTCGCGGGCGTTGTTGGCCATCCTCCTCTCACGCTCACGCTCCGCCTTCTGCTCCGGATTCAGGTCCTCGTCTTCAGTGATACTATGGGAGACGGAACTGTTGCGAAGGTAAATGCATGTGTCAGAAACCAAGAAGCAGTAGAAGAAAAATAGAAGTTATTGTCACTCTGAATCACAATAAAAAAAGATTAACAAAGAATGAATGTGAAATCACAGTACTCAAACAAGTCACTAGGAAAAAAATATGTTTCTACATTTAAGATACCTCATCCTCTCTCGATATGAACAAAAATGATTATTTTAGTTTATGTTACTATTGTTCTCTGAGCAAATGTCATGGTTGCATTCAGGCTCAGTTGATAATTACAATAACAGTCAATTTGTAATTATGAAAACTCATATTAAGTGGCAATGTTGTGGCAATTAAGTACAGCTGGACTTTGTAAAACCACATTACCAATATAAACTCTCTCAATTAAATTAACCAAAATAAATCAAATGCACAAATTTATAACAATAACAAGAACACAGTAACTATTACTTCATGCACCATGTAGTGCAGTGTGTTTCCTTTTCTTTAGTTTCTGTACCTAAAAAGACAAGAACTGAATCTATGAGTGGAGGTGATGGAAGAAAATTCAACCCCTCAAATAATCAATTATGTCTTGTTCAAAAACATGAAATGGCAGTTAAAGTTAAAATCTGCATGTCACCGTCTTGGAAGTTCAAAAATCTTTTTTTAAATTCCATCGTGATTTTGCACATTGTGTTCAAATTCATGTTAGTGCTGGGACACATCGTCTTAGACCTTCTCCTTGTTCTGTGCCACCTAGTGTTACAAGCTAAGAACTTTTATTTCACTGAATACACCAGTTAGACCTCAGATTATTACACATCTTGGGGATTGTCTATCAACATGTCGTTACCTCGTGCGTGTCCCTGCCCGAGGTGTCTTTATGTCTCTTTTCTCGCTCTCATCATCATCGGTGGAGAGGTTATCGTTCATATCGTCCTTGTCCTGTCTCTCGATCTTCAGCTCCAGGGCAGCGGCCACCTGGCCGACCAGGCCTGAAGCCAGACCTGTTGTACACAACGGAAACATGGAGGTGAGACGCCGTACGTGAACTGATACACGGCCACATTACGCTACGTCAGACACATAGTGGAGCTGTTAGAACTGCGGGGAGCATCGCACCTCTGAATGTTTCCATTTGGTGGTGCAGATCTGCGCTGGATGTGGAGCCGACACTCTGCAGGTCGCTGTGGCTGTTGTTGAGGCTGGCAGCATCGTCGGTGTGGGAGCCACCCTGCTGCAACACAGACAGGAAGGACATTGTCAAGAAAGGAAGCAGACAATCCCTGGAGATGCTACATAAAACAATACTTGACAGTTGTTGAGAGGCTAAAAAGAAAGAAGAACCTACAGAGGGATCTGTCCACCCACAAATGACAACACGACTCAACCTTAACAGGCGCAGATATCTTGTTTTTGTTACAATTAGTTCAATATTGAGTAGAATTATCTTATTCCACTGGCAGATCATTTTGCATATTTTTTATTATTTGGGTCAATTAACAAACTAATTTTGAAACTTCAATAATATTTAGATTGCATTCTTTGTGACAGCACAGGACATGGTCTAATAAATTGTTATTTACATGAGTGCTTTTCCTATTTTGACTGAATTTTAATGAAATAAGTAAAAGCAGTAAAGTAATAAAGAATTGGTTTAACTTATTGTGAGTCTACTCCACAGTAATGTTGTAGAGTAGGAAATGCTAAATAAAAGCAAATAAGGATCTGTGTCACAATGTGTAAAAAATATGTACAAAACAAAGCACATTATGAAAGCATCTTTATTTGTCCCTGTTCATGTAACATTATACTCTCTGCTCACTGCTGTGACATTCTCCCCGGAACCACAATTAAGAGCCTGACTTTTTCCCATTTCTAAAATGAGACTGTATTATGTTTCAAAAAAGTCAAACTAAACTCACTCCACCTTTTGACATTTCTTTATTCCTATGTGTCATAACCCGAACTTCCACCGTGTTGCACCACAAAGTCCCTCCTTCCTGAGTTGACCACATGTTCTCCGGCTATATGATTTCCCTTCCGAGAAGCGAGGAAAGGCATAGAAAGTGGCACTGAGGGTGGAGGGTGTTTTTTCCCCCCTTTTCTAATGGAATGTGATCCCCAGTCACTGTTGGCCTCTGTTAACCCTGCTACCCCGAGACCCTCCCCTTCCCCAGCGCTACGCTAATCTTTGCTGTGCTCTCAACAGGTGTCCAAACAAGTCTTTGTCTGAAAGGAGGAGGAGGGAAGCCGGGGCTCTGGCAAGAAAAGAACGCTGCCATTTTCATGGCTGGGCCTGATTACCATACAGCTGAGGACCTCTATTTGGGTGGAGGCTGTGGGTTCAGACACACGTTTCCAACGATTCAGATTTCCTGGGTTGTTAAAAAGAAGTGATGAAAAGGGGTGGAAGGGGGTAGACGATGGGGTGTCAGTCAGAGTAAAAAGCCTGTGGCTGTGCCGTGTGGAGGCTGCTGAGCCCTGTCTGAGGGGACCTCTTCCCACACAGGAAGTGCTGTGTTAGTGCAGACACAGTATGTTCTATCTCACAGTCACAGTCGGTCAACATCACTGCCACAACCCAGCTCTCTGTAACAAATACGTCAAACTCAACCCTCCCCACGACGCCTAAAAAATCTTCTTTAGGATTGAAACAAACTACTGTTTAAGGAGCATCAGTATAAAACCCGCCTGACATTAATCAGAAAACTTTAGAGCAAACAATTTAAGTGTGTGTGTGTTTTTTAAAGGAGGTTTGAGACCTCTGTTCTCTGACTTGTCTCCTCCCATCACTTGCTTACTGCTTCCTTCCAAAATAAGTCATCACAGCTCCTAGGAGTATTAGAACTGATTCAGTATTGTTGTTTTTTTTTGTTGGGTGTGACCCAAATATTTCCAAACACCTACGGATTACAGTTGGATGAGCCGCCCCATTTCATTTTGCAGTGCAGATGTGTTTCAAATCTCTTCGCTCTTTAAAATGGAATACATCAGCGGGGGGGATGGGTGAACACATCGTGATTTATACTGAAACCTGCATTCCCCTGTTCCTCAAGAGGCCGAGACTTTAACTCTAAAAAGAGTACATCACACAAATACTTTATATACCGAGGCACAACTTCACTCCATTACGTCTGTTTTTCTCATTTCTCCTTCACCCGTGTGTATCGACTCGCTCTCTAGAGGAGTGTGAGTCTTAAGCCAGCTATTACACTTATGGAAAATATTTCAGGATACATTCAACTGTTCTGTGAGGAAAACGTCTACTTTTTTTACATGATGGCAGCGGACCCATTCTGAACAGGTGGCAGAGCCGTCGTGTGTGAACTTTGAAAAGAACTTCTTATACACCAAAAAAGTATTTTCTCCCTCTTGCATTCCAAACACTTTATGCAAAATCTGAACAGATCGAAAACACGCACATGAATAATATCAAGTTCTCATACCATTGCTGCTGTCCGACTTGGAACCAATGCGGAGGCAGGGAAGTTTGCTCCAATGGCTGCTATTGGCCCATTTTGTGCCTGTCCCAGCAGACTGTGTATGTCGCTGGGCAGACTGGCGGTGGAGCCCACGGCATGGTTCCTCAGAACGAGGATTGCATCATCCAGTCTGTCCAGACGATCTTCCATTCGAGACTGCGAGCACCAGAGGGATTTTAGAGTGAAGGGTTAGGGAGTGGGAGAAGAGAAGAGAAGAAAAGAAGGAGAGAGCAGCTTAGTATAAGCACATTAGGACCCATAGTGAAAACACTGATTGTATGGTGTGGACTTGAAAAGAAAAAACATCTGAAACACAACATAAAGGCAATTCAAATGAAAGATCAATGGAGCCATTTCAGCTTGAGTAATAAAGTCAACAAACACCCCTTTTTGTGTTGAATGAATACAAGTCAAATGCAAGACACTTGGAGTACTTCAACTCAATTACATTTAGAATTTAGCATCTGCACCTCAGATGATTACTGCAAACTGGAACGGCTAAGACATAACATAACATGACAGTATGGCAACAAAGGCAATATAAATGAAACTGCATTTCACTGTGAGGAGTCGAGCTCGTGAGAGAAAACAAAAATCGTGAAGATGCGTGGGACATGTAATGGATACGAGCTTTATCTGAAGGGCAGGAGTACCTCGCAGACATCCTTTAAGAAAGACATGGCATCCTGAAGATGCTCATGTAACTGCTGATGAACTCTGTTTTTCTGGCAAAGTCAAATAAGAATAAGAGAGGATTATGCAAAAAGATCAGTATCTGTGGATACCACAAATACACTATGAATACAGATAGTTTTTGAAAACACACACACACATATAGAGAAAGAGCGAGTGTCTGGATTTAGAAAGAGCTGCTGACCAGTCACTTTGTAAGGATGAAAATGTTTTGTTGTTTTCACATTTAATACGTCCTACTGGTTGTTCTTCCGCTTTAAGCATGCACGAGGTGTTACACAAAGTTCACATTCACTATATTACATTCACTAGAGTTTTTTTTTTTTTACTTCGATTGTCCAATAGGACCATTGAATGAGATAATACCAATGCATATAATTGCTTTGCATTGTTGTCTTTATTATATCCAGCGGTGCTTCAGTAAACCTTGAGAGTAAAATCCAGAGATATACGTCATCCTTTGAGATTCCCTTCACTGGCTGGCAGTGGAATTATTTATTCATTGAAAACTTTAATCAAATCTTTTTTTTTCTGATTACTGAGGAGCCCCGATGGGATAGTTAAAGCATTTTTAAGTTGCTCACGGTTTCTGTTTATTCAGCTTTTCACTGAAAATATGCACATTTTTTCACACAGATTTTATGTCCCTCACATCCAAACATGATTGTGTTTCCTGCAGCGAGAAAATACTGCTCACTGCAGTTTATAACAAATAAACAAGAGGATCAAATCTCAGGGCAGCTATTTTATGTGATTGTTAAACACTGTGAAAAGCTTCCGTGATATGTCTGTGTATGGACAAGGTCAGAGGGAACATTTGAAACTAAAACAAAATAACAAAACAAAATACTTTCTTTGTAAAGAGCATATAAAAGAGCATGTAAAAGCATATAACAATGTAATGTTATATGCTTTTTACTGATTTAGAGAAACTACTGGGTAGCACTATTTGTGTTTTATACATTGCATGACTTATGAAACACTTGTTTGTATTTACGTTCCATCCTGTAATTCAATATTTGTACCCAACAGAAACTGTAAATGAGCATGCATCAGGTAGTAGGCTGGATGAAAGTTGATCTGTGGCTCTGGTCGCATGGCAGCTAAGGAATCCGAGCGAAGTGGCTCAGCAAACAGCTGCCGCCTCCGCATCTACCCGCTTAACCAAACCCATCCCCCAACTGTCATCCCCGTCTTGGCCCACGGAGTAGAGGACAGATGGCGAGCCCCAAGGGACAGGTATTGTTCAGTTTGGTTATCCCTCGCCCCCCCCGCACCTTCCTCAGCAAAACATTTGTCAGACAGGAATCTGCCTGTAATGCTAGCTCAGACCTTCATGATAACTTATCCTAAGTGAACATCCATCATATCCCGTGGTCACTGGAGGACAGGGGGGGCAGGGGGCAGAGCTTACCAGCGAGTGAAGGGAGTGCTCGTAGTTGGGAGAGGACGGGGTCTGTCCACTAGTGCGGGGCCACTGGTTGGTACCTGACCAAAAGAGAAAGGGATGTAGTGTAAGTTATTGTTAGCAATCTCAATATTAACATGGCTGATAGCTGCATCCTGCTTCACTGGGCACCAACACAATGGCTGACTGACACACACCAGAGCATAACGTCATAACACACCGACATCCTGTTTTTCTGTTGTGTGTGTGTTTTTTTTTTTTTTTGCTATTGCAAGGTATTGTTTTCCAGCTCAGGTCTTTTTTTCTATTGATTCCTATAACTAAACTCAAAGATGTTGCTTAAATTATGAATTGTTATTACAAACTATTTTAATGTTACTTTAGTTCCATTTAAATCTGAGGTTTCCTATAGAATCGTCCATTATTTACTTTAATTTATAGCCTGAATGATCTCTATATTGTTGTATGGGTTTAATTCTTTCCATAAGTTAGTTACGGAAGTTAAGATATAGAATTACATTGTCTGCATATAAAGCAAATTTATGCCGTTCCAATAGGTAGCCCCTTTATTTTATTTGATCTTGTTGCAGTAATGTCAGTTGGTCTATAGGAGGATCGAACTATTGAATCCTTTCCATCTTCATGAATAACTGTAATTACATGAGTTTCGTGTTGAGACAAAATGTTGTGATATTCCATCTGCTGTGACTCTTTTAATAAGACTGTGATAATGAGACTTGTTTTAACTAGAGTTTCTCAGGGTATATTTATGATGTTCCAGTCAGTGTCATCATTATAAATTCATCATAGGATTTCGCAAACGCTTCTGCAATTTCGCTTTGTTTATTTCTTAACTTTGTAAGATTAACTTTTTTGTTTCTTAAGCCTCCAAATTTGTACTAAATTTGGTCCCCCATGATAATGTTTTTGTTTTGTAAATATTAGTGATTTCTCCAGCACATCATCAGCTGTTTATTTAAATTCAATCATGACATTTGTCTTCCATTACTTTTATCTGTAGTTCAAGTTTGTTTTAATATTTCTTGATGTCTCAGTCTGTCCCTGTACAGTAGACTTTAAAGTATTTATCTTCTGGTGTAATGGTGTCTTTCACTTAGTGGATCGTCTGGGTTTATTTCCATTACTGATGCCAGATTTTTTGGTTGACTTTCTTCTTACACTCTGCCTTAAGAAACACTTTCATGGTCATTGGCCTGTCTCTTCGGGCCTCATATAGTTGTTGATCTATAGGAGATATTTTTATCGTTCGGGGCTCAACTGCATCAACTTCCTGCTGGCTGGCCTGCATCCTGACACATAAGCCAGCGGAGAGTTTGTCTAACACCCACTTCCACCCTGGGATGCACGCAGTATCCTCACATTAATAAGCAACACTAGGAAGGCACTAGGCAGAAAAAATAAGAGCATTGACAGATCTGATTTTTTACGTAAGTTTTCCTGCATGCTTCCTTTTTCCTGGAAACTTTTGAGTCTCTAGAAACACATTTGAGTGATCAGAAAAGCAGTGTGGTTGAACAGTCTTTTGGCCAAATACACCACAACACTCCTTTTCCTTCTAAATGAAAAATCATGCATTTCATTCCCGTAATCTAAACATGGAGAAATTTAATATTTTATACTCCGTACTAGAGATTATAATTTACCTTTGGCGGGCAAATGTCCACAGTGGATTTTGTACGTTTTGCCGGAGCCAAAAAGTTAATCTACAGGCCAGTACAGGAAAGCAAATCAAGCTTATTTGATCTGGTGGAAATTAGAGCAGGGGAAGAGGAATCCACATCTGCTCATCACATTTTCAGTTCCAGTGCCACATTTCTTTTTTTGAAGCACACCCATTCAAGTAACCTGCCTGCCATGTACAACAGGAGGGACTGCATTACACAATCAAATAACCTTAATGGACTTTGACAGCACTGAACCTTTCCAGGTTATTTACAGGATAGGGTATCTGCAGGCCTTTCCAGTGCAGGGTTCTCAGCGCTCTTCTTTGTGTCTATTACGATGGAAGGATACCAAAGCTAACCTACAAACCTGGTAAACGGAGTCTGCTGTAGCACAATTTACAGATGGCGACTTGGTTTTGGGTATCTATCATTCAGGATGATTCTAAAACTCATTTTAGGCAATGTTTTCCACTTCTCATAATAGCAAGGCGATGAAAAATGCAGATCATTGTGCGGGGAAACATTTACAGGAGAAGTAGTAGCCTGGAGAATACTGACTGGGATCAGATTTTATTCATTCTTTAATTAAAGAGTAATTTCAAAGCTACAGTGTTCCATCTGTGAATAGATTGATGTATTATTTTCTAGTCCTAAATGTTTGTTTTTAAAAACAAGGCCAATGTGTTCACATCAAACACACACTAAACCGCTGAGAGGAACATCAAACATACCACAAAAACTGGATATTTCTGACAAACAAATAAATTGCTGTATATCTTCATTAAGCTTGTGGCTTTCCATCAGTTCATCTGGCGAACGTCTCGCTGCACTTCTGCAGTCTACATCTCTACACGCAACCTTGGAAAAAACAGACTTTAATTAAGCAGCTATTAAAAGTCACTTTGGAAGAGGAAATGAAAAAGCCTCTGTTCTGCCTCAGCTTTCTCCCAGGTGTACGAGACAGGAACTCCCTAGTCTACTATCAGGAGAATATGAAAAATTAGCTTGCGGCACTGGGGCTTGGTCCCTACGTGCACCAGAGAGGCTAACGGGCCGAACCCATCGTGAGTAGCTCCTTATTGGTGCAATCTTTATGATGAATGGATTCTGTGGTTAACATCAACAGCCAGACAACTTTGGGGCCAACTTTTAAAGTTTCATACCTTCTCTAACCCCAGACAGGTATGAATAATTTATGAAACAATTGATACGTTTCTACAATTCCATCTGCCATTTTTTCTGCCAATAATATTGCATTTTTAAAAATCATTTTAGGCCAGTGTATATATTAAATAGGATAAACATCATACTGTTACTGTATCATAGTTTAACAGCATCCACTTTCAATTTCTGTGCATATTATATTATAATTAGTCTATAAATGTGACTGTCATGCTGCCAGGATTGGCAAATTATACTGTAAATAGGTGAAGAGGGGGGATCCCTATGTGAGTCCGTCATCAGCCTGGTCCGTCCATCCATGTGTGTGTGTGTGTGTGTGTGTGTGTGTGTTGGGGGGAACAGCTGTTCATGGGGCAGGGCAACAGCTGAGGATGAGGGGGGCATACACAGAGACAGCTGTCGCCACTCCATTACCACACATGACACAACTGCCCTCTAAAACAACAGACCGGGCTCACCCTTACTGTCTCACCTCTTTCACTTTTCATGACCCCCTCACCTCTGTCAACACATCTGACATCCTCCGTACTCATCTTCTACATATCTCTTTTTGCAGTGTTTAAAAACAAAACAGGCCAGCGTATTTCAGAGAAGCTCGTCCTCAGGTGTTCTCTCATCTGTGCAGGCGATGCAGGGTAAATACAAAATAAATCAAATTCTTAACGCGGCTTGTTTGTGTATTCTCAGAAGTCAAAATTGTGCTGTATTAGTTTTTTTTTTAGAAAACGTGAAAAAAACTTGGATAACGAAAAACTAAACACGAAAAGCATTTCTGCAGTGTAATTCCAAACCTCTTCAAACAAAATGTTCAAATCCTTAAGAAGCACAAAAGCCACAAGCTTCAGTCCTTTTCACTTACACTGTTACTGCAGAGCTTGTCATTAAAATTTCCATCACTTCAAAAATATCAAATCCAAGCAAAACCTAAATGTCATTCCAACAGTAATTGTCAGCTAGCTTGAGATTCGTGAAAATGAACAAAGACCCCCCTCAAAGGCACAATAGCCACAACTAGTCTGTTTATCTGAAGCGTTTCTCTCAGCCATGAAAATAAAGCCCATGTTGTGGACTCTAGACACAGCAAGTCAGGTACTACTTTGAGAAGCAGGAAGTTTAAAAGTCACTGATTTAACACTGATTTTATGCTTGTAGTACAATTCACACAATTCGCATCACATTGTGTGGGCTCAGCTACTGCCGACAGAAAGCAGCTAAATCTGGTACAGAGCATCTCCTCTCTGGAGATTAATGTTGGTGGTACATGTCCCCTGAAAAATACATTAAAAAATGACAATGTTTCTATGGCCCTGCAGCCTTATCCCAGACTGAACTATGCTTTCTGTTAGAGGCGGATTTATGTAAAAATGGCATTAACTGCCCTGTTATAGATAAAGCATGGAGAATGAGTAGCAAGTGATTAGAGCAACTCTAAAGCTAATGGAGGTATAAAATTAATTAATAAAAAGTTTTAGGGAAACTTTCCACACTTAACTCTGCTTAGGCTTTAATTAATCCAACTAATGCACCACATAGTAAAAGTAATTCAATTAATTAAAATCATATTCATGAAAGCCTCTTAATTAGCTTGGCTATTTCAGGTCAACGCCTAATTCGAATACAATCTGACGCCTGTCACAGGCTTCAGACACATACAGACGCTGAAAGCTCTATTCTACAGATGATTTCTGCTTTTACATGTATGAGATTAAAATCCAGGACTGGTGACCTACCTGGCCTTGCAGACGGGGTGCCGGCAGCAGCCACCACGGTACCCGCTGAGGCAGCACTCGCTGTGGCCGTCAGAGGTGAAGGAGAACCCACAGGTGTCGACGGGTTGGATGGAAAACTACTGCTGGTGTGGTCAGGGGAGTAAATCTGTGGGAGCAGAGAGGAGCGATAGATGGATGGAGGAGTGTGGGAGAAAGAGAGACAGAAAGATTCACTATTAATGCCCCCTTAGCAGCCTTAAATAAAACTAAAATATATATCGCATGCCGCTGTCTTGTTCTCTGCTGTCTTGTTACAGCTGCTGCCATCGTCAAGCAAAAACTGTATCATCAATTATAAGGATTTTACTGCCAGGGAAGTCGTAAAGATGCTCAGTGCATACATATGAGGCGTTAACAGTCATCTGTGCTCAGAGCACGGCCTTAACAAAATGAACCATAAACAATATTCACTTTGATGTCTCTGTGTGTTCGTGTGTTGCTCTGTATCCGCTCATACAAGTCAGTCAATAGAGGGTGAAGATTAACGCCACCAGACAAATACGCTTGAATTACACTTTTAATTATTTATTTATTGTGTTGCTGAACGAGGGCATTTGTATTGTAACTTTTAAAAACAGGAACTGTATTTAGTTGTTTTATGTCTGATACCTATTTTTAAATAACTTAAGTGTCAATTTAACTGAGTATCCAGTAACAGATAATCTTGTTAATTCTTTAAGTAGTGTTACATAGTAAAACGAACCTATTATCATAAAAGTATCAAGGGAATTCTAAGACATAAGCACAAGTTCTGATCACACTGTAGTTGAGCTACAGTTGAGAGTATTAGTTGTAAAAGTGCCAAATAAAGTATAAGACTAAAAAGTGAGAGTTTTCTGTTTCCCCAATGTGCTCAAAATTCATTTCCTAACAGACTATTGTAACAATGTGCTGTTTTCTACAAGAGAAGAGTTTTTTTATTCACTTCGGATATTATTTCACTGTGGCCTCAAGAAGTACAGACGGCCAACCTGGAAACCCCATTAAACCAACAGTAAATCTCAAGGGCTGCATTTCAGCATGCTCTATACAGTCTGCATTTTGAATCATATATCAAATTCTAGTATTATTCTATTTTTATTATTGTTGATTTTCGCATATTTCTAAACTGAATGTACTGAATGTACAGACCTGGATCTATGAGGCAACAAACTGGGTTGCTCTGTGTCTTTCCATTCATCAAGTTGGATTTACTTCAATTTTATTGCTACAATAAAAGGCAATTCACAGTAACTTTATTGTGTAGGTGGCGCATCCGATGCTAGGTTACTGAGGTCACTGAGTTTTAGGATGAGATATCAATCACAAGGGAACTGAGAGATTGTGTCTTCAGAACTTCCACCGGGATTTCATTTGTTTAAACAAATGCTGGATTAAAGCACAATCACATCCCTGATTTCTCCCCCATTTAATACGAGGATATTGTGCTATAATGGAACACGTCTCAGAGAACTCAGGGTATTAGGGGCGGATCCTGACTAATTAGCACAGAGAAGAAAAAAAAACAAAACAGCAGATCCACAGAGATTTCTATTCCAAGTAACGATCAAATTAAGCTCACAGGAAACCATTTGACTTCTATGGGGATGATAGAATGCACTCATGATTTATAAATCTTCTTATTTAGTCTTGATCTCTGGGCTTTAGTTTTTCAATCAACTTGGAGTATCAGGCTGGAGCTTTCATTGAAGTGAGGCATTGAGTGTGGAGGAGGATGGATTGGCCGCTCTCTATGCTTTTCTATAGTCTGAGAGTGCTGTGTTTATCTCTGCTCAGCATTTTTTACATTCAAACAAAAACTAAGGAGGATTAATAGAGTGGTCAGCACTGTCAGAAACCAATAAGGCTCAAAACAAATCTCCAAACACTTCTTAGTTTCTCAAAAGTAATTTGCTTATAACCGTGACTTCTGACCCAATAGTATATGACTTTCTATTCTTCTCACCCACTGTCTGCTAACGCTGCATTCAAAGTGAAACATGGCTCATTTTACTGGAATAAATGAAGCTCCGCCTTGTCATCAGTTACGCTCCCGCAGGCGGCATGGGGCCAATAAGCACGGCCAATTTAAAAGGGTGGAGAACAAAAGCTCTACAAAGGGGTGGCCCGTGGAGTTGAGCCACAGCAGTTATAAACTCCCCTGTGCCCCCACTCCATCCACCCACCCCCACCCCGTCCAACCGTGTCCGTTTCACTCCAGCTTTGTCATGCTAATAGAATTGAGTCTGCAAATATAAAGGACTTAATTTGTTATTACCATCCCTAAACACATTTTTTGGATTTACTCTAGTAAGAAAAAACCCTCCCGATTTTACAGATTCTTTGGGGATGTGTGAAATTAAACTTTTGCCATATCAAATACCAATATATCAATGCATACGTTATGTCTACATGTTATGTATTTTGTATGCAACATGTTAAACACTATTGGAAGAGATATTGGTGAAATTATATGCTTTAGACTATTAAATTTTAAGGCAAAGGACCACGCTGGTGCTTTGATGAAGCAGAAATACATATATTGTCCCTAAGAACGGATGTAATCCCAAGTGGACGTATAGAGGGCTGTGTATGTCATAATTTTATTCCAGCATTCCCTGTTATATTGTTGTCAGTCAAGCTTTCACAACAATTTGTATACAAATTAGAAAAGTGATCATTTTAACAATCTAACAGCAGATTATTAAATATTATTAAATCATTAATATGTTACAAATAACCAGGACTGGTTTTCCAAAGTGCAGTGTAATCCATTGGCTTTAAGAGTATTATTAATGTACAATTCCCTTTCTTGAATACTCTTAGTTTAAGCCCACAATTATCCAGGCTTAGTACCAAAAACAACCACAAACATGTCCTCTGGGCATTTTTAATCAGCATTCAGTATAGCACTTAATTCCCTGCATGATTACCGAGGTCATCTTCTTTAGCAACATAAACAGACCTTTATTTGATTTTGATTTGTGGAATAATCGAAAATTATTTGAGGCTATTGATGCGAATGCTTGAGCAGTATTGATGCTACTAAGACATCAATTTGCTAGTAAATGAATTTATAGACATGATCACACACCTACACAAATCTTTTATTATTCAATGTAATAGGAAACATGTGGTTAGATGAAGTGAACTCTGAGTTAGATGTGACGTTGGGTTGTAACTCACCGAGGCTAAAGCCTTGCCCAGTGCATCTCCAGTCTGTGAGCTTCCAGTGGCGTTCCCCCGATTTGCAGCGGCTAAGGAAACACAGAGGGAAGCTTTGTAACAGCAAACTCAGACAAATGAAGGATGATCACGGTTCGCAACTGCTGTCCAACCGCGAGGCCATCGAGGCCACTGAATCAGCCGTTCTGAGCAGGTAGCTCAACTCTTATAACATTAGAACGTACCCATGACCCCCTCGGCCGTGTTGACAGACGGGGTGTGTGCTGCGGTGACGAATGGTGAAGTGCTGGTGTTGCTTCGATGGAAGCTGGACATGGGAGGAAGACTGGCATTGATGTCCGGAGAGACTGAGTGTGCGGGGTAGTTCTGAAAGATGAAAAAACAAAAAACAACAAAAAAAACAGTTTTTGGCGGAAAATGTGTGTGGGAGAAAAGATTGAGCTATTCTCTAAAGTCTATGTTCCCCTTTTGACATCTCCCAGGCCGTGATGGAGCAAAAGTTAGTGGGGGGAGGGACCGAGTTGAAGAAAGAGCAGGCAGCATCTGCAGACTCCCTGTGATGCTGCGCCAGCTGAAACAGGCAGGCAGACGCCAAGGGATCAAACACCAACACAAAGTGATTCAGTAGTTTCTTCACCGATACCAACCAGACAACAACTTATGACGTACACACCCACTCCACCTGGGGGAGTGCGGGGCTGTATGTTCTGAGTGATATACATTAGATCTCTTAAATAGCGATATGTACGTGGGGGGGGGGGTCACCAGGTGATCGGTCTACTTACCAATCGGTCGTGTGAGTGCAGGCTGCTGTAGTTTCCCGACTGTGGCATGTGAGATGAAGATCCTGCGAGCATTCCACCATAGCCGGGCTGGCTGATCCCATTAGACGAGTTCCATGGGTCAGTTGAACTATGGGTACCATCTAATGATAATAAATGAATCATTTTAGCACAGAATTACACAACTGAGAGCTACAACAAGCAGATGATACAGAGCCAGACAGCGGCTAACCACCATCTTCACCCATAAGAGGGGAGGTCACGCAGGGAGCAGCATTTTCTTTTGCTCTTGAGACTGAACCATGAACGCAGCTGAGATAACACAAAACTAAAACCAACAATGAAGTCTGCTGTCGAGATCTGAGTCAGTCATTGAATGAATGAATTAAATATTTTTACAGATTATACTGCTGGAAAAAAGAAATATTGTAAATATATTGTCTTGAATTGCATTTTATTGTGTTAATTGTTCATGACAATGTGCTGATGAACAGAATTTTCTACGGGTCACTTAAAATCCTCAATAGACTTCTATAAGTCCAGAACTCCACAACCTCCACTGCCCCCCAACCCCCCGCAGATTGATTTCAAAATCTACTTACCACCTACAAAGCCCTTAATATCCTGGGACCTCCCTACCTCTCTGACCACCTCCCTCCACCACGCCCCAACCTGTTGCCTCAGGTCCACTGATCCTAACACTCTAAAGACCATCAGGAGGACCGAGCTCCATGAGGCAGCCGCTCTATCACCTTTTCAAACTTGCTTTCACCCCAGTTCCCTTCCCCTTAAGAAAAATACTTTAAAAGATTGAATACTTATTAATTATAAAAGCCAGATGAAAAAAAAGCTTCTTCAAGAGAAGCATCCTGCCCTTAACCCTGATTTTACTGACATCATTTGACAAAAAACATAAGTGAATATTATTTTTAAACGTGCTGCGTGAGAACACGTTCATTTTATTTGACCACAGCACCAGGAAACAGATATGAACAGACATGAAAACCTGCCTCTGAACTTACCAAAGAAAGTGCTTGCAAACATACTGCTGGAGGGCTTAGGAGAGGAATAAGAGGGTGCATCTCTGTTGAAGTCCTCTGTGTTTGGAGATGGTGCATACACCTGCCATGAGAACACACATGTTAATAATACTGTAAGAGCCCAAGACACAGAAAGCAGTAAACTGATAGAAGAGACACGACTGTGGCAATGGCTGAAAACCTATAAAATGTGTCATCTTTTATCTCAGTTGAGGTGAAAACCTTCAACACAAATGCGAAGTTCGACATATCTGGCTGCATAAAAACATGTAATTGTTGTGTATATGCATGTGCACAAATAAATACAACATGTAGTGTAGATATAACCACTAAAACCCACATACACACACATACACTTTGATGACTAGCAAGCAATCAAGCTCATGAAGGGAGGAGTGGGATTATCAGGGATATTTGCATTTCAGATCAACTCAATCTCTAATGGAAGTATAATGATACCCGCTTACATGCGCAGACTAAATGCCTGGCTAAATACAGCATTCCCAGAGCTGCAGAAATCAAATAAGTGGCACAAGAACAGCCCGCTTTGCTTTCTTTATATTTGTACCTGCAAAGCTGTTGGTTGAGTGAAAGGAGAAGCACAATGGGCATGCTGTTCTAAAGCTGTATGTGTGCCAAGCGAGGCGGGAGGATCAAAGAGAGTGGAGGCCAAACACCAGTGATGTGGTCTCTGACTTCATCCACTCCAGATGGAGGGAGGGAGAAAGACAGAAACGCGGTGGAAGGGAAGAAGGAAGAAAAGGTTCAGACAAATTCTCCCTCCCACTGACAGGACTGGGTGACCCCTCCGTTGTGTAACACTAATCAGAGCCAGACCTGCCAGCTAGATTCCACCTGCACATTTCCAGCCCATGCCCCGTCCTCGGCTCACTCGTGAGACAAATTCCTCTTTTAATGTCTTCTCATCGCACTCAGATGCCGCCATTAAGACAGCTCACCCCTTAAAGATTGCCTTTTTAATGCCCGTGGGTGTGATGACAACCATAAAGGTTGTTTACTTGCGTGAGTTTTTTTTTTTTTTTTTTTTTTATCGTTTATGACACGGTCCTGATGGGAAATATATCAGTTCAATTCAATCACTTGCTTGCACACACATGTGAACATGATATACAGTAATTACAGAACGCAGCTTAAGTGAGACTCAGGGTTGTCAGGCTTTGCTGAGTGAGCAGGACTGCAGCATGTTGTTGTCTGGGTGTGTAATTAAAGTGCTGTGGGTGGTTTTGGGGAGGGGGGGCAGCTCTCCTGGGTCTTCTGGCTTACACATGTGACCAGGGTTGATAGTAACTCCATGGAGAGCTCAGGTTAGCCTCGCGCAGGAGCCCGGGCTTTTGTCTTTTTGCCTCTGTCAGGCGCTCAATGGGCAGCATATGGCAGTGGATAATGCTAATTGTCCTTTTTACCCTGGGCTAACCAGTCAAAGCATTAATAAACCATCCCAAACACTGGCTGCCCCGTTCCGCCGGCCGACGGAGGAGAGGGCCCGCCTGGGTTTCCTTTTACAAGGTCATTAATTAAAAGCCGTCACTCAAACAGATCAGCAGACCAACAGACCTACACCAGTTGTTTGAGCATCAGAGGGTACTTAAAAAAAAAAAATACTCCTCTGTGCCATATCCTTCAGATCTTATTTAGTTTTTACACATTGTAAGCTCAGGCTCAATAACATAAAATTCATGAGGTAATATTCAACAGCATGGTTGACCAAATTAACAGAAAAAAACACAAAGACAAACTTTAATTGACAATAATAATAATATAATACTATTTTATTTCCAGTTCAGTAATGTCTTGGCAGCAATTTTTAGAGAAACTTTAAACAACAAAAAGGCAAACTGTACAGTAGACATTTAATTATGAGGGATCATTTTCCGACTGATAAGTCAATGATAAGCAATGAAGCCGTTTAAGTTTATCCCATTATAGATGAAAGATACTGTATTGAGTTAATATCTTTCACATCACTGCACACTTTTCTGTAAGCCTTTACCTGCCTTTGAAGTCTTTATCACACCAATGAAAATATCAATTGTTAAAACACAAACTGTCAATCTAAACTATGAATGTAACTTAATAACATGAAAGGAAACGATTTTTTTTAAATGAAACCAAGGGATAATGAAGCTAATGGCTGAGAAGCTCAAATGCAGAATTGAGCTGTTTTTGTGCTCTACGTCATTACTTGGAATCGAACCATATCTCTGGGGCATTTTGTTTCAAGTCCAAATCTCATGCAATTGCGAGGCGTTGTTCAACACTTGTGCCTGGTACCTGTCAATGCTTTCTAACTGTGACATACAGACTCACAGACTCACAAAGAGCAACTTTCATTGGCAAGATGTTTTGACATCAGGAATGTTTTAAGAGAAATATAGATGTTTTCAAGACTATGAACTTCACTGGAACATTCCATACTCATCTGGTTACGTTTCAAAAACCCCAGATTAAAATCTGGAAAGAAAATACCTAATATGAATGCAGAGGATGCCTTAAATTTAAATACGGAACATAAACACAAATATCCTTTCACAGATAAACATGTAAATACTCCAGCAATGCAGCTATACAACCAGTAAAAACTAAAGGGAGAAACTAGAACAAAATAGTGTTATATAACATAAAACGTACCATCGAATTCAGCCACCTTGAATTATACTAACAAATACTACTCACTAACCAGTCAAAGCAAACCAACGATCCTTTGGATTCATTACTTACAATAAAGGCAAGTAACTGAAGATGCAGCATGTTTCTCTTTTCTTCTTGTGTCAAAGCTGTAAAATATTTTAACTAAGTGTGACAGCTGAGCAGCCCACTGAGAGTTACCTTCTCTAAAAATAGAGCAGCAACCGCACTGCAGAATGATACCCACCAGTCGTTAATGCCACAAAAATTTGGTTTGGGCATAAACATCATTAACTACTCAGAATGTGTGTGTCATGTATGGTACATATATATGACAGGTCAACACTCACGCACAGAAACACAAGTGCACACACCGCCACCACCCACACACTCACTTTGTGTTTCACATGCACCCGAGCGTGTGTTTTTCACTGCATGTGCAACACGTGCACGTTTGGGGGATGTAAGGATTAGCTTCTGCCGATGAGCGCTAACCTTTAGAAAACATGGTACCTGTTGCACCGTAGCAACAACAACAGGCTCGTCCCACCTTAAAGACCACATGTTGCCTCGTTAGCGTTTTTACTATTTGTGGATATCATTTTTATGACATTCCACTTCAGAAAGGCAGGGTTCTGTAAAAAAAAAAAAAAAAAGTAAAAAAAAAAGGGCCTAACAATCACTGCAGCGCTTTCCCCTCAAATTTTCTTTTTCACTAATAGGAGACGGAAGAAAGATCAGTGAGCTGCTCCATCTGTATTGGTTCCGTGCCACCGGATCACAAGCCAACAGCCCACCGTGAATTCTCCTAGTGCTCCAGATGGAGAGCCTGCTATGCAACTCTGCATTTATGACAAATTAATGTGGATCAAGTTGATGCAAAGAATGAGCACCATCCTTCTTTTTTCCTTGCAAGGAAAACAAAAAGAAATTTGTGCTGGTTATTTAACAAGTGCTTTTGATCATAAAGTTTGCCCATTTGGTCCACATGCTATCAATTTTCTCCCCATCACCAACTGTAACACAAGCCTGTTAATGCTTAATATGAAAAAGATCAAAGTCATCTTTTGCACGGCGGGAACAAAGAGGAAATGCTGTAATGGGTTATAAGTAAAGCTGAAATGCAAGATTGAGTAAGATGACTAGATTGACCTCTTTATTTTTCCTTCAAATGCATGTGCCCTTTCTCTAATGGCATAGGCAATGACAGGTGGAAATCTGTGTGTGTAATTTGCTTATGACAGGATCATTACTTGAGGATTACTGAAAGGCACTACAGAGCTCATTCAGCCATTGTTAGAACCACGTCCTTGAGCAGATTCGTAAGCCCACAAGATTATTTTTTCCATTTCTTTTTTTTTCTCCATGAAGACAGGATGCATACTCTGTGATAGCAACACAAGCTTACACCTATAACAATTACTCAAAACAGTGACAACTTAGTTACTTTAAATCCAAGTAAACCAAACGCCCAACCACACACACACACACACACACACACACACAAATATAAATTCATTTCCAAAAAACTACTTGCACAGCTTTCGGGGTAACAAAAATCAAAGTGGTCATTACAGAGAAGTTCAGAAATCACATTAGGCTCCCTGTGGCGTCAAGAATGCCAATGTGATTAAAAACAGATGGAATAACAGCAACACTGGTGCTTGGAGCTCAATCTGCAAACAGGAAAGTCTAACCTCAACAGGCAGCCTCTTTTTCCTTAATCATTCCCAGACTCCCACTTGTTATTATTTCAACCCAGTCTCGGAGCTGAAGCAACCAGCCAGTAAAAATAAATTCAAGGCTGCTAAAAAACTCTTTCTGCCATCACACGGTTTCATTCTGTCTATGAAGAAAAAAGTTTGTGGCAAAACTTTTTTTGCCTAAAAATTGTAAAAAAAAAAAAAAAAAAAAAAAAAGAACATCTTTATACAAAGCAGCATAACATTGTGACATTGTGTGCTAAAATAAGTTTTTAACAAAGTTAAAATGCTGTATTTAATTGTGGTGTCACCCAGCTATAACTGATGTAATGGAAAATCAGAGAGAGGAGCCTTGGACTCACATGCATGCAGCGTTTTTTGTCTTAAAATAAATAACATACAACAACCATGGACACAAGTATGAGACGAACAGACTGAATAAGAGCCACAGCCAGTGGGATACACTCATACACACTTCTTCTCTGTCTATTGCACACACACACACACACATTCCCAAAGAGATTACTCACCGATTTCCCGTTGTAGTAATACATTAAAGAGTTACTGCCCATTCCAGGGACAGGGTAGGCGCAATACATTATAGCTTTAACAAGTGAAGTGATAACGGTATACTACAACAGCACACTAGCTTTCTCTCTGACATACATCCAAACCGTTCAAAAGGGACTAATAATTCTTTCAATACTGGCCTCCACACACACAGGACCCACTCAGAGGAAACTTATGCAAAGCAGGACTGTACCATTCCACACTGTGGGAAGGGGGTGGCTGTCAGAAGGGAGTGGCTCATATGGTAGAACCCTCTCTTAAGCCTCTAAGTGCTGAGGCAGAGAGGAAAGGACTGGGGGGAAGGGAGGCAACGGGGAGGTGGGTATAGAAAGAATAAAGGGAAGTGGGTGGGACAGAAAACAAATGTGTGAGCAGATTTAGACAGAGAGAGAGAGAGAGAGAGAGAGAGAAAAAAATGTTTATATCCGAGCGTAAAAAAAAATGCAGATTTCTACAACCCCTACACACTAGAAGTCAAATAACTGAATTCTAAGCAGGATTTGTGTGATTTGAAAGGTGGCCAAAATGAGGAGAAATACATGTCTGTCCTCTCCTGCACGTTTTAATCCCGAGTGTCTAATCTTTGTTTCTACGATGATTAAAGAGATCTACAGGCAGTGAGGTAATATATGGCTTTTGGAAGAACCCGACCATCTGGCAACACATTTTACCTGTTCGCACACTCGTCTCGCACACCAATTAGGAGTATTTGTAAGAGAAAGTGAACGTGTAAGGAAAAAAAAAAAAGAACAGAAGCTCAAATTGATAAATCCAGGTAATGGGCGTTGGTGGTGGTGGACTAGATAAGATTGTATCCATGAAATGTCAAATATGAGAGATTTGGTGTTGGCAGAATGACATGTTGAGATGAGAAGTGCCTGTAAACACTGAGTTGTGAAGCATGCAACAGCTGCAGAGGGGCTGGCTCGTGATGTCGGAACAGGAAAATAATGCTCCATTTCCTAAACCCTGGGGGCCTCAGACAGGGGGTGAACACTGAGGGGAGGGACGGGATGGCGGGAGAGAGGGGGTGGGGGGCGCAAAACATTGACAGCCATTTTACTACGGTTTACTGTCACTGTGAGCCACACTGCTCCCCATTACCTTCATCGTGTGGGAGGAGGGAGAGGAGGGAAGAGCAAAGGAGAGGAGAAGAAAGGAGAAGAGGAGAGGATAGATACCATATTCCACTGAGAGCCCAGCCTGTGACTGGAGCCTTTCATGTCCGCCGCTCCAAGCTTCCTGGACTAAACACAGGCCTGTAAACTCATTGAGAACATTATTGTTATAGAAAGATGAAAGCTTCCACTTCCCTAAGAAAAATAGGCCTTTATTATGCTTTTCCTTTAGTACTGTTATTATTTACCCCCCCCCCCCCCCTTTCTTCTTTTGGAACTCTTTTAAACTCTTCCAAAACACTGGCTCTACATGCTGTTACCGCTTTATATCTGGCGCTGTTTCAAGTTGATGCTCTAAGGAAAATGGGCATGATAGAAGTGTTTGAAGGGTCTAAAACAAGTCCAGACACAGAGCACAGCGTTGCGAGGGAGAAAAAAAACACATGAAAGCGAAGAGAAATGGGCATTAATTTGGTAAATCGTGCACACATATCATCCCACTGAGTCAGGACACTGCCAGCGCATTTCTTTCTCAGCAGGAGATGTAGTGAGAATGTCTTTGAATTTCAAGTAATGGAAAAGTTTTGTTTGATTTTGTGACGTGCAGTTTTGATGTCGCGAAAAAAAAAAAAACAAGGCAAAAAAACCCCGTTAACATCAGTCTGGGAAGATGAAGGTCGGCTCCACCCACCTGTTCACACGTCCCTCTCTAACAACGCCCCAGGCATCACAAGTGCTTTTCTTGGAATTTGTTTAGGTGTTGAAAAACACAGAACAAATCCACCGGCTGAGGTCACCCACATCTCATGCATGGATTTAGCAATGATGTCATCAGACAGGAAGATTGTTTCCTGTAAGAAGATCTGGCTCTAATTAAGGAGGGCTGACTTTAAGACTGGGGGTTGCGTGGGGGATTCTAAACCCCTATCATCCTAAACTCTTGCAGCAGAGTGCACCAGCTGGGTGGAAAAAAAAGTAGGACTTAACTCTTACGCTGGTCGGAGCTGTGGCTGAACCTGTAATTTGAATTTCCAAAGGAAAAATTTGAAATTCACAGGGAGGCCCATTGATTATATCTGTGCTAGTATTTTGAAAAGCCCTGTTTGCATACATTTGGAACACATCATTTGATGTTAATTACAGCTGATTTTAGACATGACTAATTTACTATTCTTTTAAATTTATTTTTTCTACTCAAAAGATTCTTTTCTTTGCTTTTTCAACTAAAACAACAGGACGATTGGAAGTTTTTATCAAGACAAACAGAGATATGCTGATAGCAGAAATAGATCCATTTTTAATAAAAGGCAAAAAATGAGGATACACAGTGGCTGCTGGATAAGTTCATGCAACTTTGTCTGAACGAGATCAACGGGATGCCAACAATGCTGAGGAAGACATTGCACTGTTCTTGTGCCCTCTATCTGACTGCCAACTATATAAGATTCTGAGGCTGTTACCAACAGCTGTGTCTGCAGCATAATAATGCAGGTCTGTCCCATGGGGCTGTCCAACCACACTAAAATATTTGAATAAATAAATACATTAAAGGGGCCCTATTTTTTTTTGCCATTTTTACTGTTAATTTTTAAACATACTTGGCCAAGTGTAGTGATTTTATAGTCTGCCTTCTCACAAACTCACTCTGAAAAACCCTGTTTCACCCCTCTTCTCAGCACCGAAAACATCCACTCTGTTGTGTGGTTGCGGTTGGCCTAGTCATATCCCTCCAGGATTGGGGTTGATCAGAGAAAAAGAAGTGAAGTACAAGCATCCCAGAAGGAGGGGGTGGTTGCATGCATCCAGGGACAGTTCCTATTAACTTCCACTCCTGTTGTGACATCACATGTCTAAATGGCTTGTAAAAATAAATGTAAATGTTTAACCACAAGCACTGCAAACATGTTTTTTCCCATAATAGGGTCCCTATAAAACAATGTAATTAAAAAAAATGAATAAAATTAAAATGATCAAATCAAGCATCACAACACTTCAGCAGACACATATGGGCCATTGATAGGAGACTTGATTAAATCAAATTAAAATTATAATTCTGAATTTATAAAAAAGAGATGATAATAAAAACATTTGTGATAGTGAAAAAACACAATTCAACAAATGTATTTAACATAGGCTAAGTCATTTTTTTTTACATTTGAATCCAGAAAAAATGCATGTTGTACCTTTAAATTATATTATAGGGTTAACAATAATAACAATAAGGAACACTGCCTTTTGTGCATGTATTTGTGTTTTCAATCATACTTACAAGCCTGCAAAAAGTCTACTTACAGGGCTCAGCCACCATCAAACAACAGCTATTTAAAACTTTCTCTAAAAGTCTGAAGCCAGTGAACATATGTTGCAAAGCTATTAAATATTCATTCCTCACATTTGTTGGACATGTGTCCTGAACCATTTGATGGAACTAAAAACTACTAATATTAGTTCTCCTAACAAAAGTTAATTTTGTTTACATTCTTATCTTCACACAAGCAGACTTTCACATTTTAGACAAATGTGACAATGAGAAGAAGAGAGAGATGGGAAGATATCTTTAAGAGCAGTAGTAAGGAACTGGGGGTGTAATTCTTCTAAGGATTAGTTTCAGCTGATTTCAAATGAGGGTGGATTGACTCTTCGTGTTCCAGCTTCACTGGGAAGGTCAGTTCATCATCATAGAGCCAGAAATGACAAGACTAATGGGGAAGGAACAACCTGGCTGACTCAAGAAAAGACCCCTGACAGCACAGTATCACAGCTTTTAAATCATCATGACTATGTCACATTCAGTTAAAACGTTGGATTGATCTACTTTACCAGTAGAAATGTCACTTTTATGTTCATTTTCAAAACTGAAACAACCACTTTTACATGTTCAATAGACTTATCAAAGAAAAACTTGATCCTCCTTATCACTAACACTTTTTATTAAGTGTATATATTTATGGGTATAGATATAGAAATTATCAACTAACATGAGAAACTACACAATGAAAAATAGGCACCAAAGTGAAACAAACTGCCCCGCACTGAACAGAAAGTGCAGCCACTAGACGGTTATATTCTACCTCACACCACATTACATAAAACCTGAAGTCAAGATCCTCAGCTACAACATGAGCTTGTTGTGCTTCAATGATGTGTTTTCCAGGTCTCAGCAGTCAGGCTTCAGTGGTCTCTAAATAACTCGCTCTACCTAAGTGATTGTTGACAGGCTGTGTTCTTCAGCCTGCCAGCGATCTGAAATCAAGGTTTGCATTAATGCTGTAAACTCACGCAAGCCCTGCATGAATAATTTACAACAGGCCAGAATGTGAGTAATGACTTTAATCTGTGCATTATTTTGTACTCTGTCCTTTTAACTCCTTGTTCTCCCTGCAGATGAAAGAGGTCAGGCCTCTGGCTTGTTTGCCTGTTCCATTATCTCCAGCCTCTAATGTCAGTGGTAAATTTCAGCAACCCAAACAAAGATAAACACAAAGCCCAGGGTCCCAGAGGTGGCCGCGACTGTTCAGCATCATCCCAGTCAACCCAGGGGTGTCTATCTAATCAACCATCTGATGAGGCCATCTCCAGGGAGCTCACTTAACTGGGGTCAGGTCAGAGCCTAAAATGTTCTTCCCTTCCATTTGCACAGGATGAGCTATTTTATCAACTGCAAACAATGTACAGGACCAGGCTAAACAACCTGCTCCTTTAAGAGTACTAACATTTAGAATTTGTAGCACACAGTATGTTTACATGCAGAACTTAATCAAGCTATGCTCAAAATTTGATTTTTTGCACATAGTTGGACTTCTGCTCTTGTCTCAGTTTACATGCAACTGAGAAAATCCAATAACTGACTGGGTCCGCCCCCTCATGCAGTATCACCTGTTGTTTCAGTGGGTTAATACGGTCATAGATATAGATACATGTGCATATCTGTTGACTTTTCTGTCACCTTGTGAAAAATTGAATTTAAGCATCTTCATAAGCTTAAGAAATTCTCAACTATAGTTTCCAAGCAGACATGCTGATCTGGGCCATTTCAATTGATCAGACTTGCTGGTCAAACTGTGTGAAAATATATAGAATCACTGCTAACACTGTTGTTGTTTTTTTGTCTTTACTTGGCTGGTTCTTGCGGCTTCTCTGCTCCACTTTGTCCCATCTCTACTGTTGTGGAGCATCATGTATTGTCCAGCTTCAGTCTGACTACAGCCTATTTTATATGTCTGCATACAGAGCGATGCCATCGACGTGATGGAGACCTTGTGCAGCCAAAGTTCTGCATTGAAAGTCAGGCACAAGACAGAAAAAAACAGGCAAAAACACATCCCCTTAAATAACACATACTCCGGACTGTACAGCACAGATGCTAGAAAAAAAACAAGCAAAAACCTATATCCTCGTATATAACACATATCCACGACTGTATGTACCAGACTTTTTCTTTCTTTTTCCTGTTTTTTGTTTGCTTTTTGTACTGTCCTTTTTTTTGCCTGGCCCTAATATTCCTTCATACAACCAGGAGTGCGTTTGTTTGGAGCTCATCGATAACAAAGAGCAAATGCTTTTATTGCAAATGCTGAAACACAGGTGACAGAAAAGCCACTTGCAGAGACGCTCTGACCAATGAGCTGACCAGTTACAGCCCTTGTGGTTTGTCGACGTGACACATAGTTTTTTTGATAGTGCACATGAGCCTATGCCGAAGATATTGATAACATACCTTTTGTGTCTCAAGTACAAAACTACCAACCTTTGTTTCTGGTTTGAAAATTACACTTTCTAAAATTTTTAAAAGAATAAAGACTGGAACGCAACCATAAAGGATATTGTGGAGAAGGTCTCCACATAGAAATGCACAGAGCCTGGATTCAGAAACTGTGACTTAAAATGGCTCATTTGTACTTAAATTTATGATGTCACACCTATAGAGTCGCCACCCAGCCCCATTCATAGCCATTCAAATGAACTAATCAGAAGAGAGGCTCATGAATATTAATGAGACGGACACCAATCAACCTGTTCTTTCCAGAGGTCCACAGAGAAGCTTGAGAGGGGAAATGTAAAGCTACAATAAGATGATGTTTGGTAAATTAAACCACAAATATACCATGCTAGGGATTCTAAAACTTCAAATAAAACCTCCAAACTGCATGATATTGGATCTTTAAGATTTATAGTCACTTTAAATTATATAACGTAAGTAACTAAACTCAAAGGTACAAAATAAAACTGTGAAATCATTTTTGTGGCTTGACTAAAGACATGTTGAACTATTGACCTGTGTCTGCATTTTCACCCTGAACTGTCTTGTGATGCATTAACAACTCGTAAAACACTTTTAGAAACATCAATGGACAGCTCAGAATGTAATGGAACATGTTCGCATTTACAGCTTTATAATCTGACCTTTCTTCTGGGTGACGATCAAATCTAATTTTGCCTGGAAACTCTTAAAGGCCTGGGGTGATCCCGGCTGTTTACACAGGTCTTTACAGACACATCTAAGGTTTATTCACCAAACCTTTTTACAATGTTCTGGCCTGCTGTGGTTTAGAGCAAGAAAAAAAAGGCTGCTCTGTCATAAACAGAAACATTAGGTGAGTTGTGTAGTGCAATATTATAATCTCTTGTCAAGGAGCCGTTGAAAACAGACGGATAGGGAGAGAGAAAATATATCTTGTGAATGTCATGCATCAGACAGCACTGCAAGGAACATTTCTGGGTCTTCAGATCCGGAGCCCGGAGCAGGCTTCCGTTCTTACAGCTAGCACAGTACAAATCTCTCAGAAACAAGGGTGTCTGAGTGATCTGTCAAAAGCAAATGTCAATCTTTTTTGTCATCCACACTCAGGGTTCTCCCTTGCAAAAGTCCCAGAGGGCAGCTGAATCTCAGCTCACCGCTTTCTTTCTCTCATCCTGCAGCCATACCGTCACCAAAGCCGGAGATGCATACACACACACCCCCACACAAAAACTATGCCCTTGGAGCTTCCCATAAATATCCTACAAGATGCAACTTTCCCCCCACGAGCCACAGAGCTTGCTCTATCTTTCTTTCTCTCTCTCTCTGTTTAGTTCTCCTGTCAGACAGGTGCCCACGCAGCTGCCCGTCAGCGTCCCTCAGTGTGGCTGCCTGTCTGTCCAATGACAACATGCTCTGTCCTTCTGCCTCAGCACTCTAGGACTAGAGATGCACTGAAATGAAAATTTGTGGCAGAAGCCGAGTAAAATTAAATGCTTGGCCAAATACTGAATATCATACGCAGTTATGTTTTTCACTATTTTTTTCATATTGCATCAATAGTCTAGAATAAATTTCTTGACATGTTTTTTAAAAGCAACATCTCCGGTAAGCACACGTCTGAGAAATGTTGTCTGCTTGGTATCATGTAACAGGCTCAACATGCCCCACAAGCCCCCGAAAGCCAAAGTTCTCCACAACACTACACGGTTGATCCGCCAAAGCCATGAACTCAATCACCTTCTTTGTGATTCCATTCACTTTGGCGCTTTCCTTTGTGAACCTTTTCGACTTTTCAAAGTCGTCGGCCACGGACAGAGTGAGCGTGCTGTGACCAGCTTTCCTTTTAGCTGCTGCAGCCGTCTCTCTCTCTAGTGCTCAGCATGCTGTTCAGGATGTTTGGATTTCAAATTTAAATTTTTGATTTAATTTTTATTATTTATAACTTGATTTTAAATATCTCCACACTGCTGACATTTTAACGAAGGCGCCAGGTCACCGCAGCACTGTATGTTTTGCAGGATTGCATCACATGCCACAGGCCAAATATGGCGTTTTTTTTGCAATATTCGGCCAAATATATTCGGTTACCGTATATTCTGTGCCTCCTAAGTTTATACAGTCAAATAATGTTTATGTTGGAGCATGGTAAAATGTTTATGACACACAAGCCTGTAGTTTACATATGTTCCAATTTGTTAGCAACGAGTTTATATTTTTTCTGAGCTACAGGTTCAAGTGGTTCTGCATGAAACTAAACATCTTCTTAAAATAATGGTGGACAGTACAAATCACACAATTGCAACCACATCTAGCAGACCACAGAGGAAAGTATGTGTGTGGCTGTGGGCGGAGGGTGTCTGTATATAAGATGAAAAAGACCTATAAACAGTTAAATGTTTTCAATCACCAGCTGCTCTGCCTCGATAGCCTTCACATCCTGGTGAACTGCAGTGTCAAAACCTAAATGCACAGAGGATGTGCTCCTGTAAATATTTTGATTTGGCTCCATCATGTAGTGTACACACATCATGCTTGTACTTGCAACTTGCATTGCCCATCTGAATTAAAGCCCCTACATTTATTTTTAGAATGCAATCCGGAGGGGAAAAAAAAGGTGGATTTGAGAATGAAATAAATAAATATGAAAATTCCCAGCAGTAGTCATAATGATAGGAAGGACTGTGTTGATGCTATTTTTTTTAAGGATCTATTCAGGTCTCTGGTGAGGCCCTCGCGCTTGCTTACTCAAGCAAAAGCTTTCAGTGGCATCTGCAGCTGCATTCATGCCTTACAGGTATGCTGCAAGTTCTTCACACAGCTGCCTGTGGCGAAGCAGCTCTCACTCCAGGTGCAATTTCCCCTCAACACTTCTCCAGCACCCTCTTTGCTTCCAGTGTCGGTGACAGCGGCGCGAACGTGGGTCTCGGCTGATAACCATCCTTAGACGGCCACGATACACGCTTTCTACAAGTAGGACTTTAAATCATCGATAGTTCATAACTCCATACCTCAGCTATGCTTCCTATTCATCCAACACCTCGATCATAACACTTAGCTTACTGTTATACAAATATACTGTACCTATCAAAAAAACGTCTTCATGTTTTCCTTTCCCTGTCAGCAGGTTATAGGCGACCTATAGCTCTTTATTCAACTCTGCCATCTTTGTCTTTCAAATGGGATCAAAGACTAACTGGGATAATTCCTCCAAGCTCCAGGCTTTATCTTCTGAGCAGTGCTGAGTGACAAGATGAAGCTGTATTTTATCCCATGCTCTGTCACTGTTTTTCCCCATCTACCATTGTACTGCTTGATTGTACTCTTATGAGTCACAGAACTGCACCTGCGCCCATGTGTTAAGTACTGACAAATAAAAGCCCAGCACCCATTTACACAACAAAGAGATGTAACCCGCGAGGCAACCATTCTTTGCCCCCCTCCCTCCGCCTGACAAGACCTCAGAGATCACTTACTTTGGAGGAAGGCGGCACACATTCCTGCTGCTGCCAGTGACTGCTCCGCTCCCTCATGCTCTGACAAACTTCTTTTCAAATACAAATCCAGAAACAAAACACACGCCAGCCTTTTATGTTCCGCAGCCTGTTCCATATTTGATCTCAGGGTAATAGCAGCAGAGGTGACGATTATCAAAGCCCTAAAAGGCAAATCCATTCTAAGACTCACCAAAAAAAAAAAAAAAAAAATCCAGAGACCTTCATTGTTTAATGAAAAAAAAAAGATGGGATTTGGTAAACCAGTTGCTTCTTATTAAGAGAAAAAGGGGTGAAAAAAGCATTGTTTTGTAACAGTTCTAGGAATTTAAGTCAAGGCTTAATAAAACCATTTCCAATCCACCAGGGTTTTTAACAATGAACATCTGACTTACTGATTTATGCATATTAATGAACTTCAACACGCCGTTGTCTAAGCGAATGCAAGCTGAGCTCCACACTTCTCTGCATCCTAATGGTTTCTGCTCCACCGGGATCATTACCAATAGAAATTTCAGATATTCTGAGCTATTAATCTCTGTCTGTCCTCCTGTTCGGCTACTTAATGACTAATTAAACATCAAAAGAGCAGAGCTGGGGATCCGCTCTGACAGCCTCTCTTTCTCCCAGGAGAGGCTGTGAGGAGGCTAGACTGTGACAGGACAGCGCTGAAAATCAATCACCTCGAGGTACACATGTGTATGCACACACACGCCTGAACACACACTCACACACACTCGCACACGTGTGCACTAGCGAATTGACACAAAGATGGAACCTGCAGAGACGTTTCCATATTAGCGTTAAACAACAAGCATGTAAACAAGGAATAAGAAAACAAATAAACTGACTTTAAAAGGGTTACAAAAACAACAGAATTCCCAACCACAAAGTGTGGTGGTGATGTCAAGAGCACTCTTTGTGTGAAGATGTTGAGAGGGTGGGTGTGTGAGCAGCGTAGGTGTGTGTGTGTGTGTGTGTGTGTGTGTCTGCTTAAGTAAGCTCACTGTGAAATCTATTTATATGAGAGGTAGATGATCTTCCACTCACAGATGAGGGCAGGCCAGGAGGGACCTTGCGAACCTTTTTTGTTTGTAGAGGATCTGTGGAAAGATGAAAGCATGTCTATTCATTTACAGGCGTACAGAACAAAAGCAGAACACAAGAAGTCTGAATGTGCTGTGAAAAGACTCTGGTGACACCAGCAACATTCATCCTGTGTTATTGCTCTGTGTTGAGCATTATTTAGTATTATTTATTAAATAAATCATGATTTCCACATAAACAACCAATAAAAGGAAATTATATTATTAAGATATGTTTACAAAAAATTATAATTTTGTTAATTATAACAACATAATAAAATAAATATAAAATAAATCACAGAGTTCGATCAGAACAGGGACCAACAGTGTTTTCCTGCAATGATATTCTGATAAATTATAGTTGTCTTTACTCCAAACCTATGTGTTGATATTGGTAAACAGATGAGGATGATTGAGAAAGCATTTTTTGTGAAGGAGAACATATGGATTAAAGTAAAAATAATAATAATAATAATAAAAATAAAAAATAAATCTGAAACTTTTTGGTGTGCCATGGGCCCATGCTCATCCCAGCAATGCACAAACGCTGTGTTGTCCATTGTCCCATAAGCCCCTGCTTGTATTAAATTTATAATGTCACAATAATTCAAGCTAAGATAAGACCTTAGTCATTAAGTGGACAAGGAGCCTAAACTCATTTTAAAGCAGGTCTATTCAATACTGCAGACTGTTGCTTATAATGAGTGCTGCAATCTGCTTAGGATGCACTTATGCCATAGGCTCCCTGTCAACATTTTACCAATTCTTTGTCAAGACAAGGGGCCCAAGAAATGCTGTTAGGCTATTTTTAATTGCAATTGAGCTTAAGCTCAGTCTTCAGAGTTGTTGCTTCTTTTTTAGGCTGTTAAAGCAACATGTTTAAGCACTTTATTGCAAACCTTTAAACTACTATTAGCAAATGAGACGCTTCATGACAACTGACTGACTTCCGATCGTGTGCTTTTTATGATTTTCTCTATTTTATATACCATTTGAATAAAGTGATTCTACACTAAATAGATAAATAGTTCCCAAATTAGGAGTTGAAGTATGTTGAGATATGCTGAAGCCTGGGCTTTTGACTTGAACACAGCATCTTAAAGTCAAAAGCCCAGAATTCAGCCTGCTCTGAACATTTTGTTTGCGAAGTTATCTTTACTTCCCCATCAAACTGATGTCAGATTGTTTGTGCAAGCCCACAAAAGGCTTTTATTGCCAGGGTTGTTCCACTGGTTGTTGGCATTTTGAGTAAAGAATGTGAAAAAGAAGCAAAAATCCTCCAGAGCCAGTGGGAGTCTGCTGAGCAGCACTGTATATGTCCTCTTCAAACACGTGTTTGCTGGGCTTTTCTTATATAAAATCTAACCATATTGGTGATGATAACAACAATATCACTTGTATAGTAGGTGCCACAGTGGAATTGGGCCTATGTGCTAATAGGTAGCCTTATAGTTGCCTTTTTTAATAAATATTTAAAAAAAAATAACTTTCATCAAGTATTAATTTGGATTCTATTTAGTTTAATGTTCTGTGTATTTTGAATATTGTAGCTACATTCATGCAGAAAAAGAAAACATGATTTCAGTAAACTGGAGAATCATTTTAGGGCATTTCTGAAATGATGAGGTGACACTGACCAATGGGCGGAGGGTCTTGTAGGGCACGTCTTCTGGGATTTCCCGCAGTGAAGGAGTAAAACGGAGCAGCTGACTTCCCCGACGTGGTCACTGAACTAGGACTGGCCAACCCGCTCTCTGGCCTTAGAGAAGACTGAAAGAGAACACAAATTCACATGACGCTTAAAACTAAATGCTAAATGTTTGTGTTGTGTATTTATGTGTTGTGTACTATAAAAACTAATCTTATAATCTTATCGTCAGCAAGCAATTTCATGCCTCATGATTTTTTTGAAACGTGTCTCTATGCTATTGTATAATCCACACTTAGCTTCAGAACAGCTTGCTTTTTAAATAAAACGTTAGTAAAAAGCCTGCAAACATTAACATAATTATTATTACAAATGATAACGATCCCATTTGTAGAAGCAGGATTTTGTGAAAACTCTCAAACTCAGCAATTTAACAAAAAAAAAAAAACAATTTGCACCCGTGTAGGTCATCTAGCTGGTGTAATAGGAGTAACGTACCACAGAATATATAAGGTGACATGCAACTCCCGTTTATTCTGTTGCCAATGTTTGAAAACTCACTAAGTCATTCTATCACCAATATCCTTCTGACCTCTACCACCCCAACTAACTGGGTTAAAGAGGCCAATTAGGAGCTTGGTCTGATTAGAGTAATCATCTGCAGACCTCAGACACAGCAGGGATCACATGAGCGAGTAACAGCTCAGAGCTACAGTATGTGTAGTAGCTGGCTTGTAGACTTGACTCCTGTGCTGGCTGGAATCTATTAGCCGGCTGTGGATTGACACAGTGACCATAGTAACCTTCGAGCAGATGTTTAAAGCAGACCTTTGATTTTGATTGACGACTGATGCTACCAAATTGGAAACCAAAGTTAGTGCAGTATTGTAGATAAGGACTATGTGGAAGATAGCATGAAAGAAAAAATAAAATTATTTCTCTGACTTAAAAAGTAGGTCATCAAAACTCTCAGCGACAACACTGCACAGTTTGTAATCGAAAAAGGAAAAAAAAAAAACAGGTTCTGTAAAAGTGACAACCTGTCACCGATGCCACAGCGGTGACACGGCACAACAGACGCACTTCTGCTGCTGCTGCTGCTGTTGCCTTTGTTCAATGATATTGACTCCCTGCAGCACTGAGTGTGGCCTCTTTTACACTCGCTCTTCAGGAAGAACGCACGACCGAGTCGCACAAATTTGGATGCAGCTTGTGAACACCCTGGTTTAGTTTCATTTACCAGGTAATCGATTGGTGCTTTTGCTCTCATAGTTGATCTAACATTGAAATAATCTAAAATTCTACAAAAAATATACTGTATATATACATAGATATTTAGAAGTTACACCAGATTATACAGTACGTTTCCTAACAATGTTACAAAGTGCTTTACATAAAAGCAGAAAAAATTAACAAACAACACTGGGAAACAAAATGACGTTACACACAAATATAAACTGTGAAGATTTATTCAATATTTTGTATTTACCAGTTGACAACACACCAGCTGAACTGGAGGATCCGGCAGTCGAACCGACAATCTTATAATCTCATACATGTACTGCTGTTATGTAATGCTGCTGTTATATTGTTGATGGATTCGCTGAGGAAAGAAATTACTTTTTTAATCTTGTTGTCTGTTTTCTTTGAACAGAAATCTATCAACCACACCTCGTCATATCTCTGCAGCTGCAATTCTTACTTTTAATGAAAATATCTCACCTGGTATCAACATCATCTTAACTCCAAAATGGCTTTAATCATTAAAAACACGGTCAGCAATTATCGTTAGTGTCCAAACTACAGTGTTTGTAGTAGTTTATTATCATGATTGAGAAAATCAAGATTCTTTCATATCTATGCTGTTAATAAAAGAGAATTAGAGGCAAGAAAATAGAACTTGGCTCTGAGGTTGATAAAAAAAAACAAAAAAAACACCTTTTTTTTTAAATCAGTGGAAGAGAGGCAAGATTTTACATTTTACATTTAACAGTATCTCTATCCATCTCTAACAGGTGTGGCTATGATTAAACAGCATGATTTTTGCACAGGGTGTCTTGGGCTGATCACAATAAAAGGACACTTTTTATTCTGTGTAGAAACCGACTTAAAAAAAACAAAAACAAACAGTTTTACTGTATAAGTCGTGGCTTTGATTGGAACCTGGGGAGCATCAATGGCTTATAAAAACTCACCTGGCAGCCAGATGCTGGAGGGTCCCTCCCATAGCCATGAAACGAAGCTCTCTCGGTTTTAGCTGGAAAAACAAAGAGCATATTGTCATCTTTTATGAAATCTGGAAACACAAACTACTATAACCACAATAAATGCAGAATGAACATTTAATACATGCAAATACATATCAAAAAAGTGAAACTGTCAAAGAATATGTATTCATACGCATTTTCCCCTGTATGTAATAAATCTATAATTTATAACAGTTATATTTTTTGTAAGGATTTATGAAAACATGTCAAACAGTCCAAACTCTCTAGAATCTTAGTTAGTTTTATTGTAACCTATTGTACCAGGATCACGTTTAGATACAATATTTGCTTTTAGATATTTCTGTACAAGCCGCATATGAAACCCATGATCAAAACAGTTGTGTATTCTGTCACGATATTTTTTATGGATGCAATTCTTGCAGTATAAATGGACCCCCTGGAACGCCCCATAAGGACCCTTGAGGGTCTTTGGGCCAGAGTTTGAGAACTACTGGTTTAGACAAGTAGGACCTTCACAGCTGTAGCAGAACGGTTCTTTGCAGGGACAGACAAAAACAAACCCTGCGCTACTGTCAAAGTCTGTAAATTCACAACTTTCCTGTATGCAAAGCACATGTGTTTTTACAGATGGAGTAATGATTGTAAGCGAGACTCTTTCTATCAGTGTCACGTTGGGTGCACACCTAAAAGGAAGGCTCCCGAGCAGCCATCAGGGGAAAGATAAAACTTATAGCGTACAACACACATGAATCATACACATCACAATATCCAAACTCGGCAGTTTTATTCCCTTGGAAAAACAAAAAAACATACAAATGAGAGCTCCTGTGGGAGAATGATGAATAACTTCAACAGCATCATACATTATTTTTGTCAGACTTCCAAATATTAGGAGCACAGACACATGCACTGGAACTAAATTCAGTTTACTCTGGGGAAAAGGTAAATATTTTTTTGCGAGTTCAAAACTTGCATAGGCTGGATCTTTTGTTAGACAATGATTGATCTGAACATTGCTTTCACAAGTGCAGGTGAACAGCGGCACGTCTGAGAGAATTCACTTGTGCTTATCTGAGCATTCCTGCAGGAGACTGTTGTATTGCATCTTTGCAAACTGTCTCTCGAGACTTAAGAGAGCTGAGGAAATCATGGAAGATGATTTAACAGGCAAAGCTGCTTCTCTTGTAACAATAATGCGATACAGTCCTGAGCCACCGCTCTTTAAAAAAAAAAAAAAAAGGAAATAGGATTAAGTTGTTGGTTACCATCACCGTTTGCTATCACGGGATGATGATGATGAAACATCTCCTTTCACACAGACTTTGTATTCATTTATTTTATGGTACCTGGTCTAAATGTCTAATGGTGGTTTAATGAAATGCATTATCATTACTAAAATGTCTTCTGGGGAAAGCTCTGGTCAAGTTCAGAGTAAAATATTCATTGGCAGCATGTGTTTTGTCACACACACACTGTGTCTGATGTGAATAATTGATGGTCAGTGTTGTTGTTTCAGGCCCCACCAGGGCAGACAGATATGTCTGTGAGAACAGCCTCTCGGTCCACAGAGAAGTAACCGCACAGCTCCCCACAAACTGTGGAGCCAGGAAACAGAAAGTCGACAAAGATGCTCTGAATCCTCGGCCCAATCAACAGTGAAACCTAAACTTGGTATACAAAGGGATATACAGTATAACCAGGGAATCACTGAGCATAATACCATGCATAAATATTTACTTCCGAAAGAACAGAATTGATGTTTGCTGATACTGTGTCGCAGCTGTTTGTTCTATTCGGTGTCCTGTATTGTTCTTAACACTAAAGTGGCCAGAGACAATAGGATGAAATTCCTAACTAACGGACTACATCCAAGTTTGTTTGTTTTTTTGGTAAAAGATATTACAAAACATAGGCAGTTAGCAATTACAGGTAAACAAACAATCAAAGCGATACGCTATTTGCTCTATAAGTAGCTATTAGTCCTACCAGCAGCTTCCATGACTGATCCTGACTCAGCTCTGCCTCAGTCTGTAGCTCATCTGCTTTGACTTTGCTGCCCTCTGAAAAACCATTAAATCATCGTACATGAAGCTCAAATAACATTCTGATTTGATTTGACCACATGCACGGAACATAAATCTGACAAACCAGTTCCAATTCAAACTAAGTGCACTATGAACCTATTAAATGTTCCTTTAGTAAAACTAAATCCGGATGAAAAATACTCTTTTAATTAAGCCTTATAAAAGTTCAAATAAATTTTGTTACTACTCTAATTATATTCTATTAACTTCCTAAGTATCACATCATCAAAACAATTCATGCAACAGATTTGTGCTAATGAAACCAAATGTTTATACTTCCTTGTTTCCTCAATGTCATGTTGTTACCATGTTTTTAATCACGCTTCACATTCACATGGAAGAGGAATGCACATTAACGTACATGAATGTTTGTGCTAACAATAGCTCCTAAGGATCAGGGTTTGTATTGTGTCGTCTATTTGCCAGTTCAGAATTAAAGCAGGAAGCTCTCTCTATCTCAACGTAATGTAACTTTAACATTACTGTAGTTTTCATGGAAATTGTGAATCCCATATTTTGCATTGCTGTTGTTGCTGCTGACATTGATTGAACAGGCTGGTTTAGCATATGCTGTATAAGCCTATTTCTCTTCCCTAGTGTCTTTACAAAAAAAAAAAAATATCTGAGTAGATTCAGCTGTTTTGTTACACGCTCTGCCCCATCCATGCTCTTTCAAACAAACTTTCTTTCATCACATTACATTCAGGACTCTCAGAAGGTGATCCTAATGGTGCACTGGGCAAAACATGATGGACATCTTTATTGATATTGGGACAATATATATATATATATTTATATAAACTAATATAATTAAACTATCCTGATATTTGTTTCAATTTGATTTTTTGGAGTGTGTTGGGACATCAGTGCAGTTCAGATGTTGTAGAAGGCTGCAGGGAGATACAATGTCCAAATTTTAATCAATTCTATTACTCTGAAAAAATGCTTAATTTGTGTCTATAAATCCTATATCCATAAACACCTGATAGAGCTGGAATGATATGAAACAACTGTTTGTCTTTAAAGGACTGAGAGAACTATGTTATTTTACTTTGAACTCGTCTGGATCTGTTTAATCCAACAAAGCTCACAGCGCACACATTTGTGGTGGGAATTAAAAAAAAAACAAAAAAACAAAAACCAACTAGAGAATACAGGTCAATATATTGCTATAACTGCAAAGCAGCTGTCTTTCTACATAGAAGCCTATTTTTAGCATTAGGTGTTAGCATGCTCCCCATTTTCAATAACAGAAAATAATGTGATTAATATTGCTTCATTATATGATTTGAATTTCTCTCCAAAAAGTCAAACATCAATCATCATCAATCATTAGGTTACTTATCTTCCCCTAACGATTTAATGTAGTTCTATTTTCTGTCTTGTGGTAGTAAAAGTCTGTCAATTGGAAGTGGCACCTGTAATTTCAACTGTGATCATCCTCCCAGGACGAATCAAGGGGACTGGCCACATGACAGCATAGTTGGGATTAACTTCAGTTCCATCCACAGAGAGGATGCATAAACAGGTTTCTTAGTTTGTTTAGAGTTTAGGGATGTCATGAAACACAGCGGGTGTGTGGTGTCTGGTGCTGGGACTGCTGCTATGGCCTTCTCCCCTAAAAATGACCAGTAAGTGTTTTCCCCTCTTTGTAAATGAGAGAAAGTGATAAATGAAAAAAAATATAACAATCAAATAATGGAATATTACATGGTTTCAAAATAATACTTAATAATAATAAATTACACAAAAATATTTTATATTTTTTCCGATATTTAACACTTCAATCAACACAGGGGAGGCGGAAAGTGAGGATTGTTGCGACAATATAATTAAGCTGTTTCATGATGAAATATCATCATGGACAATCAAAGGACTGTATGTTAGCTCAGTGTTTTTTATGTGTGTGAGCCGCTAGCTAACAGCTCCTTGTAGTTATTCTGGTTATCGACTCCTCCTCCCTGACATTTCACAACAATACGCCGACTAAGTTTTGGGTGTCTGTGAGGAGAGGCCCCTGAGCGTGGGAAACAAGCTTTTGTACAGTTAACAGTTTACTCTTGTAAGTTTTGTAGGTATGAAAAATAATGACAAAAATAAATTTATATTGGAGATAAAAGAAAACATTTTAAGCTCGGATCCACATACTTGTGTGAAACTTCATTCTCAGATAGAAACTAAACAAAGAAATAGAATATGCCAGGGTCTCATATAAAAGAAAATAGCCACCCTTTAACCAAACAAGATTTATCAATCAAGGACATAGGACTTAAAGTCCTGTCATTAGATATGCTTCGTTTCCCTGAACAAGCGTCTCTCAACCTGAGTATGGCCCATTCTTGAGAAGGCCCATTTGTTCTGCACAGGACAATGTGAAACTCAGCATGTGCATGTGTGTGAATATGTGTCTGTGTGTGTTGCCGGCCGAACTAATGAGCCTAAAGAACAGGGACTGATAGGAAGCTAAATTAATTGTCAGCATAATACAGCACAGATGCACAGATACTAAATGCAGATACAAAATGCAATGAGTAAAGCGGCTTTAATTACTGCCATCCCTATTAATAATACAAATCTAAGTATGCAGACTACCATTGTACATTATATTAATAATGCAATGAAAAATCAATGTCACGAGAGAAAACAATCCATTAAAATATTCAGTGAAGCTGCTTATTAGCATATAATTCTGAGGTGTGAAAGTGTGATGATAATTATTAAAGCGTATCACTGCAGAGGATAATGTGAACTCAAAAAAAGGTTTGTGGCAGTCCCTCTCTGGAAGCCATTTGGCAGATGTATTGTATCACGTTTATGTCAACAGCAAAGTATCTTTAAGTTCTTTAACCTGTTGAAATCCAAAACCCTCTGATACAGGGGCAGTATTGAGTGTTATGCATATATTGTATGAGAAAACCTCAGCTACAACACAAAATAAATAATTTTATCTGTAATAAAACACATTACTGTTACAGTATCAACATATATATCGTCAATATCGACATCATCAATATAATGAGAAAATAGTTTAACATAATATTTGTAGTAGGGATGCAACTAACTGCTATGTTGATGTGTGATGTAGATTTGAGCTAATTGTGTGATTATTTAATTAGGTCCTGTATAATCTCCTTTTTAAACATCTTACAGAATATATTCTTCATGTTCTGTAATGATCCCTGTGTGATTTTTAGATATTTTTATGGACAAATAATTGATCTCTGACCTCTTATCCTATTAATCATTGAACTTTGCATTGCAGATAATTTATCTTATTTAAATTGTTTTTTTCCTGATTTGAGTCAGTTTGGTCTTGTTTTAAGTTTTAAAAAGTATCAGATAGATGGAAAAGTATTTTATCTGTAGTAAACCACATTTTTTTAGATAATTTTTTTGTAATATTTGAGCTGTATTTGCTCTGTCACAGTAATATAAATTAATTCTGTATTCACTTCAAATGTTGTAAATTTCTATTGATACCAGGTTTAAGTACATAACCTTTGTGATTGTAGAGATATTCTATATTTATAGCAGGAAAACTAAAAAATAGACCTGGGGTTTACATGTTTAAAGACATTGGTGTCGGCAATGTTATGCTGAGGTGTGTTTACTCAGTGGGATTTGTGTATTTAAGTTACATTCATGTGAATTGAGGGACAGTTGTGTGTGTATGATTATATGGTGGGTGTTAATCTAACTCATGGATGGAGCTCTGTTTTGGATTTGTCCTAAGCCCAGAACAGCTTTGGCCCCTCATTCTGTTTTTATTGTGTAATCTGCATCGAGCCTCATTAGCCCTGCCCTCAGTGTTCCCCCCAGCCTATCAGCTCCAACCTGCTCCTCCTCCCCACACACCTGTTACCTAGTCTGGGTCCCTATTGCTTGTTTTGTTCCATTCAGGTCAAACAGAGTCAGGGTGCTTCTATTGTGCATCTATGGTCACTGGAAAGACTCTAGTACACTATATGGAACAGCACCTTAATTGGTATCACTTATATTTTACCTATATGTCAGTAAAAAGGTCTATTGTGCTTGGAAATCACTTATAAGCCTGCAATGCAAAAAGAAAATTAACTAATTAGTTAATAAGTTAAAGCCTATTTAAAAACTACATGAAATATGTAATGACATCGCTGTGGAACGATAATATTGCAGCATTAACCAGATCCACAGCACTGACACAGGTGTTGGAGCAGGCTCTCATGCAGCATGAGCCTGGTAAGACGAGCTCACCTTCTTCCCGTCCCCTCATCAGCTCCGTACATTTACTGGTGTCAGTCATTCATTCCCTGCTACTTGGTCTTTGTTACGATGTTGTTCATATGGACACTTGTATTCAGTCAGTTTGTATTTTGCAGTCTGTTATCTGCGCTTGCTGTTGCTTGTAGTTTGGACTTTCTGTCTTTCTCTGACCTGCCAGCATTTTGGACATGAGTGCTTTATTTTTAAATCTGATTTATTAAAGCCTTTTTTTATGTTGAATCTGTGCTGCCCCGTGTCTGCGTCTGGGTCCTACACCTGTTTGCCTCATCTTCATTCATCACAAATACATGAACAAATTAAATGCTTACAGCCCTACTTTGTATTTTTAAGTGTCATTTAGTTTTAGTTCCACTGTTTCTCAGTTGCCTTTAAATCATTTTAATGGTATTGTAGTTATTCTTAAACTCAGCCTGCTTATCAGCTGGACTAAAGCTGCTGATTAAAATCATAAAATCCGCATAAAATCCTGCAGTCACGCAAACAGTTGGAAAAATGATTGGTCAACTGGATTCACACAATTTGTGCAAAGATTTTTTTTCAATACAGGGGATAGATCTAAGCACCATGAGTCCACACATTGTAGAAGCACTTCTGGCAGCAGTTAAGACTTTGGGTTTTCTTGGTTACATCTGTATCAGTTTTGCATGTTTAAGTATGTTCATTTTCTCATAGTGTATGTAGTATTTGCACAGATTAGGACAAGCTGGATGCAGAGCATCTGTGAACAGCTATCATTAATTAAATGAACTGATTTTAAAGGCATTAAAGATGAAGAATGAACTGAAGACAACTATAATTGTGCCACTCAGGAACTTTCACATACAGCACTTGTTGTGAAGCCAAGACAGACTCAGTTTAACTGTACATTAGCTTGGCACCATGAAGCAGGACATCCTTAATAGTTTGCCAGATACCAGCAAATTATTTGGTACCAACACAGTTTGCAGCAAGGATGGTGTCATCTGATTGATGAGCTGTGCCCAGTCTCTGCTAAATATAGCACTATTATTCACAACTATTGTTTAGCCAGACCCCAGAATCTTTTGCCTCATGCTTTCAGTCTTTTTTTTTCCACACCCCAGGCTACTGTCATGTGTCTTTCATCAGGATTAGCTTGTTTCCACCCTTTCTGCTATGCAGCCTATATCGTACAAGTGTTACACTGCTATTTATTCTTCTGGCAAGGTCTCTCATTGTAGCTAAGGAAGAGTGTAGAATTGTCAGAATTCATTTGGGTTCTTGGTCTACTTTCCATAGTTGGCCATTACTCAGCTACACTCCACAAAATGGGAGCTGGGCACTTTAATCAAACAGACTTTCACAGCCTTATTTTAAAACATAAGGACTGTTTCTCTTTCTTAACCCAGCTGTTCCCCACTATTGCATGATTCAAACCAGCAACCTTGCAGATAAAAGCATGATTCATGAACTGCTCTGAACTGTATTGCACAAACTTAACTCCACAGTGTAAAATAAAAGGGATGTCAGACCAGTCCAGTGATCACTTTCTCTTTTAGTGCAATCAACACTCTTTTTTGTTGAATTCGACTTAGTAAAAGCCATGTTTTACTCAATTTAAACATACAAAACACAAGTGCCAAGACAGCACAGTTACACCACTTTCATTTAAATAAATATGTAGATATGTTCTATTGTGGGACTATCCTCAAACTTTGCAAATGTCAATATGAATTCACATTAGTGCTCTAAAAACATATTTGTTTTCACTATTGCATATAGGGGAACTAGTTAAAAGTTGAGATTAGAAACAGGATTATTCTATTCCATTTCTTGTGTGACCAAAAAAGATTAGTCGCCAGTGTACACAACATGCATTTAAGTTGGTAATTATTAAAAACTAATTTAATGTAGAAATGAGTTAACAACATCAGGTGATGAAATCCTACAGGAGGAAGAGGCAAGCCGGCCAGTTGTGTGTAGGGAGGCCCCTTATTGATCACACGGCTGCAGTGGAGCACAGTGTGCCACTGTGTTGAGCCCCTTATTTTGATAATGTGAGAAATAGTGACCTAAGCGTCTCAGGGGATCAATTCAAAAACCCTTGCCACAAAAACAGCCAATTAGTGAGCGTGCTTCACTGCCTCTGAGACGCATTCCAAGGGCCCTTTTCCCATCCAGACAACAAGACCATTTTCCCCTAGTTCAGAGGAAATCCAAAGCCACGAAAACAAACACACAATGCAGGATGAGGAAATGTTGTTAATGCAAAAAACAAGTGAACTTATGATACGCCAGGTCAGTTGGGTTTGTTTTTTTCTCCAAAGACACATGTTTTGATGTTGCTGTCTCTGTCCGTGCTCATGTTCCCATGTCTTGGCATGGGACCATTTTAATGAAATTTACAATCAGTATTGTATCAGTACAGTTAATTGTTGTTTGTATGTTGGTTTCCATGAAAAGGAGAAGAGTATAAAGATCTGATTCTGCAGTGGAGGACAGGAGATATAAAGATAAATCAGAAAATGACAACAGGATACTCTAACCTGTATAAAGTCAAGTTCTGGCCTTTCTGTGTGCCTTTGAATCCAAGTTAAGTACACGCTGTGGTTCCTAATATATTCTTCTGGCAACAAGAGATGGCACAAGAACAAACCAGGCTCACTCACTTTTTCCCCATACCTTTAAAAATGCCTCATTTTATTCCTTTCTCTTGAGAGTTTGTGTACCTCCGTCCTGTCAAAGCTGTTTGATGCTTCTACCTGACAGTAAATAAAAGCTGTCTGGGTTAGAGGTTAGGTCAGTGTGGATGAGGAAACAGGGAGGGGAGGAAGAGTATCACATCAGCTTCCTCCCTAGCTGGGAGGAAGCTGATTTTTGTACATAAGAATATGTTCAGTCCAGTATCAGCAGCAAAAGTAGGAGGGAAGGAGAAAGCACGATAGAGCCACAAAACACTGAGGAAACATGTCTCCTTTGCCCTGAGCTCAACATTAATTTCTGCATACAGCTTTGTCAGCAGTGACATTATTCAAAACAGCAAGAGCAAATGTTAATGAGTCCTCATTTGCATATTTATTTTTTCTTTGTTGAAATGTCACTGATTATTACGTACTATGATGATAAATGCATCTGCTCATGCAGCCTGATGTGTAATTAGCCATTAGGTGGAATGAATAGATCAATTAAAGGAGAGGGACCCGGGATTAAGAGAAATCAAACCAAGAGGAATGCAGGAAAAATAAATAGCCTTGAGGAAAGAAAAGCTCAACTTAATGTATTGACCTAAAAGCTTTAAGATTAGGCCAGAAATCCAGGAAAGGTTTGCTAATCAGGAAAATGTGTCTCAAATTGATTCTCAAAGATATCCCCCATTTTACTGCATTTTCAACGTCAGGAGCTGCTGCCCGTCACACAAGCAAAACTGTTTATTTTCTCCTAAAATCCATCTCTGTGTGAGTGAGGAGATGTGGATTTCCTGATTGTATTTGTCCCCTCCCGGGATAATCAGGTGCCACAGCTCGGTCTATTTGATTTTTTTTTTCTAACAGGGTAAAAAGGAAAAAAGGGGAGGTGGAAAGGGGAAAATGTTTTCGCTTGGCCTTTGCCTTTTTTCCGAGCCCAACTATTCTCCTGCCAGTGCTTGTTATTCACAAATGAGGAAAAAAATGCATTACTGCGGACCAGATGGGAACATTCCACATGACCAAACCAATCAATCACCTTGGTGGGACGCAGGTGTGACACAGCCGTGCAGCAACACACCATTTCACAGTCTATCAGGCACAAACACATGGTCACCAATCAATGGCACCCTGAGGACCCATGAGGAGGGGTGCTTCTCTACAGCCTCACTGGTTCATGGCTGATGACTTCATAATCACACATCCATTCTCTCAGAGCAGAGAGGCGATGAGCTCCCTAATAACATCTCCCACCATGTGAACACCAACACTGTAATGGATGCCGCTTCAGCGGGGACACTAACGCGTTTGTCCGCCCGACGCGTTCACATGTGAGCTCCCTGTTGGGTTGAGAGAGGGCCGTCCGGGGGAACATGAGCACATTTAATAAGCTGAAGAAATGTCCCCCAGTTGGATGTTTGAATTAAGGCAATGTGAAACATCAAAGTATGTGTTGATGTTTGGTATTAGATGCCAAACAACTGTTGAACAGCGAAACAACAGAGAGCCGAGGTGAAGGACAAGGAAGGATACACACATGGGTTAGGAATGCCGATCCAGCTCCGAACACTGTGGGCATATTTTCTTACACAGAAAACCCCCGCAAACCCTGAGCAGTCTTCGGTTTAAGAACACAAGCCTGCACTAAATAAAACCCCGCCTGAAGGGAGAGCGTCTTTTGATGAGCGCTCTCCGTGCGGATGGCATTGGAGGCAGAAACGGCCACGTAAACGAGTTGTGTTGACTTTAACTTTTTTTTGTTTTTTAAGATTACATTCCCACCCCCGTATTCCTGGCAGTACAGAAAAAGTCTCATGGAGCCGTGCTTCTCTCCACACTTCCCACACTTCACACTCTCCGGGCCGTGCCAGCGCACAAGAAAAAGTCAGGCATTGTCAAGTGGGAGTAAAGGCGAAACAAATGTTTGCATTCTGTTAGCCAATCACAAGCCACTACAGGCCAACGAGAGGGGAGTGTAACATTATCTCGTGTTTTGTTTGCCAGAACCCCCGACATGGACACGGCGAGCAGTTGTGACTGTGGAAAAAATGTTGGCGAGCGAAGTTAGGAGTGGTGGGCATGAGAGTTAAATGTCCGCCAGGAACAGTGGGTCAGGGCTGCTTAGTTCCTCTCAACAAGGGCTCAACATTTCATATGTTTTCAGATCAGATGTCTAAATGAGGGAAACGACCACCATAAACATCAGGATGTCCTTGAGATTGATGTTCGGGAATTAGAGGTCGACGTTCACGCATTCTCCATGTTCTAGCGGCAGAGTTAATGTGTTCAAAGAAAAAGAAATGGAGGCGAGTCTAAGAAATGTGAGACCACATGCAGAGTGAGCAGACCCCTGCGTTCTTAATGCGCACACTAAGTTTAGCTTTGACACAACCGTCTCACATCTCTATATGTTAGGACTTGCATTTTCATAATCAAACAGGCTCTTCCTTTTTCACAATTTTGAATAAAGAAATAACACGGTGTCTATCTTGGAAAGACACACAGTGAGTTAATTAATATATCAATTTATACCTGGAAGCCATTAAGGTTCCTTTTCTTCTCACTAAACCCCAGCAGCTTTTTCCTAATAATTAAAAGACTGCTGACATGCCAATGTCTCTTTTTTCTCTTTTTAAGCTGATTAAATCTAATTGAATAACATCCCAGAGACACTTCCTTTTTGTTTGTCTCCATATATGTCTTCAAATAACTAGAGTTGGTGGGTGGTGTGATTTCTCAAATGATAATTTTCTGCATCACACAGTTTTTTTTCTCTTGTATGAAAACCGACAATATTTTTTTATTTAGAAAGAAAACGACTTTGAATGCTAAAGTATCAGGTTAGATTATGGGCAGGAGTGAGCTATTTTTTTTTTCAAGTCAGACTCGATTCGAAACAACTGTAGCTTAGCTTTAATGCTCTCACGACAACATCTGTAAATTCCAGAAGTAATAAAGTCAATGCCAACCCTGTATGATGCATCAGTTTAACATATGTCTGCTATGCGCGGCGCATATGTCTGGGAAATGTGTTCAGCCGTCCAATTTAACAGTGAGTTACATACAGAACATGGTTTGTATACTTTATACAATTCTCCCTCTGACTCAGTTACAATGAATAAAACTTTCTGCATTGAAGATTACAGCCACCTGATAAAAAGACTATGGTCACTGGCTTGTTTTGGTGTTTATCGAAGCCACACCATGATAAGATGACCAGTGCTGTCGGCAGACTTTAATTGTTCCACTAACAGTAATTCTTCTGAATGAATCATTTCCCTTTTAGCTCTGCACTTGTATTGAATAATCTCTAACATTTTTCTTGGCATCAGCTGCAGGCAGCATGAGGCGAGAGAAATGAGAGAATGGGGGAAGGGGAGAAGAGCGAGAGGAAGAGAAAGATGTGGGATATGGCTAACAAGCACAATGGGTGAGCGACAGATTTTTTGGATTTATCTAAACGTCTTTTAACCATTATTCGAAAACAAACATCTGCTGGCACATGTATGTAATTATGCACAAGTCTCCTCAACCCTCATACCCAACAAATTGTCCTTGCCACTTCTAGCATAACAAGTATCCTTGCATATAGAACGCAGTGAAGTGACTGAAACGCATTACATGGAGACACCTTCGCACTGATTATGAATACAATCTCTGAAGCTGCTTCCTCGACCCTCGTTACGTCATCATAGGTTGGTTCTACCCCGACCCTTCTTTCCTCTATAGAGAGACAGCCCTTCTGCCCTGCTGAGACTACAGCTGATCCTCTGCAGCTGGGCAGCCTCGCCAGCTGCATGCTTGGAGCCAGGGCCTAAAGAAGACGAGGCAGGGCCCGGGCAGGGCCGAGATGGGCTGAGAGAAGCACGAGGGGCGGGAGGACTGGGGCGGGGAGATGTAGGCGGCATGGGGATGGAGAAAAGGGATTTGATTTCTCTTTCAGCTCGTCTTCAGCTCTTCATGCTCCACTGACCGCGGTAATAGATAAGCACACCCTGCAGCTCTGCATAATGACCGGTTACATCCGCTAAACTGTCAGAACCAAATCTCCCCGTCTTCCCTTCTCTGCTCTGCTCTCTGTTCTTGTCATATAAACAGTAGATGTATACATTGGGGTCCAAATCTCATGTTAGGATCAAATCAGGACCCAATCAGGACCAAATCAGGACATTCATTACAAATGAAACAGAGTGAAAGAGATTAATTATTTTCTATTGCAAAACATGATCCAATGCAGCATGGCGCCATGATGCAGTATCTGTACTGTTAAAGTGTAATGCTTCAGAAACAAATTCACAAGAAGAAGAAGCAATGAATAATTTCACCTGATTAACACAAACTAAAGCAATACTACATTTCTATGTCAATAATATAACTCTCTCATTACTTTCTTTCTTTCTCTGATGACAGCATTAAGCTGATTAGTTATAATGCAAAGCCAAAGCGGTACATCTACTCTAATATGTATGAAATACAAGAGAGAAATGCAAGTATGAAATTACGATTCAGCAGTGACCTCATGCCCTCAAGCACATGGCCGGAAAGAACTGATGCAGAAATCAATTGAGTTACACTGCAAGAAACCTAACTTTGTTATAATAGTTGTAATAAAAATCCAAAGGGAAAAGTTGGATCCTTTCATTTTGTAAACAAATTAAAATGTTTTTTTAAAGACTATTTAAATGTTCTGAGTAATGTAATGTATGAGCAATCATACTTCATCACAATAATCACAAATATAACAATGCATGATACAGACTGGCTTTAAGCTGTTGGTCCAGGACTTGTAGAGTATTTTTAAATTAGTATGTGCGTGTAATGAATACATGAAGAGACACACACAGTGAAATAAACATCTTCACCAAAATGCATCTTGACAATCGTGTACTACCCACTCAAACGCCTTTGATTGATTGTTGAAAAGCAGAGTGTTGAATTTCACCTGTTGACATCACCGCTGCAACCTGAGATGCACGTATCCTATATGACAGGAGTCTATCGTGCTTTAATTATATTCCCCACATGTTTCCATTCCTTTTATTTACTTTGGATACAGGGAGATGGTGGGCAGCACACACACTTACAGAGCTGTCTTTACATACAGGGAAATTATAATGTCATACCCCCATGTCTCATTAGTGGAGCAGAGGCTATGGTCATGCAATCACTGTGTTTACATCCTTTGATTCAGAAAGAATTGGATCATGATAGTAGAAGGTTTGCAGCATAATGGGTTTGCTAGATGTGTGTATACGGACTTTACAGGTACAGTGTAACTGCTTACCATCCAAGTATAAATCCAGTTTAAGGCTCTTTTGATTTGTCCAATATTAGATAGATTATAAACCCATGATTAAAGATTGACATGAAACATACAATCAAATATAGTTTAGGCTTCAAAATAATTCCAAATGAAACAACAATGGCCAGGAGCATTTTCTTATGATTTATTCTCTACATTATATCTCTGTAAGACAATTTCTCTACTTTTTTTTCAATTCCAATGAAGCACCACAAACTGTGACTAATAACATCTGTGACTAGCTTCATTAACTCCGGCTGGCAAATTAGCACAGGAGCTTAAAAGTATTATCTGATGTCAGGCCTGAGAATCAAGGCTTTTTTACACTCAGTGGAAAACAATACCAGTCCATTAAGTAAATAATGACAAAACGCAAACATTAAGCAGCCTACACACACACACACATGTATAAACACACGTGTCTAATCACAAATTCATGTGAAAAGAGGGAGCAGAGTGCGACTCTTTCAGTTGTAGCTCATCGCCTGTGGTAATTGCCCAGATTGCTTGAAATCAACCTCCCCCACTGACTTCCCCTCATCGAGATGACGCCACAAGAAAAAATCTCAGCAGGTAATTAGATCTAACCGTTCCTTGTCAGGGCTATGAACTGTTGGCTATCCCTGTGGCTAAACAATTAGAACAACCGAATGAGAGCCAACCCTCCACTACAAGACTTCGAGAAAACCTCACGTCAAGCATTTCTATGTACAGAGCAGGAAGTGAGCTTCATTGAATTTCCCCCATTGAACTCATCAGCTCCAGATGAGCAGGAGACATTCATAAATAAAAGACGATGTATATTTACAAATAATCATCCAGAATGGTTAATGGATACTACATGTATTGTCTGTGATGGAGTCTAATCCGATCATGGTTTCAAGTCATTAGCAAATGAAAGTCATGCTGTAAGAAACAATAAAATGACAATTTCAATTGCCTAATCGGTGATCTAATCTGAAGTGTCCTACCAATACACCAGTGATATTAAGCATTGATGTGATTCTGAACATCAATACAAACCATGTGAATGCACTTCTATGTAAAATAGTGCTTTTAGAGTGTGGTGAAGACTGTATTATGGGAGGAGATTAACTACAAAGGCAGGAAAGTGCTTATATACAGTGTATGAAAATATACCCAATGCTGAGATGTGCACTCATCACATTTTTCCACCTTTGGTAATTCAATGTTAAGCATATGCGCCGTACATCTGTGTGACAATCAATAGTAGAGGTGAGACAGGTTCAGCCATAGGAATCTAAAACTGTATAAGTGCTCACTCTTTGGATGATATGTCCGACTGCAGCCTCTTGAAGAGCATGTGGCAAGCTGAATTGAGTCAAAGAGACAAAGTATGTGTATAGTGTCTAGGAGCATGAACAATATGGCTGCCCCCTGCCCAGCAGCATGAGGCGGGTGACATGCAGGTTAGTTAAGAGGATTGTAGCACAAGTGGGCGGGGCATAGATGCACATGAGGCCCAGACCAGCTGATCCACAGTCTGTACTAACATGGGGGAAGCCTCCCTGGGGGGGACACTGTCATTATTAAAGCCCTCATGAAACAGAAGTCTTTTGTGAATTATTTCCCAGTTTAAAATCACTTGAGGTTTGAACTTGCAGATTTAAATCAAATCCTCACGTCATTTGATTGGACCACATGAAAGTGGGCGGTACTTAGCTTTTGTATAACGGGCAAACTATTGTAAATACGCCTGAGAGTGTTGGATGAGTCATCAAACATTTGAAACCCTTTTGCAGAAAAAAACACATTTTGATGTAAAAAAAAAAAAATAATACTCAAAAATCTTTGAAATAATCTTTTTTTTTTAATACAAATCCTCAACATATGTCAAGAGACACATTAACAATTAATACAAGGATAGTAGATTAAAACTGGTAAAATGGATTTTTCATTCCATGGGGCCTTTAAGCAGTCAGTGGCTCTCTGGCATGCTCCCAGACTCCCATTCTTCAGCTTCAAAAACCCACGCACACACTTTTCTTGTGAGACCGTAGCATAAATTCAGTGGAAACGGTCCGTTCTATCATTTATTAGAGGCCTGGTTTGTGTTACTGAGCAAAGAAAATGTGTTTACATAACAAAATCCTGTAAATCAGCTTGCTTTTCACTTATGTTATGTGAAAAAACAAGCTCAATTCTAACAATCCTGCAATATTTAACTCACACGTAGTTTAATTTACCAAATATATATATACACACATACGTGTGTAACAAAAGCAGCCTCTCCAGACCCACTATAACTATAATATAATCTGTGTTCATAAACGCCAAATAACTCACTCCTTGAAAGCCCCGGAACCAATAGCTGGCCTTTTCTAATCAAACTGTATCTTAACAATTAAATATTTATTCTAAAGCTACATACAAACTGACATGATTGATGTTTTTTAATGTCCCGCAGCATAAAAGGGATTACTGGTCACAGTCACGCCATTCTGAGCATATTTACTAATACTGACAGTATTTATTAATGCACACTAGAATAGACTGCATCTCAAATCACATATAATTAGTTGTGCATTAGCACAAAACTACAGGGCATCATATTGTCCAGTGTTTTTATAATATGTATGTGTTGTTCCAGTTGTTGAGCAGTGGCTCTCAGAGGAATGTGTTGGGAGTGCAGCGGCCCGGTGTTCCAGTGAGTTTAGGGTGGATTCATTAGAAAATAAATGTACACAGGGAGCAGTGATTGTCTACATTTCCAAGGTTATGAAGTGAAATGACAACATCATCCTGAAATAGAAATTATAAATATATGTGTATAAAGTTGTATTTTTTCTTGTCTAAAATATAAATCAGACCATCTTCTATATACTGCTTCTATAAATACCAGTATATGCAACTCATAATATATAATAACGAAATATAATAAAGCATTAGTTACTGGTTGCCTTTGGATTCTTTAATGTGTGTTATTACTGTTTCGACATTTAATGGACACATAATTGAGGTGAAGGCAGTGTCCTTCACACTGCTACATTAAGAGGAAAACAGGTTTCCACATGAAGTGGTTTGTTTTTCAAATTGAATTTTTAAGAATGTATTTAACTTCAACCAAACTTGTCCATTGTGTTCAAACTCTAGAGAACTCTAAATGAGCTGCTGAACTAATGGAGAAGGATTATTTAATAACCAGGGAAGGCTTTAGATGGCAATTTTACCTTCCTGCTCGCAGCAGCAGAAGTCTGTTTTGTTTTTTCCAGGGGAAATTTCTAATCACATGTTTTAATACGAAGCAGGGTTTAGATCATACTGTAAAACATATCCACGTAAACATGGAAGGTACACCATCAAGGTTACGAATAAGGCACTTCCCATCAGGAACAATACATTGAATCAAAGGCAGGAAACATTAAGGCGGCTGACGCACCAAGCTGACTGTTGTTGAACATTTAACCATTACTACCACTGTGTGGTTGTTCTTCCTTATTTATCCATGAGAAATAAACCTACGTATGTGATTTAATGAAGATGGGCGACTGACAATTATATAAATCCACATAAATCAAAGATATTACTATAAAAAAATTATTTAATAAATCCATACTCATGCTGTACCCCCAGCCCAACCACAAGCAATTCCACATTTACAATCATACTGTCTAAATGTGACATATCACTGCAGCAGATCACATCCATATTCTGCAGCTTGTTTGCATAACGACAGACGCGGTCGAAAGGGAGATACCTAGTGTTTGTGAAACAGTCATTTGATCAATTATATGGAAAGATAACATTTTCTTTCAATTCTGCAGCAACCATTTGTAAACTAATGACTTTGCCTGGAAACCAGTCTCCAGGGCTGTTACATAATGAGCTGAGATGTAGTTAGCCATAAAACTAAAGCCATCACAACGACGCCAGGTCAAAGTGCCGGATAACACAGCTTTTATTTGCTATAGTGGGATAATTAGTCAATAATACAGAATGTGTTTGAAAGTGATTATGATTGTTTTAGTTTTATCTCTACCAAAAAAGGATTTTTGGATTTTCCACCCAAATTGTACTACAGTCACAGGAACAATGATTCAACTATAGCTGCAATTGACGACTATTTTAATTAATTAATTATCTGTCAATTATTTTCTCAGTTAGTTGTTTGGTTTATAACATGTAATAAAATGTCTCAATAAACTGTCTATTACCAGAGAAAATGAAAGAAACCAGCAAATATTCACATCTAAGAAGCTGGAATCAGAGAAGTTTTGTACGTTTTCTTGACAAATGAATCAAAACAATAAAACAATAAATCGATAAAATGATCAAGAAAGAATTAAGGATTTTGTACACTTCTGCTATGTGGTCTTTGATTCAACTGTTTGTTTAACCCACCGCCCTGCTGCCAGTGTGAGTTGCTGCAGGGAGGCAGCTTCTTATGACGGAAAGCTATACTGATGGCGTGACTTGTAGCCTGGGGGTGGGTCATCACAGGGGGAAGACGACAGAGATAAAGAAAGGGGAGGAGGATTAAAGAAGGAAATAAAGGCGGTAGGAGATGAGGGGGGTGAAATCACCCTGTAGCCTGGTAAGCCTTCAGCACTGCTAACACCAATCAGGCCTTTTGTTTTACAGGATGTCTTTCCACTACCAAAGGGCATGTAAGGAGTGAGTTGAAGAGAATCACTTACTTACCCATTACGTTTGAGTTCATAAAAGGTGTTGGGGACAATCCTTCATGGGACACTAATCGACTGTCCCTCAAATGATCGCCGTAATGAGGGCTGTCTGCGAAACCCTGGGGGGAGAGATCAGAATATTAAGCACGACTTCGCTAATTGAGTGCTCTGGCATACTACTAATGAGGAAGTGAAGAGCAAAACTGGTCGGTTATGCAAATAAATCGTCCAGTCTCTTGTGCATATGGGGGATAAATGAAAAATAATAAAAAGAACAACTGATATTTTAATAATAATTTAAAGGGGTCCTATTATGAACAAAAAAAAACACTTGTTCATTGCTTGTGTGTAAATATTTAGTTCTCTGTTGTTCCTACTAACACACAAAACTGTGCTAAAGATCACCCAATGAGTGGGTGATCTGTTGTTGGTCTGGCCTCCTGGGAAGTGTTGCTGAAACCTGCCTGAACAAAAGCCACTTAGAAATGTCTCTGTTTGTGATGTCACTACAGGAGTGGACGTTAGTAGTAGTCACCCCTGGATCCCTGTAGCTCCTTTCAGAGTGATTGTACTTGACCTCTGTCCTGACCTCTGACCTCTTGACCTACTGACCCCAGCTCTCTGAGGGGTGTCATACATTTCTGACAGCGCTAGGCCAATCCCAACAGAGAGGGTGTTTCTGTAGGGAGGGGAAGAGGGAACCAGGGTTTTTCATAATGAGTGTGTGAGAAGGGGACTGCATTGCTGCTACAGGTCTAACCGCTGCTGGTGGACCATAAAAGCAGCTACTTTATATAAATAGACCACGGAAATGAAAATATTAAACTGGAAAAATGGCAAAATAGGGCCCCTTTAACTGTTGGAACATTCATGGATCAAATATCCACAATATGTTCACGTTTGTAACCAAAGTAGTTGCCACAGAGGGACGTCTACATTTGAGCAGGGACTTTTAAAGGAAACAAGAAATGAGATGGTTTTGCATTCTTTTATCACATTAAACATCAATCATGAGTTGGGAATGTGAAAACTACACCTTTAAATTCTACAATATAGGATGTATTTCTTTCATACATCTCATACCCTCAAACTGCAGGTTTAAGAAAACAATTCCTTTTCATATCTTGGCATTCTTGCTAAAAAAAAGGGCTCTTCTTGAATGTCACTATGAAAAGGAAGAATTATTGGAGCGAGGCAAACCTGTGTCACTTTTTATTTGGGCATCTAAACTATGTTTTATAGACGGACTCGTAAAATTGTGAACCTTCCTCTAAATAAAACATAAAAGTTCCCTGTGTGGAGTACAAGGATTGGCAAACTGAAAGCTGGCTGCAGTAAACAAGTTAAGAATTCTCAATAATTTCTAACATGTTTCATACAACAATATGAACTTCATATTGTCTATTTACAATCACAAACTCCTTTTTTTTCCCTTCAAATTTTTTACTCCACTCAGATGGGATACACCGACCCACAAGATTTTAAACTGGACCGACTGACTTATTTGACTGATTATTTGAGTCCAGCATACTCTGTACCTGCTACAGACAGACCTTCTTGAAGTTATTGTTGCATTAAAATGCAATGACTGCTGGATTACTCTTAATGTTGTCTTAATGTCTCTTATTGCTTGTGACATTTGAACATTTTTGTCAGGACGCCCATGAAAACAGATTTATTCTGCTCTCCAGCATAAATAAAGGAAGAAGTGTAAACATTTGTAATCTTGTCTTGTTTTTTTTTAACTGATAGGAAAATTATATTAAAAAAAAGCCGATATTTCAGTCATTCAAAGTAGGGTTACATGAAGAAAAGCAATTTCATTGTAAACAACGCCTAAACCCCATATATTTATTTATTTATGTGTATTTTAGAGTTTATTTTTGATTATACAACTCTAGTGGATCTATATGATAGCACGTTTATATACTATTTCATGCCTGCACTTCAGGAGAAGGTGTTGTTTAATAGAAGGGGAAGAAACAGAGAGATTCAATCCTACATCATTCCCAGGTGCCTGCAGCTTAAAAAAATTGCCTTTTTTTCTCCTGCAGCTTAACAGTGCCTTTTCATGACAGTTATCAGCTTCAGGGGCTTAGGTCTAAATATCGGTCACAGTATGGTTTTTGAAAACTCAGGGTCCCATGTAATAAAAGATACTCCGTTACAGTGCTAATCCCAAGCCCTGTGAAAATCCTCCTGTGCTCCAGTCAAATACATCTCCCCAAACTACATTAACTCCCACCAGAGGGACTGAGCAGCAGTGGGCTTGCATTTCTATGGAGCTATTTTCAACAACTCATAGCCTTTGCATTCAACATACAGTTAAAAAAAAAAAGTAAATCTTATTATCTATCTTTTTTTTTGTGAGTGGGTGGTGATGGAGTAATTTCAAAGGCAGTGGAGTGTTGTGCTGTGTCGAGGGAATCCTCAGAGGTTCCCTATTGTGCTCCTGCCAGGCCGCACACACTGTTAATCACACCATGAACAGACTCAATAACAACAGCAGCCTCGTGAGAGGCTCGAGTAAACTACACACACAGACTTACACGACACAGCTAAGCCAGAAAAAACACATCATCTCTTCTGTCCCCAAACAAGGAAAATGCTTCAAACTTCATATGTAACTGAATAAAAGGATGCTTTTGTTTGTACTGAACAATTCAATCATTCATTAAAATTCTTCTTTGACTGTTATACAGGAAAACAGGAAAAGGGGCGAGACTGGTAGAGAAGGGAAGGACAACAAGAGGCAGGGGAGTAATGGTAAAACCTGTGTGTGTGTGTGTGTGTGTGTGTGTGTGTGTGTGTGTGTGTGTGTGTGTGTGTGTGTGTGTGTGTGTGTGCGTGTGCACTCTGCAAAAACTGAAATCTTAACAGGGGAAAATATCTTGTTTTTGGTAGAGATGCACCAAACCGATACCCGAAACGGTTATCGGCTCTGATATAGACCAATTTGCTGGATCGGATATCAGATGAATGAGGCTGATCCAGTATTAATATCATACATAGCGCTATAGTTACAGTCACTAGTCATCTAGTCACTTAAATTCTATGTGTGCACGCACAGCATGCCAGGTCTGTCATTGGGAAACATTTGGTTCCGATGGCTATGTGTGATATCTGCAACACAAAAAATGTGAGGGTGCTAATAACGTTACTAAATTTACACCAGGTTTTCAGCGGTGCGGTGCATCCCCTGTGCGGACCTGTCAGCTACATGCACATCTTTAAGTGCACATAGCCCTGTTTCCTGTTTACATTGCTTTGATAAACGCACTGTATTTCTCTATTAAACTTGTCTTGATTTATCAATAATTAGAGAGTAACAGAACACGTTAAAAGGATTTGGGCTGGAAAGACACTCATCCAGCTCAGCATGTGCAGAAAAATTAAGAAAAAATTAAATAAAATTCCTATTCTGTATTCCGTAGCACAGGGGAGGCACCGTGTTTCTGCCCTGTGCCTGTAAAGAACACTCGTGAGGTATGAATGGCCTGATCTGTTAACTAAACGAAAATGTATTCTAAATGAAAACCACGCCCCCATCACACACACACACACACACACAGCTTTTGGTCTGAATGCAGTCTGCTTTGCTCATACGCTGCAGCTCGTAGTCAATGAGGGACTGTTTGTCACAACGGAGAGTGAGTGATGCCATTGCAAGCTGCCAATCAGGCCTGATGCCTTCATTCACATAGCAAAGTATACAGTTCATTCATTCACCAGTAGTATCGGATCGGTATCTGGTATCGGCTGATAGGCTCAGCCCAGGTAATCGTATCTGACTGGAGCGGAAAAACCTGGATCGATGCATCACTAGTTTTTGGTATAATTAGTCCAATATTGAGTAGAATTATCTTATTCCACTGACAGATAATTTAGCTTATTTCAAGTTATTTTTTCCTGATTTGGGTCAATTTAGTCTTTTTTTAAGAAAACAAGACTCACATTTTTCATAAAAAAAGGATTACATTGACTAAAATCCAGAAAACAAATTAAAATAAGCTAAATCATGTGTCAGTGGAATAATTCTACTCAATATTGGACAAATAAAAAAAAAAAGGTAAAATCAGAAATCTTAACAGGTGACAATATCTTATTTTTGCTAAAATAAGATATTGGTAAGATACTGGCAAATTTTCTGCCAGTGGAATTATCTTATTCCTGTTATTTTTTCTGATATACCCCTTCCTCACAAAAAACCATTAAATTGACTAAAATCAAGAAAAAATATTGAAATAAGCTAAATTATTTGAGAATTCTACTCAACATTGGACGAATTGTACCAACAACAAGCTATCTTCACCTGCTAAGATTTCAGTTTTGCAGTGTTTGTGTATGTGTACGCATGCACTTAAAAAACTGGAATCTTAACATATGAAGATATTTTGGTTTTGGTACAATTAGTTCAATATTGAGCAGAATTATCTCATTCCACTGGCAAATAAGTATAAGCCTATTTCTAGTTTTTTTCTAATTTGGGTCAATTTGTTCTTGTTTTAAGAAAAAAAAAGATTGAATTGACTAAAATAAAAAAAAAAAATGAAATAAGCTAAATTATGTCATTGGAATAAGATAGCTCTACTCAATATTAGGTACAATTGAACCAAAACCAGGATATTTTCACCTGTTAAGATTTCAGTTTTTGCAGTGTGTGTGTGTGTGTGCATGTAAATGTAACCACGCAGTGCTTCCTTAAGACCGTTAGATCGTCAATCACAGATCCTTCATCATTCACAAACACCGGTGGCCTACATCTCTCTGAGACACTAACACATGCTGTCATCGCTGCCACGAGGCTACATTAGCACTACCGGCTAAATAACTGTCAGATCACTGGAGCAGCGGGGCGGGCCTCGGCTCACGCCTCGTCCCCCCAATCACTCGCCAGTGTTTAAGAAGTTGTCTCCTCCGTGCTGCGTCCCAGGTGAACGTGCGGCTGCATGTGGCAGCTTGGGAAGCGATGATACGGTCATGATGGATGTGTGTGGGGTCGGGAATCAAGTCGGGGCAGGACACTGGGGATGTGGGGGGGGGGTTGTCACGCGGCGGCGGCGGGCACAGCCCTGACTATCAGACCGCCAGCCTGCAGCCACAGCTGCCCAGGATACAGCGGCTGGCTGGGAGCCAAGGTCAGCACGGCAGGGCTCGGGCCTGTTCACAGTCGACTGATCACATACTCGTAGCTCACCAGCTCAAACAAGCTCCGGGACAAGACTGAATTCCCTTTGTAGCAGACTGAACGGCAAAGCAGGAGGAGTTTTTTTTTTCTTTCCTTTTTCTGAGGAATCAGTAGAAGACAGATATTGGGAATGGAAATCTTAGAGGACATATAATCCAATATTGGAGTCTAATTTAATAAATGAATGGAATAAAACTAGTAATTAAAGATTTTATTTTTATGAGCAACATTTTCCACCGAGGCATAATAAAACAGTTTGTCTTGAATGCTGACCAGATGTCAGTGATGTGGTCTTCTCTGCAAACATGCAGAAATATACAAATGAAACGTTACCTTTAATCGTTTCTTTAAATTGTACCTGGGTAAAATAGTAACTCTAACCAAATATTTTGCCTAATGTGTACAGTTATGAGCTCCAGCTCCTCCATGACTCCAAACAGGATGATACGTTTAGAATATGTAAGTGTTTAAACAAACCAAGAAGAAAATGTGCTTTTTATTAAATTGCTCTTTCAAATTGGAAAGATTTTAACTTTTAATGGAACCTTTTTTTTTAAATGTTATATTGCCTTATTTGTGTTGTGCTCTGTTCCTCAGAGACCAGGATAAACACCAAAGCAGATTATCCCTTTGTTGTTCAAGCTTTGAGAACTTTTTTGAATTTAGTCTTTTAAGTGATTCAGTTACTGGAACTTTTTAATAATTTGCTTCAACATACTTTTCAACATTTTATTACTAATGTTCCTGTTCATAAAATTAGCAACAAGAGACAAATGTAAATCTTTGTGATAGCTCATTAATGTTAACAACAGCATACTAAGTTCAAACCACAGATGTCATGGTCTTATATGATGCAATACAAGTGGTAACACTTATAAACACACACGATCTTCCATATATTATGAAGACAATGCTGATGACTTTACTGCCTAGGTGGAATACCAATCATGTCCATTAATTCATGTTTAGTAGTTTGCATTTCAGTCCTAAAATATCATAAATTTAATGATAGAAAGACAGAAACAAACCTGCTCAAATAGAACATTGCTCTCATCATGTATTACTGGATTCTTAGTTGATGAGACATAGAATCAAAGTGCACCATAAAGTTGATTTTAACAGAAGAATATAGGTTATAATGGTTATGGATTATGACATTCAGCGGAGGGCAACATGGTGGTGCAGTGGTTAGTGTTGTCTCACAGCAAGAAGGTCTCAGGTTTAAGACCTTGGTCTGGGACCTTTCTTTGTGGAGTTTGCATGTTCTCCCCGTGTCTGCGTGGGTTTTCTCCGGGTTCTCCGGCTTCCTCCCACAGTCCAAACACATGCTGATTTTAATTGGAGACTCTAAATTGCCCATAAGTGTGAGTGTGTGAGTGAACGGTGTGTGTGCCCCACGATAGGCTGGCGACCATCTAGGGTGTATCCCGGCCTCTAGCCTGTAATGCGCTGGGATTGGCTGCAGCAAACCCCCGTGACCCTGGTGATGAATAAGCAGGTATAGAAAATATAGAAAATTACTGACATTCAGAGGAGGTAGTGTTTTCTCTGACTTTTTTTTTTTTTTATCTCTATACAGGATTACAGAAAAACTACTGGTCTGATTTTCAGATTGGTGGTAGGGTGTAGGATTGGCCAAGGATGAACCCATTATAATTTGAGGTGTTTTAGTGTTTTAGCTGCTATTATTGGCTGAAATGAGAACGTGACTGAACTCTGCTCTGGTGATTCAGTGAGGCCTCAGTGAAGGTTTGTGCTCTCTGATGGACCTTATAATTATGTTTCTGATATGGGGTCAATTGGGATTGAATCATACTCAAGGCATTTTATTGCATTTTGTTTTTTTTTTTTTTTAAATCTGCCCCTGGTAAAATATATGACAGCTCAACTGTATTAGTAGTTAATATATTCTTAATCTACCTGTTCTTGATTCTCTCCTATCTATGGTGTGAGTTATTAAACGCAGCTAAAATAAAAATACATTTTCCAAGAAAAAACTAAACTCATTTAATCAGTAGACCACTGTGGTTGGTAAAAACACCTTTCTCTTTATAAACCAGAATATATATAGCAGAATACTTCATAGGCTATATAAATCAAGCCTGCATCAATATAAGGTGCGTGTGTGCAGCTGTCGAGAGTGTGGCATGTGAGCATTCACATGCACATCTCATGGAGGTGCAAACAGCTGTCTGCTGGCTGATGCTGTGCCTTGCAATGTCAGAAACACTCATTTATATGCACCTGGAGCAAAGATATCTCAAGCGTCTCTGTCTTATAATTCAAATCAAGCTGCCTATGTTACCATAGCCTGTAGATGTTCATTCGGGAAGGGCACAGAGAAATAAACAAGGTAACGCAGCCCGAGTGGCTCTGACATTTAACTGAATTCTAATAGAAAGTGACAGGAGATTGACATTAAATGAAATTCATACAGGGCATCGAGAAAAAAAAAAAAAACAATGTGTGAGGGACAAACAAACAGAGGGAAGCTCTTCACACTTGCTCACACAAACAGTGAGGTGTTTTCGCTTGAAATGAAAAACAACAGATACAGTCGAAAGATGCAGTTTCTTTGATATTTTCATAATAAAAAAGCATTGCACTAGGGCTGGTTTATTAGTTATCAAAATTATTCTTTTAATGGTTGAATTAATAGATTAATATATTAAATCGACTAATCATTGAAGCTTTGAAGATGTTTCGAAGATAAGAGATAAACCTTGTGTGGCAGCCACCACCATCAGTGTGTGTGTGTGTGAACGAGTGAATGAAAGAACACTTGTAGTATAAAGTGCTTTGAGTGGTGAAAAAGAAAAGAAAGAGGCTATACAAATACAGTCCGTTTACCATATTAAGACACAGAGCCACTAAAAAACTCACTTCCAGAGACAATAAGACATTTACTTTCTCATCAGAGATCTCCAATGAGTAAAATTATATATATATATATATATATATATATATATATATATATATATATATATATATATATATATATATATATATATATATATATATATATATATATATATATATATATATATATATATGGTGATTTTGCTATTTTAGTTGAAAATACCACCATAACATCGTCTCTGCTGCATAACATTTCTGGTGAGACAATTAAACTATTGATTTAAAAATAATAATATAATAATAAATCCCATCACCCATCAGAAAATGAACCCCCTCCTCCTGTCACAGGGAAATACAGTTTATCTACTGCAGTCGGGTTAAAGGTAATACTGAAACCTGGTGAATGCACCACTGTGATGTAATGAGTGTTAAGTGTTAGGTTGTGGAGCAGACCAGCCATTCAGAGGTGAAATAAGGTGTGGGTCATCTTACCCGGGACGACTCGTAGGAAGGACTGGACTCGCCACCTGGGGCCCAAGACGCTTGGTTGGTCCGCTCATCCATACCTGTCAGAGGAAGAGATGCACAACTCAGTCAAGATTACTCACACACTCCAATGTACATATTATGTCTTGATTCACTCCTCCCCCCCCTCTCTTACCCAGGGTTCCTACAGGGTTCTTCAGGTTAAATTCAAGTCTTTTTAAGACCAACTTAATACAGACATACCGGCAAAGAAAAACATGTTTGTTTGTTTTTTTGTTAAATTATATTTATATTAAATGCATACTGCGTCCATAGGAAATATTTTTTCCACTAAAACCTCACCTAGTAGTTAAGGAATTGTGAATATGATGTACTACAGGACAGTATCACGTTGTTTATTTTTGGTGAACATTGTTTTATCAATTCATATTGAAACATATAACTTGCAGATAGTCCCTAACCTGGACTGCAGCGAATGACGGTAGATTGGCACCGTGGAGATGCTGTTTTTTATGGTGAAACGTAAAATTGCGAGGAAATGACAGTACTGTTGTAGTATATCCGAATAAGATGATGTTGCAATATACTACGCTCTTTATTTACAGGGACGCTGCCTTGGTCTCCGATTAAAAGCACAGATAAATCCAAACGTCAAGAAAATATTCAATAACGAGCCAACTTCACCACAGTTTCGTTCCTGAGGTAAATTATCTCAGCTCACGCATAGCAACCACCCTGACAACGACACTAAAATGCTAGAACGCAACTTCTGGAAAGGCAGAACTTTTGGGCCATGACAGTTACACCACTTTTTATTTAGGCTACATTATTTCATCAAAATAATAGTGGTTGACAAACAAAACTTTTGAAGAAAATGTGACACGTAGAAGTAACATAATTTACAAATTTTAAGACCCAGATATCAAAATTCTTTTTCCAAGTCTTTGTGAGGTATTATTTCCAAATTCATAAATCAAATGCTTTAAGACTTTTTAAGAGCCCGCAGGAACCCTGTTACACACACGCACACACACACAGACACAGAAATACAGCGGAAGTGAACGACTGAATCACGCTGGTCCTTGAAGTTTTATCATCGTCCATGTGGTTGCATTTAACAGTAGATTCTTCAGTCTTCTGTTTCAAACCATAGAAATAGATGCAGCCTGCTCCGTGCCTGTGTTACTTCACTGTTCTTCCCTAAGTGGAATACATTTAAAACAAAGACGTGTTTCCCACACGTTCCTTAGACGGGCAAGGCAGAGGACAATGCTCATTGTTTGCCAATGTTCCATCCTTTTCAAGAACAAGACTGGCAATTTTCTATATTTTTCTTACTCGTGCAGAGCCAAACCAACACTGAGCTCAGTATAGTGTGTATCCAAAGTCTGATAGATCATATTCCTCTGTTCTTTGGCCCTCTTTTGCTATTCAAAAAATTATTAAAATCCATGAGAGCCTAAACAAACTACTGCCACCATTGATTTTAGGGAAGGCACATGTCACCCAGTGCACTGACTTGGTTCTAATAAGTTATATCAAGTTTTGAATACACGTCCAGCAGCGAAGCACAAAGCTTTACCCCAAGTGAAGCTATGCAGTGGGAATTATGTATCACAGTCATGATAACAGAAATACTCAAACTGACTCGCTCTCATTTCTACAGATAAATAAAAGACATATGCTATATCTACAAATAGATTTGTATTGTACTGATTAGTCTATTAACGCGTGTCCTTTCGCTGCAGTATTTGTTTTAAGCAAAAATGCACAAACACTCGCTGGTTCCAGCTTCTTAAATATGAGGATTTGTTGCTTTGCTTTGTTAAGGCTGATAATAAACAACTGAAAATCTAGATTTTAGAATGTTGGTGAGGTCAAATAAAAATGTGAAGACATCTTGGAACATAAAAAAAAAGGGAAAAAAATAATTTTGAAAATCATCAGCTAATTGATAATGAAATTAATTAATAATTGCCAAAATAAGATAAGAATTTAAAACTAGTAACTATGTTAATGTTTGCCTGACTATGCATGGAAAATGTCATTGGCGCTATAACAATCTAATTATTGTTATTAGTAGTAGTAGTATCGTTATACCATTTAGAAATGAATCAGAAAAGTGACTAATCCTTTCAAAAGGACTTTATGACAAAAAAGAAATACTTTTTTTTTTCCTGTAGATGCTTCATGTGCCAAAAAACAAATACAACTTTGTGATCTGGCATTGATGTATGCTAAGCTAATTCCAAACAGCTGAGCATGGAAACTTGATAAAACTCATTTTCAAATGGAAGAAAACTTCTATCTTTTTAAAGCCAAACAGATAAACAAATAAAATCAATAACTCCAGCCAAAGCAAAGCCAGACCATCTGGCATATGTTGAGAAACATAATATCTCATCTTTAAAATTGAATTTATGTAACGTAGTCAGAAAAAAAAAATATTTGATGCCTCAATTGTTCTTGCTGTTTGAAATAATATTGTGTTGCAGTAACAGCCAAAGTCCCCATGAACAAAACATAATTGCAGAGCGGGTAAAGCATCGACATTCTCCGATTTATTGATGGTCCCTGTTGTCTCGGTAAAATGCAATAACATTTGTTCATTTTCACCTTCAAATAAAAACAATATCTGATTTAAAGAAATGCATGTATGCTCAGAAAAATAATAACATAGAAAGAAACAAGCTTTTGACATGTTAACCTTAAAATTGAACAGATGAGGCGTCCATGCAGCACAGTGACGCGTACACGGCAAACAGTTTTTGGTGTTGGCGAATTCATTTTCAGCTTTCACGATGATGAGACATTTTTAGTCAGAAACCTGCATCACTGAAAATCTGATTACATACTTAACCAGAAAGTCAGAGACATTCCTCTAAGCAGGAATCACGCTCGAGTGAGCAGAATCATCCTGACGAAAACATGTTTTGCTGCTCGCCCACAGATTTGTTTCCTCTTCGTCACTGACTTCATGGGATCAAAAAATAAAGTCAACTATTCAAATATAGTTATTGTTTCATGACTGATACTTGTGTTATCAATTTGTCTCTTACTAGCAACTACTACCCGTGTTCCTAAAAGCTCATCCAAGATCAACGTTTTGGTAATCTGACAACCCCAGCGTGACATATTTCCAGCCCAACTGAGGGCGTTTACACACTGAATGTAACAATAGTCAGTGTTTGCTCTGTGGGCCAGTGGCTGTCATCTCGTCTGATTACCATCTCCTACCAGGGCTCAAGGGTCCCCCTCTCTTCCCCTTCCACAGACAGCCAACACAATAAGATTACTCAGAGACAAAAGAGGAAAAAGAAACAAAAACACACAAATGCAATGAGGGAACCATCGCTGCTGTAGTGTATTCTGTGGCAAAAACCGATTCATTTCTGCAATAGAGAGGAGGCACATGCTCTTCTCACACAGTATGTTTTAAGATCCAATAAACAATATTTGTTTTATTAACAATGTATGATAATGGACTATAAGAGTGCTTGAAATGAAGAACACTGAAATAATTCTCCAACTCTGCAAAGCTGAAATTCACAATGAAATATGAATAAAGGCTTTTAAATGTGTTGCAAGAGTGAAAGAACACCCTGGACAATTCTTTCTGATTCATATTTCATCAATGTGTAACACTAATACCGAACTCCATTAATAAAAAAAAAGATGATTGGTGATACTGAATATAAGTCCCCATGTACCTATAAAATATGAGCAAATTTAAAGAGTGACTTTTAAACTTTATGCTTTACTTTTATCATGTTGTTTGTCCTCAGATTCCTCAAACAAGGCCTGATTTAAATTGTGTATTGTTATACAGGAGTTTGGCATGAGCCAGGCTGTTCAGATTTGCTTTCAGGGCTTTTCACAGCAGAGAATACTGCTTATTTTTACAAGAATATGAAACCTAATTTGATATAGTTGGTGATTTTTTAATCATTCAAACTTGGCTGGGTTGGTTTAAAGCATTTATTTCACTTATTCCAGGCAATCTATCAAAGTTTGTGATAAAATTAAGCACTGTACAGGCCTAAAAATAATGTATCATTATTATTATTATTATAGGCCAATGGTGGCCTTTGTATCCTGGAATGTTTTAAAAATATGAAGATTTTTAGACTAGAGGTTTAACAACAGCAATTGTACTGCTGACATGTCAGGATTCAAATAAATCTGTAAATTCTATTTTAAAAAATACACATATATAAAACAATGTAAATTGTGTCTGCTGCAGGAAACATGTCTCCCAATCTGTGGCCATTTCTGCAGTTGTTTATGTGCAGAGGCGTAATTTAGAAGAGTAAGCTTGGTTATGCAGGTGAAAGACCTTCTACAACAGCCTCTATTGCAACTTTTACTTAGCCGAGTGAGGAGAAACATCAATATCAATTTCAAAATACTGATATAAAACTTTATTGACGATGCCATCCTTTTCTACTAAGGACAATAAGTGAAACTGTGGTGAGAGTGTGGTGTGCAGGGCTGACAGAACAAGCACACAACATTAGTGTCAGAACCAACTCCTACTCCTCTCTCACTGTCTCTACTGACTCATTCATAAACAGCTGCGCCCTCCCCAAGCCCCTAATTCAGAAAAACTCTGTCCAACAGAAACCCTAAAGTCTTTTTTTGTACAAATGGAACGACTTCAGAGACTTGAATGAAATATTCCTGACGTGAGATCATGCAACAGGCTGAAGAACTGCAAAATTTCAGACTCTTTTTCAGTTTGTTGTGTACAGATTCCACAGATACTGTCAAATACAACATGAAGGGCTATTTGTAATCACATCATCACACCACATACAGTACATGGTTTAAATTATCATAGCAGCAGTGTCTTTGTCTTCATGGTTGTTGATCATGATGAACATAGTCATACAAAGTCTTTTGAAAATTGGATCTGTTTACCAAAAAATACCTAGGAATAGAGGCTTTAATTCATTTATTTCAATTTACATTTTAGAATCATAAAAGATTAAAAAGAAAGAGAGAGGGGAAGAGAATAAAATACACATGTATTACTGTAAAAGTTCATAGAAGTCAAAAGGACCAACACCATGGCATACATTATTTCTTACAACACACAGTATGTTCACTAGCATAATTTGTAAATTAGACAATATAAGGTAAACAACAGCAGCTGCAGTTACATCTAAATTGAAACTGGGAAAAGACAATTGGTAAAACATCCCAGTGTGAACACAGAAACGCAGCAGATGAATCTTCCTTATTAACAGACTCTTTAAGATACATTCAGACACAACTTCATCTAATAAACATCTGGGTTTGATTTAAAAACCTATCAAATATCATTTGTCCCAGGATCACACACTTCCCATTGTTCAATAACAGACTAAAGTCCTGAAGGAGTGAAAAAAGTAAAAAAAAAAAAAAAAAAAAACGCTTCTGGTCCCGACAGCATCTTGAATGAAAAGAGAAATGTCAGTCATTTAAAAACTATTTGTAATTTGTACTGATTCCCAGCACAGATTTATTTTTTTAGAACCTGCAATAAATGAATTACTGTAACAACAAAATATATGTAATGTACACATGTATGAGTATCATGTATATGTAACTACTTACTTGGGACCTGCCTCTTAAGAGACCATTATGTAAGATGCCTAAATCAACAATCACCTGCAGGTAAGTTTAATTGATGTGCATGTTTAGGTAAACAAATCCACATTTGTTTTGCTGACTTACAGAGAGCCCTCGGCTCTATTTGCCATAATGGTTTCTTGTATAAATGAGAGCGGCCCTCATGATAAACCCAATGACTGCATCAAGTGCATGTGTACAAATAATAAATGTGGACTGAGATGAACCAAACAGTTTTCACTGGGACATGAGGTCAGACACAGCTGGACACTCAGTCCTCCATCACTCTGTGGAAATTACTCTAACTTTCATTTCAATTAGAGGTATATTCTACATCGGGCCCTAAATTCCTGAACGAAGAGCAGAGAATCAGGGACGGAGAGAGCGAGAGGGAGGGAGAGAGAATGAAAGAAGCCCATTGGTTCGTTTGAAGACGGCCTAATCACGGTACTGGCTAAGAAACAAAACACACACTGCAATCTATTACAATCAGCAGCAGTGAGTAAGAGGCAAATACATTTTTAATTCATTTTGTTAAACAAGTACATAAAAACACATTGAAAAAATAAATAAATAAAAACCCTCCAGTGTCCATTACTGCTATAATTAATGTATATAAATGCCCCCATAAAGCTTGAAACGGTCAATACACAAATGATGTCCAGTGAGTGTGTTTTAGTAAAGGTAACTTAAAGATAACACTTGAAAAAGTTAATTCTAAACACTTTTTGATATAATCAATGACTATGACGAATTGATTTTTGACAGTAGAAATACTATACTTCTGTTTACAGTATTGTGTCTTTATTGTAAAATTAAAAAAAACAATACTGTGATTTCAGTTGTATTTACATTATTGGGTGATTCAATGTATTATAATGCAGTAACTCTTTGACTACTGTGATTTACTACACCAATACTTCAGCGATTTGTTGTAAAATATACAGCAATCTACTGTAATAATCATTTACAGTAACGTTACTGTGTTTAACACAGTAAATAACTGCAGATTTCACAGCAAGGTTTTACAGTGTACTCTTCACATGTTCATGAAGAAATAGACTTGGATGTTGTTGCTTCGTGTGCTGGAGAACATTGCGAATCTCATGTTTACGCAGGGCATTTAGCTGAAAATGTTGCTCTATCAGGTAAAATCAGACAAATACAGACATCGGTCTGTTATTCAGTAATGTGAACAGTCAGGAGTCTGGTGTGAAAAGTGTTTGCTTCATCCAACAGGCTGAATTGAGACAGCAGGATCTCTGAAACCGAGTTGAGCAATGAAACATTTATTTTTAACTGTGGGAATCAACTAAGTCAAACCAACCAACACAATCTATCGGTCACTGCTAACAAATCTAACCACTAAATGAAAACCGCTCATTTACCAGCAGCCGTCCGCTGCCCGACTACACCGAGGAGTCAATGGCCTCATCAAATTTGCATTATCAACACAGCTGGAAGGGAGAGATGATGAATCTCTGTCAGAGCCACTTTGGCTATTTTTTCCAATCCATCTTTCTCTGGCACACTTTTGAAGGGTCTTGCCAGTCCCACTCTGCCTCAATTATCTGGCTATGCCCAGCTGAGATGCAATAATCCAAACTCTCATTCCCAGCAATTTCCACACTTGTGTCTGCACACTCACTTGCCTTATGTTCACAATCACTTATGGAGGTGCTTCTTCCCCTGCCTCGAGGATCAGAGACACAAGAGGACATACTGCAGGAGGGCTGGAGGGAGGAGGGATTTACCCACATATATGTCTGAAAGGTTCAGCGGTTCATTATTTCTTACATGATAAAAGTTTCATTTTGCATAATTCAGTTTAGAAACATTTGTCAAGATATAAATGGTATATTGCTTTTCAATAATAAGCTATATTTAAAATCACAGATTGCAGAGAACGTTTTAAACCTAAAGCATAATCCACCTAAGCGTCAAAGGGCCAGAATCTAGGTGCCTGGTTAATGAAATTATGAACAGGATGAATTTAATATGGTTTCCTGAATGTAAAAACAAAAAAAAAACACAATACATTCCTTTACTCTCATTCAACTCATTTTGCTGCACTTCCAACAAATACTAATATCTGAACTCTGTATCAATATATATGTCAATTTACTGTGTCTGAGGCTGCTACAACATGTCTGTGTTTAACTGTCCACCATATGATCATATGCAAGAAATAAAAGTGTCATGCAAAGTTATCAGACTACCATGGCTACCGTCTAAAACTGGACAAGCAATTACAGACAATTCATATTTCACCAATAGTTCATATTTGAATATCAGCTGATATTTGACTTAACACAAAACAAGGTAATTGTTACAAAAATATGACAATATATTTTATAATTGTAGGGTAAAATTTATTATAAAGATGATAGGATAGTAGTACATTTCTATTATACGTATTCTTGGTATAGGAAATTTAAATATATGTCTTGCTTTAGGTATGTGGGGAAAAAAAAAAGCTTTCCACATTTACAGGTTGTTTTTTTCCCATTTCTAAAGAACAAAGCTGGTCACCAGACAACACACACCACAAAAACAATGAGCCCTGGCTCTAACACATTACTCCCCTTTTTTTTCTGTTCCACACAAAAAGCAGCGTGCTGCTGATGCCGGTCTATTTTGGAAGTCACAGAGTGCATGACCCAGCCTAAAGGTGGCTGTCCACAGGATGTCAACATCACACCAGATTAAATCATAATGCACACAGCAAAGCCGTCTCTGCTCGCTTCTTCAAAGACGTCAACGCTTCAGACTGCACACATGGTGTAGGTAGGTGGAATCTGGTTTTAAATAATCACCGTCAGCATGAAGCTCACGGTTTCAATGAACCTTCACCAGTGAAAAGTGCCGTTATGTAGCATGAGTTCAAGCTATGACACAGTCACCTGGTTTTTAACCTGCGTCATTGTCTACAATTAAACATATACACCTGTTACTAATGTATTTATGTATTTATTTACAAGGTATGTACACGTAGACCTGTAAAACAACAACTGACGTAAATCCAATAAAAGCTTCAAAGGTTTCTACTGCCAACGCTGCTTTGGAGAGGAGTTGATTTAAGTGCTCAGTCATTTAGAATGCTATAGCCATTTAAGATTGTATTATTTTATATTTTAAAACATCTAATAATAGATGTTTTTTCTGAATATTTTGTCCACTGAACACTAAATATGCATATTTATGAAGCTTGTGTAAATGCTGGAGAGAAAAAAAAAAACAGCAGGACAATTACAGTCTAGACCTTTGTGTAATTAATGCAGAAATTAACATATGTGCGCAAATCTCATCAGGAACGTGTGACTTGATCACTATTCCTCCGCAATTACTTTACTGAGGTGTTCTGAAACTCATCCTCACAACTCCATAGTTCATGGACGACAGCTCTGTACTTGTGTCTTTGTCTGTGTCTTTCGTCTCACGGACAACGAGGCATTGTGGATGCACACAAAACGTGCTTTCACAAAACATAATGTGTGTTTGTTGACTTTCTCTAGTAGCACGTCAGACAATAGATGTGCTTCAGATTAATGTCCTGTAGCATTTATATCCAGGAAGCCAGAGACTCTGACCTCTGGCTATTACAGCCAAACTAAGACGCTGCATAAACATGTTTGTTACTGAAGATGCTCCAAGATAAAAAAAATAAATAAATAAAAATCATTTGTTACATTTATGTGTAAATGAGGCGCTGAGTTATTTTTCAACCTACTGCATATGCAAAAAACACAATTACTGCACAATATTCATATTAACTCTCAATTCCTATTAAACTACTCAACAATTTACAAATAATTCCAGCTGTAATCAAGTCTTTCACAGATCTCAACCTGGTTATGAATTTGCCTCCAGCACAAACGCTCCGATAAGCAAATACTGTAAGATTTATGGTTTCTGTTGCACAGACAGCTAACACACCTCAATCAAAGCAAATGCAATATGTGTGAATTATGCCTCTCACGATAAGCTAAAACATGAGCAGCATCCACTGTATCACAGCGTGACGGTTATTAGATCAATAAAACATTTACATATGTCTGGCTTACGCCGTGCTTTGTTCTACATCTTTACTCCTACAATTCCAGGTGGAGGGCTCATGTTTCTGGTGCCAGATGTGAACGGTGCACACAAGCATCACACTGAGATGGAAAAAAGAATCACGTGCAAGACTGAAAAACGAAGACTCTTTTCCTTCATCCTCAATTTATAAATAAATCCGGACCCAATATAAACAAGGGTAGAAGTTGGAAAACAACTGATTTTGAGGAGGGTTGTGCAGGGTTCACTGAAAAGCGTTTGGGAGATGAGGTCCTACCTGATGCACTGAACTGGCTGCTTCCAAGTGTTGTAGGCCTGTTTTTCCCTCCGCTTACAGGTGGAGAGAACATCTGCACAGAAGAATATGGACAGATGTTTACCATTAGCGCAAATAATAAACAACAAATATCCAACACATTCAGACTGTTTTTTCAGAAAGCAGCTCATTTTTTTTTAAATGAAAGGTCACTTTAGGGCAGCCATGACAGACTGTTGGACAATGAAAAACAATTATTAGATGCAAGAAATGTTTGGTCCTGAAAATGTCAGAAAATGGTGGAACATGACAATCAGTTCCCCAAATCCCAAAATGACATCATCAGATAACAGTCTATAACCCAGTGACATACAGTTTATAATCAAAGAACAACAAAGCAACTAGATTACATTCAGATTTGACAATCTGGAATTTTTTCCCCCCTCTCTTTAAATGACTTAAAGCGATTAATCGATTGCCAAAACAGTTACAGATTAATTGAATCGGGGACAACTAATCAATTAAATCTTTGAATCCCTGCAGCTCTACAGAAAAAGGAACAGCAGAAAACATGATTTTAAAAATGAAAGATCCCTTCTAAAATCATATTAGTCAACATTAATACGCATCGACCATCAATTGGACTTGCTTTAGCCGGTTTAGTGCTCCCACCTCTGGGAGCTGCATGGCACCAAGAGGTGAGGTGACACTGAAAAACACTGGAAAAGACAGTAAACCGATCCTACCGCACTAAAATCCAGCAGGTCACTTAATTCCTTGTCTGTTCCGAGAGCGGCAATCCGCTGCTGAGGATTCATCCCGGCGATTTTAGATCTTAGAAACCTGCAGAGAGCACACACACATACACACAGTCCAGCAGGTCACATCTCGGCTGGTGTATTTAACAGCGGGGGGTGAGTGTCTGCCACAGGAAATGACAGGCTGCCACGGGAGGTGTTTGTTATGGATGCAAAATAAAAGACCATCACTGCGGAGTTAAAGTTGTCTGCAGTGCATCAAATAGACACGGGCACCTTATAATTGACGAGATGGCGCAAACGTGTGCGCACACCTTGATTATAATGATTGTTTTATCCGCTGATTAAAGAGGGATATATATGAATGGATGTCACAGCATCGCATCGCTGCAGTTTCTCTGTAATAACACGCTGCTGGGAACATGTATGTGGTCCATGCATGCTGCAGTAACCAGGCTGTCAGTGTTGTTGTTGTTTTTTGGCACATTTTCCAAGAATAGAAAAGCAACCTTTGCTGTGAGCGGAGGCACCAAACGCCACTTAGCTAGCTGGCTACCGCTAAGCTAGTTACTGCTTCATATGGGTTCAAATTAGCTTGCAATTAGTGCAGGGAAGACATGTCCTTCTAACGAGTGCTGCACAAATCACACAGAATAAGGAATAAAAGCAAACAAATAGCTCAGGCTACGAAACGCAATGATGGTCTTTCTCAACTCCCAACTTCTTTCACAGCTCCGAAAGCTTTTGACAAACTCACAGAGATATTTTACCTTTTTTCCCGATTAAAATCCCGACTAGGGTGATCTGGTGAAGACTCGCTTTCTTGAAACGTGCCTCAAAACACGCGAAACGTGCGTTTAAGCGACGGAACCTAGGAAAATACCCTCTCTATATATCAGTTACGAGTTTCCCTTAGGCAGACATTTTTCGCTTAATGCAGAAGCCTCAGCACCACGATGACATCGGTTATTGTATCCCTCCGCCGTGCGAAGTGACATGACGGTCCCACACAGCGGGAGATGCTGCAGGAGTCAGCACGCGCTGTCCCGGGTCACGCTGCACGAGGCATGTCTGCTTCACGAGAGCTGCGTCCGATGGATTGCAATGGATGGGAACGCAAATCGTTGCATTTGAATGCCTGACAAAATGCAATTCGTTTGAAATAAGTCACAGTCACAACCGGTGAAAGTGGGAGAGATGGTGAAGTCCTTGAGTAAAAGTAGGAATACAGTGATGTAAAGATACAGGAAAGTAAAAATAAATAGCAGCAACACGTAGTTGAAGTGTTAAAGTGAAATTACTCCATCTCTCTGACTGATGTTATTATAACATGTTTGAATTATTGATATGAATCATTGCCATGTGAGCAGCAGGTTAGAACTACTTTAGTCCAGTGGTTCCCAACATAAGGGTCACCAGATAAATCTGTGAGGTTCTTGGGATGATTAATGGATAATTGGATAATGGATGCATAATTAATGCATTCATTTAAAATGTATAGATGGAAAATCACTATTTGGTGGAGATTTTAACAACTCAGACATGTAAACTATGACCTGTCTATCGCTGTTTGTAAGAGGTTTAAAACACAGTTTGTTGTCTTATCTATTGTCTCAAACCTGAAAATAGATTTTCATCAGGGTCCAATAAAAGGCCTATCTGGCCATGGATCTACATGGATTACTTGAACATTAAGAAATTCAAGCATCAGATGTGCGAATATATGATTTATAGATATGAATATGACAGATATTCACAAATATGAATTATCTTTTGTTTTGTTGTTTTAGGAAATTCTGTTTTCCTGATTTCATTATTAAACCTTCTTGTTCTAGTCCACAAACTTGCATGAAGCTCCTTAGATGCATTTAGACACATGCAATTATTGTATTACATGGTAATGAAATAAAAAACTGTCATGGTATCGTAATCATTTTCATGGCTGCCGTTTTCTCTCTTATTTGTCAACAGCGATAACATTCGATGCATTTCCCTCCTGTAATTTCACCGGGTCTGTCTCTACTGCACAACATTCAAATAGCACACCACTTCACAGGAAATAAAGCATTTGTTCTGGGGTAATGTTGTAAAATCCAGTTTTACTGAGATGTTCTTGCTGACAGTAGAAATAACAGCTAGTGCTTTTAAGCTTCATTTCACCTGTTTATTTATATATTTGTTTGTTGTTTATTTATGTTCTCTTTATTTTGTGTAATGCTTACCATTTTTTATTTCCTCTTCTATACCGCACATTTTAAAATAAGAGGATTTTGACATTATTTGGGAAATTTTATGTAGTTTTTTCTCATCTTTTTTTCTGACATAATGCTTTTATTCTGACGGGCAGGAAGTGCTTTTCGAGGGAGTCGAAATCAGGCGGGAATTTGAAAACAAGCTCACTATAAATAGTGGTCAGATGCATATTTGATCTGTTTAAATGGGCAATATATAGCATTTAAATTATTTTAGGTAAAAACAACATATCAATTAATAAACTGGGGGTGTCAAACGACTTCAGCCAATAATCTGATTCGGTGGTATTATTACATGGGTCAGCTCTGTGAAGGTTTATTAGGTTATTAGAAACTATGAATGCCTGAGAGGGACATAAAGCATTGTAGAGTATTTTTTTCTTGTTATATTTTCCATCATTGTGCAAAAAATCCACAATAACCCTAACCCTACATTACATTTCTGCACTTCCTCTTATATTCTTTAGAAATTCCAAGCCAAGGGATGTCCAACGTGTGGTCCAGGGGCCAGAACCTGGACTCCATAGGGTCCGATCAGGCTGACTTTGTAGAGCATAAAAAGGATTGAATTCAATTACAATGCATGTACACTAGAAGTAGGCTGAATATGAAAAACTGAGCGATTATATTGTTGGAATCAGGCTGTTCATCACCTGTCTGCAAATAGATGTTTCGTTAATAGGAAATAACCCAAAAGGTACGTCTTTACATGAAAAGAAAGGGAGATATTTGGGGACGGTGTTACTTATACAGCAGGTCATAATGCATAATAATGGTTATATAATAATGGTTATTGTGGTTCCACTTGGTCTGTCTCACCCGAGATGAAACTGGGCTGCTTGTGGCTCCTGAATCAAATGAATTCGACTGTATAAATAAGGTTTGACGCCTCTGATCCTGATCTGGACCGTGAACTTTTCAGCCAATCATGAGTCAGTTTAGAGAGAGCGCGCTCCTATTCGATGTGGTACAAGCTGTGCGCGTTCACGTGGAGTCAGATGCCCAGACCGGATCAATGGCGGACGTCCCAGCAGGGAAGAGTCCCGGTCCCAGCTTCACCCGGAGAGAAGCAAGACGGCGGCTCCTACACGAGAAAGTGACAGCAAACTAAACAAAATGCGCGTCACAGCATCGACGAAGAGTTTCATAGGTGGAGAAAAACCGGGAGAGAGCATCGGCCTCGTGCTGGACTGTGAGCTTCTGCTGGTCAGGTTCACTCCTGATTCCCAGTTTGACCATAAAAGCAGCGATTTGTCAGTTTAGCTTCATGCTAACCGCAGCTAAAGGACTACAGCTGATAGTAACGGTGTGACGTTAGCTACGGTATTTATATTCGGTTTTCTAATCCCTTGCATGTTATTTTATTGTGATATAAATGAGTTTTCTCATGTAACAACTCTAAATCCCGGCACAGCGCAGTCCTCCCACTGTGCTGGAACTACTTTTTCCTCCGCGTTGGCGAGAAACCAGACAAGAGGACTGCAGTAAAGTCGGGTGGGTGTTGATCCTGAAAGTGTCTCCGAGAAGTAAAGCTACGCTTTCTTACCCATGGACTTAATAAAATCCATAATAATTTGTAGTTGCATTGATTCAGAATATTTTTTTTAAAGTCGAATAATCATTTAGTATTTTTTTTGCTAATATAACAAAAGATCTGCAGGTTTTAGCTTCTCAAGTGTGATGATTTAACGCTTTTCTTGGATTCAATATTTTCGAGTTTCAGACTGTTTGGACAAATGAAGATGTCATTTATAATGTTTAATCAATTAATCAGGAAAGCATCACATATTTATCTTATTTTTTTATAGATTTCTAAATTGTAAGTCCATTCTATTCTATTCATCTATTCTTACTTTGTTTTTGTGACCAGGACAGTGATATTTTGTCATTAGTAATGGAAAAACGTACAATTTGTACATTTTCATTCATATAATCAGAAAAAACAACATGAATCAACGGATATGAGGATTGGAGACTGTGTTTGGGAGCTGATTCAACAATTAACAATTTAAAATCATGTAAAACAACTCTCTTCTAAATCTTTTGTATAACTTTTGTATGAATGGAGAGGTTCCTGGGGACTGTTTTACAGATCTTTCATTGAGTCAATTTTTACCTAATATATTTGTTGGTATGCTTCTCTCAGTCTAAATAAAGAAAATTCATTTAATAAGGTGAATAAGTGTAATATGTAGCAACACGGGAATAGATCCAAGAGAAAACTGTATGATTTGTATAAGCAATACTTATTAAAGTAAAGGCGGCCAAAACCAATAGAAATGGGTAATGTCAGCTTAATGTATCCAACTGGAATTACATATATATATATATATATATATATATATATATATATATATATATATATATATATATATATATATATATCATAGGTGTCAACGTTATGGTTTCCTTCAAAGGGCCAATTATAAAAATCATATATTTGAATTTTAAAATATGCTGATGCAGAAATAATGTTATATTGATGTTAGTCTCTAATTATAAATGCTGCAGCAAAACATTGAAAATCATCACAGATATCTAAGACTCATACAAGAATATGCTGATAACCCAACAATTTTATTTATTTAATGGATTTTTCAAAGATTGGAATCTATGGTTTTGTGTTGCTGAATATTAAAGAATAGGAAGTATAAGAAAGTAGTGACAGATGAGGAAACTTTCCTGTTTTTAAACAACCTTTGTGGCCAATTGAGAAAAGACTTAGTTAACAAAGTCGTACAAAGACAATGTCACCAGCGTGTTTCCGTTAAAGTCAAACATTTATTCACTTTCCCATCTCTCAATAAATCACACTAGTTTGTGTAAGCTCTTGAGGGGCTGCAGAAAATGAGGTGCCGGGCCCGATTTGGCCCCCGGGCCATGAGTTTGACACATTTGATATAGATAGATAGTATGATGAAAACTGTAGTTGATTAACATTAAATCGAAAAATGATTTATTAAATAAAAAAAAAAAAGCTTCATATGTGAGGATTTCCTGCTTTTGTGATTTTTGAATACTGTTTGGTTTCAGGGTTTCATGATGTTCACATAAACTATTAATGCATTACATAAAGTGAGAGAGGAGATCGGCCTTGAGTGACTGAAAACAGGACCAAGATGAGTTGAAACTGAAACTTCACAGTATTGAGGGTTTGGAGGGAGCAGGCATGGTGGTTCAGCTTTTACACTTGAACAGCGGTGACCTGAATTTAACCCCTATAAAGAGGATTTCTGAGATGAGATTTTCTTGTTCAGCTAAGCCTAAAACTATATCCTCAACTGAAGCGTAGCAGCCGCTTACCCTCAATGTTTATTTTATTAAAATCTTTTAAAAAAATGCCATTTCAGTGGGTCGAACTTAAAATATTTAAAACAAAAATGTCATGAAAAACAATGAGGCTTTTTAAATGTGCTGTGTGTTAAATATGTGAAGCAATATACATGTTGTAATCCTTTTTAGAGCAATTGTTTGTAACATAACTTAAAAAAGGCTGTAGGATGGCTTTGATGTGAAGGGCTTGGGTCGGGGAATGTGCACCCTCCTGTGTGTTTTTCTGCCTCTGCCATCAACAAACAACACCGGCGTCCACCACAACAAACACAGGGTTATCGGGTTAGAAACACCATGCTGATATTAGCTCTCCAGCTAATGAGACGGCTATTGCGTACGCCAAGACAAAAAAAAAAAAACACAACAAAACACAGCTGCAATAATGAGTCACACACACGCACAGCAAAAACACAATACTTCCTTAACAAAGGAGAAAAAAAAGAGAAAGAAAACAAGCACAAGAGTGATAGCAGAACACAGATTACCTCTCTTTGTTCATCCATGATGGTAAATTTGTCCAAAAGTGTCAGGTCAGTTTGCAGGCTCTACAGCGGGGGAGAGGGACATGCTGCATTTTGCTTAAGTACAGTGCAAAAAAACACAAAGTTAGAGATATTTTATTTCATCGTGAAAAGGATACGGTGGAAAACATCACCTGCAATAGTCTTATATAGCTGCTGTGAGCGTGCGTGAGCTACACCTCGCATAAAAGCGAATAGAAAAGGAAAATTAATTCCTGAAAGTTACAGATAGCCCCTGCAAATCAACAAGCTGGACATTAATTTGTCACAAGAGGTTGCCTCTCCTCTTCTATCCAGATGTTTTTTTTTAATAAGGCCCGTTACAACATCAGTGAACTCAGTACGAGAACCACTGACACTTTCACTCATCAACACTTGCTGTACAGGACAATAGCTTTTACAGCATCAATACAGGAAATACTGTATATCACCACACAATAGATTGAATTTTAAACTACCCCCCACCACACACACACACACACACACACAATGTAGGCCTTTTGACTTGACAAAGCAGGAAAACACAGGCAAAAACAGCAACATTAACAATGGCTCCATAACATTTCATGTCAGTGAGAGGACACACACAATAACAGAAAAAAAAACCTGGAACACACTCACCTAAATACAATGAAGGCTGAAGTCACTGTAATTCCACGTGCTTTTCCTGTTTTCACAAGTCAAGGAATCTGTAAAGGGTGAAGCAATAACTCTATCTAGCAATACATTTTCCCCCACAGTAGATATATTAGCATACAATATTAGATACACATGTGTTAGCAATTATACTAATTAACCTTCTTTTTCATTCAGGTCCAACGGGGTAAGGTGCATTAATTAGTATCATTGATGACACCTGTGTTTACTAGTGCTAGTTTATGTCAACCTTTGATAAACGGGTCTGAGTTATATAATGGACAATAGGATAATTTTGTATGGACACTTTGCATTGTCATGTTGCTGCGGTCCAGCAGATGGCGCTAACGCAGCAGTTATAGCAGCAGGTCGCTGCAAAAATCAACAGAAGAAGAAGAAATGGAGGCGGGGGGAGTAAGTCAGTCACTGGACTGACTTCTGGTTTCTCTCGGCACATTTTGACGTGAAATTCCAACGAAAGTGGGAAACTTTTAGCTGACAGCCTGTCAGATAACAATAAATAACATTAGCGAAGAAATGCGAGTTAAAGTACGCTAGTGTTCACATATACGAGCCTCACCCGCCACAACACCCGAGTTCAACACAGAATCCACCTCAGCACAAAAAGATGAAAATGAGTTAACCTGGGAGTTGTAGTTTTATGATAACCCCCTGGTTTAATTAAAGCTGTTTAGTCTGTTTGTTTGTTTCCCCAGCTGATCAACAGCATTATTTACTAAACGTATCTTCAGCTGCAGAAACGCCTTAGATCAATGGTGCCATTCAATCTTCTGAAGCTGCAACAACCTGCAGAATATGAACCATCAGACCAACTCACAAACTGACTCTGTACCCTTTTCTCTTTTTTACTTTATCATCTTTGACCATAAATCAATTAGCACAACAAACACAAAATAAACTTTACCAAGAGAACACCTTTGGGAACATTATTTTCCAAAGCTTAATGGAGAACTCCACAAGTTATTATAATTTCACACAATTTTCTGTCTCAAATTTATGTGTAAAATCCAGTGAACAACTTTGAAAGTCATATACATTTATAACTATCAGGGCTAGGGAATTATATGTTGAACAAGAACCAAACAGTTTGTCAAAATAATCAAGATAAAAAAAAATGATAGTAACGTTCTCTATCTTAGAAAAGTCTGGGAACAATTCTTGCCAACTTTGACATAATTTATACAGAAACATGGTTGACTAAAATAAATGTTAATGGTATTTTCCACACAGTGACCTAGATTACTTTGAAAGGCATCACCTTTCAAAGTAATCTAGGTCACATATACAGTAACAATGGTAATGGTTATGTTAATGGTTTTGGAAATGTACTTGTTAAAAAGCTGATCTTCATTGTCACCGTAATTTTGTCAAGGCAATAATTATGTCAACTAGTGTCCCTTATGGATATTTATGGTCAGGCAGACTCATGGTCACCTAAATAAAGAGGTGCCATTTTCGGTTCGGATTCTAATGATTCCTTGTCATAGATGTATTATAAAACCTGAATGTTGGACTAATTGTATAAAATACAAGATATTTATTTTATATTGTATAGATGTTTAAGTTATAAATAAAATATATATTTGATTATTTATTTTTAAACTATCTCATGGCTACGCATTAGCATCTCGACATAGCAACTCGTGGCTCCAAGGTACGCGACACGTGGCCACAATAGTAACTCGATAGTAACTCGTGGACACGTGTTATTTATTTTTATTTATCTATGTAAAATGTTAGTATTTTGCAGTAATACCCCTACATGCACACATATAAATCGCCTTTCGCGTTTTAGTAAACGATTCCACTTTGAGTAGATAGACTGATTAACGGACACTGGTAGTAGATAGCCGAGTTGATTAATTATAATAGAAACTAGATACGTTTTGAATTTCTGGTCTTTTTCGAATTGCCAGGCTTTTCATATGTCAACTGTTAACTTATAATTTAGATGTTTATTCTTAATTAATCCTAAAGAAAATGAGTTGAATTTGAAGGAATACCGCCGGAGGAAGCAGGAAGTACTACACAGTAAAGGAGGAAGTGACTCCGCCGCCGCGGCCTGACGACGCTTTGATTCCTCCGCTGCGAAGTGTAGAGCCGCTCTGTGATACCGCCTCCGTCCCTCCACAGGCCGAGGAACGGCTGCAGGCTGCGTGTAGAACAGCTCTGCTTTTAACACCGCAGCTGGGCGTGAGAGAGGTAGGCTAGAGCTCAAAAACCCCGCACACCAAACGCAGCCTTTGTCCCAACATCAGCCCAGATACCCGCAGCATGCTAACCTAACCTAACCTAGCCTAGCTCACATTATGGTGCGGGGATCGATCACGGCCGATCACTGCAACGTAGCCACAGGATAAAATGGAGACAAAATGTATTGAAGTTGCCCATAGAAGTCGTATTATATATATTTAATTATATCATCCTGTCAGCATTTGGGAGATAATGAGCTCTGGAACACATGAGATTAGCTAGTTAGCATTAGCTACCTTGGTGTTAGAAAGGGACCGAGCAAGCTAATAACACTTTAGCTAACTGAGTGGAGGGGATAAACAGGAGTGTTTTCGGTCAAATTATTAGATTTTTTGTATTATTTTAGGTCGTCTTAAAAGACAAGAAGCTATTTAACGTTACATTCTTCCAGCTGTGCGTATTCTCCGACGCAGAAACCATTAGCAAGCCGCAGATAAATAAATAATTCAACCGTCATGCCTGTTAATAGGGTTTAATTATGAATTGTATCTGCAATGTTATTTATACAGCTGCATCATCCACAGTGCTGTCGCCATTTTGGGAGGTTTTTGGAAAGCTCTGTGCCAATAACGCGTTAAATCATTCTCATTAAATCAGTAATTCCGAAATATTGCAGCCTGCGCTTCGTTGAGGCTCGTCTGAAAACATTAACATGTCGTTTCCATGTTGCATTTGCTTTGCTTAATTGGTTGATCAAGAAACCCCAGTTTAATAAAGCAAAATCAACTCGTAGGTTCTTAATAGATAGATTTAAAGCTGCTGTTATAATGTTTGGGTATATTACCAATGGTTTAGTTATAGTTATAGTAATATTAGAGGAAGTTTGCAGGTTTAGGCTCCACTGGTGATTTTGACTACTTACACATGCAATTCCATTCCAGAATATTCCTGTCTTCTTGCACCTGTTCATACATGACAAACTAGCATTTCCTCTTCTTTAAACCAGGTTCAGACTGCACAATGTTCACTGCAAGCACATGGACAAGATTTATCAGATTCATGTGCACAGGTTAAGGATGGATAGGAACTGAATTCACAAATACGATAGGATTTGCCAGTGATTTTACCCAGAAGTGGAAGGAGCTTGTTGCTGGAAAAGTCAAACGATACCGTGGCTTTGACAAAATCAACAACTCACTTTTAAACAGAGGAGGACACAGGGTTCATTCAGTTTATTGTTGTAGTTAGATATCCGTCTACTGGAAGTAGTCCTAACACCACTTGTTGAAAGAGCTGAACTATCAAGCCCCAACTAGCGTAGCAGAGTCAGCCAGGTTGCTGACCATTACCCAAATTAAACAAGCTCCATATGTACTTGGATTTTGCGAAAGACCACCTGCCGAGATGCAACATCAAATTTGGCTAAATCCAGTACGATCCTACCATGTGACGACATTGATTTAAAGTTGCCAGATAGCCGTGCTGTTCACGCTACACAACTCTTGGTTTTGTGATTGAATCCAGTGCGATCGCGGTAGGATCGTACTGGATTTTGGCAAATTTTGAGGTTGCAACTCAGCAGGTGGTCTTTCCCAAAATCCAAGTACACATGGAGCTTGTTTTATTCGGATAACCAGGCTGAGTCTGGTCCCCAAACAGCATTTTATATTGAAAACTGCAAAAAATGATACTGGAAAAACAGGCTACAGTATATGCAGCTTGAACTAAGAAAACAGCCTGATTTAATGACTAATCTCCCTTTTTATACTTTGTCATCTCTCTTGTCACACGGGTGCTGACAGTGGAAGTCCATTTCTGATTTATAATTCCCAAATCTCATTGTGTAAATATTTTGTGAAAGCACCAATAGTCATCCCTACGAGTACAACATTGTCACAGTATCAAGTTGTTTAATGAAAAATATTGTGATATTTAATTTCATTTGATCAGGTGAAAGCTCTTCAAGCTTCATAAATATTACAGCCCTTTTTTTTTTTTGAAGAATTAGGGTTGGTTGGGGTAGAACTCATATTACTAGCATGTGTATTGTAGGTTAAGCTATACATGCAGATCCATCTTCCTACTTCACAGATTTAATCAGTTCTTCTAACCTCTTGTTATTGTGCATTTAACTGTAGTTATGGAATCAGTGGCTCATGCGTTCAGTAGGAAAAGAACAGCTATCATAAAAACATGAATAACGTGACAGAGCCAGCTCTAGCAGGAGCTTAATATTGACTAAACATGGTGTTTTTCCTGCTGCAGGTCCAAAATGTCTGAACTTTTTATGGAATGTGTTGAAGAGGAGCTGGAGCCGTGGCAGAAACCAGCTCCAGAAGTTCACTTGATAGAAGATGATGATGATGAGCCCATCTTCGTTGGAGTTCTCTGTACGTTACTGCACATTTTTTGATGTTTAAGCTCCACATGCATGCTTCATGTTTCTGCTATTTAATATTATTTTAGTTTATAATCATGCTATTTATCATCTTTAATTATGTTTCATCTTGGCTTTCATGATTCTCTAAGACAATATAATATATAAGTTCCCCTTCAGACACCTTTTAAAACTGGTAAGCAACAACTTTTTTGATTTTTCTAGACCAGAGGCTTCCAATTTCAACATCAGTCATGTAAGACAAGTATTGAACCAGGATTGGCCACCAGCTATTGCCACAAAATCACCACAAACCACTTTGAGCAGATGAATACAAATTTCCATTTCTCCTCGTGTCAAATTACACATCATTCTGCACGGTGAAGCTCAAACGTATAACTGTAGGAACATGAAGAAAAACATCACTTTGAGTGGAGTGACTTTATGTTTATTTGAAACCAAAGATGATGCATCATTTTGTTCCTTGTTTGTTCTTACAGCTAATAACCAAAAGGAGAGTAAGCCTAACCCTCCACCTGTTCAGAAGAGCACAGAAGAAAAACAAGAAGTAAAAACCGCTGCTCCTGTTCAGGCTCTGGGCTCTTCACCAATAATGCTGCCATTGAGTATCGCTGGAAATGCAGTGAATACAACCGCACCCAATCTGTCAACAGTAACACCACAGCCAGTGATTGTCAATAACCAGGTATAGTTGGTATTGGAATTATTTCTGCAGGTTTTTGTTTGTTTGTGTGTGTAAACAGACTTAATTTACTATAAAATACATAATATAGATGATATGCTCCCATGCTGACCTATGGGTTCCATTTTTTTTTTCAGGGCTTCATTGTTGCTTCTCCACAAATAGCAAACAACAATGAGTTCATCGCCTCCCTTGGGGCACAGTACCCTCCTGGGACTTCATTTACAATTTTACAAGGTAAATCTGGGTATGATGCATCACTGATGAGTAGCTCCATTTTACCTTCTCAACAGTGAATTTGTGATGTAATTTCCAAAAAGTTGTCACTTCAAATGTGCTTTTAAGAGTTTTTTTTCCCCTCGTCTTTCAGCTGGTCAGCAGCAACTATTTCGGCGAGTCACTCCTGGCCCAGTGTTACCTGGTGTCGTCCATCGGCCTCAGGTGCAGCAAATCAGCAACAACATCGTCACGTTGTCCAACGTCCAGAGCCCTGCTGTGTATTCAATGAAACCGAATCAACTGCAGATCAACCGGCCCAACTCTCAAACTCTCCAGACCATTTCCCTTCCTGTTAAGGCCAATACCAATAACCGAGGTACGTGTTTATATGGAAAGTTTAAAATGACCATGTTTGAAGCTCAATCGCCTCACAATTACAAATATGTAAATAATTGATTTTTATATTTCATACAGACCAAAGTTTACTGAAACGAGGATTGCCACCCCAGCAAGTGGAAACTGTAGTAAAAAAAGTAAAGTCGGATTTGGGTAAGTTTCTGTTACTAGTGGAAATGTTGATTGTTATTCTGTAGAGACTAATTGTAGTTGCGGGTTTGCTTTGGTATCTTGGTAATTGTAAAATCTCATTGGTTTTGCGTAGTGCCTCTGAAAGTAATGGTCCCCATGGAAAATGGGATCATAAAGAAAAAGTGCCCAAGGTGCCAAGAAGAATTCCCTCATCAAGACGCTTTGAAATGTCATATGGTGGTAGGTTAATTTTGTTCATGTTTCCGAAGAGAAATTAAGAGAAAAGTGGTCTAAAATAACATTGTGCTTAATGGCATATTGTGCTATCAGATTATAGAGCTGCTTGATGAAGGCTGATTAAATTAAATATTATAGTGAAGCAATTAAACGTAAAAGACTGAAAGCATCTGGAGTGTTTTACTGTTGTCTTTTGATGCTTAAGTGCTCCTCAGATCATGTTTGTGATATGCTCTTTGAAAATAAAACCTCTCTCTTTCAGAGTTGCGTTTCAAAAGCCATGGAAAGTACAGTTCCGTCATCACACAGTATCGATTCAAATAAGCGCATCATGCTGGTCTCGGAATTCTACTACGGACGTTTCGAGGGAGATGGGACCAAGAAGGAGGCGCAGAAATCCAACCACACTTTCAAGTGTCAGAGCTGTTTGAAAATTCTCAAGAACAATATCAGGTAAAATAACCGAGGACGTTTTGAGATTTTGCAGCAGTTTTGGGGTCATGATTCAGTACAGCTGAAAAAGGAAAAAAGGGCTAAAATTTTGGTCTTTTATTTTGAAAAATCTACCAAATCCAATAATGCACGGCAGAAGGAGCGGTGAAAAGATATACTTAAAGAAGCACAAACACTAGCAAAAGATCAAATTTATTCAAACGTTTCAGTTTGATTTTCAGACCCTGATCAGCTAGATTTTAGAACTGAACCTGATGATGGTCTGAGAAAAAATTAAATTAAAGATTGAATTTGTTCTGTTGCAAGTGATTTACAGTGTGCAGGATTTTTTTTTCTTCTGAAACTATTACTGAAACAATTTAGTTTAGTTTGGACTTCACATGCTGCTTTACATACCGATGCTTCAGTATTAATAATCTAATGATGTCATATATTATAAGAGGGACCAAACAACCTTTTTAAGTGTGCTTCACTCACTAGTTGGTAACTCGCATGTGTTTCCCCCTTTTTCGCTGATTTTATGGTTTGTTGATTGAACCCAACTGAAAAGCTATTTCACCAGTGCCAATAATAAGGAAAGACATCCTCCATGGCCCTCACTGCAGTTTTCCTCTCAGATGGATGACTGCATCCAAACGTTTTCCCTCATGGGCCTGAAGATGAAAAATGGCTGCTAGTTTAGGTGGCATCTGAACGGTTCCTTTGATTAAATAACTCTGCTTCGGAAAACTGCAAAAAAAAGCCTCCGTAAGCTGATTTTAATGGGGAAACGCATTTGTACTGCAACTGCACTCTCACAGTGGAGGTCATAGTTCACCCACATAAAAATGTCTATTAGAGGAGCTGAGGTTGCAGAATGTATGGGCTGAAAAATGGGCCCTGCCTCATCAGGGCGGCAGTCATAGGTAGCTGGGGAGATGCTCGTTGCAGCAGTAGATCCCCACATCATAAGGCAAAACAAAAATCTTTCTGTAATTGCTGATATTATAAGAGCTATTATACATGCTTAGAGAGTAAGGCGCATGGAGAATACTTCATTTATGTTTTTAAAACCTTTGGGACCTGGGCCTTAAGCATTGTTCCCTGCAATGTAGCAAAGATGAACAGCACACAGTGGCACACTGCCACCTATTTGTTCAAATCGGGCAACTGATTCTTACACATTGTAAGGAAGGTTTTATTTTTACTGTATTGCTTTTGCAGAAGTTTACATTTAGACCATTAAAATGTACCGTGGCTAGTAAATTTAGAGGCTCGGTGGCTCATGCACCAGTGCTTAAAAATATTAGCATCTATCCCAGGACATTGTTGTTGAAAGCAAGGCAATTATTTGTGTAGCACATTTCAACAAGGTAATTCAAAGTGCCTTACATAAAACATTAAAAGCATCAAGATACAATTGATTAAAAGGGTAAAAATAGAAAATTGCAGAACAATCAGAAATTAAAATCTAATATTAAATAGATTAAAAATAAAACAATTGAAATTAAAAACAAAAAGGCAAGATATTATTTTAAAAAGGTATGAAACATGAATGTCTCTAAAACTTAAACCATTTAGATGTGGGGGAAAAATTTCTAGATGTTCTCCTTAAACCTGTAAATAATTCCAGCTTGTTATTTGTTATTTGTTAGTTGTTATTTAATATTTTTAATCCATATTTTATATCCTTTGAGCTGATGACTCAAGAGCTTCTACATGTGGGTTAAGTGACCTTTCTGTGTCTGTCCTGCCTCGCAGGTTCATGAACCATATGAAGCACCACCTGGAGCTGGAGAAGCAGAACAGTGAGAGCTGGGAAAGCCACACAACCTGCCAGCACTGCTACCGACAGTACATGACTCCTTTCCAGCTGCAGTGCCACATCGAGAGCGCTCATAGTCCGATCGAATCATCAAGTATATAATTATAAATCTATACAGCTTTGATCTGACATATCATCTGACATGGCTGCTTTGTCACACACCGAGTGCCCACTTATTCCTTTCTCTTCTTTCCTCCTTCAGCCAACTGCAAGATCTGTGAACTGGCGTTTGAGTCAGAACAAGTGCTCTTGGAACACATGAAGGACAACCATAAGCCTGGGGAAATGCCCTACGTCTGCCAGGTCTCAAAATTATTTAAAAATGATTAAATTGTGGTTTGGTTTAGAGTGAAAAAATGACCCGATCCTTATGTTTTTCTTCTTACGGATTCCTCAGGTGTGCAATTATAGATCGTCCTTCTTCTCGGATGTGGAGACGCATTTCCGAACAGTTCATGAAAACACGAAACTCTTGCTCTGTCCCTTCTGCCTCAAAGTTCTTAGAAGTAGCTACATATACATGCAACACTACATGAAACATCAGGTATGATGCTGCGTTTTATTTCATCTGTTGTAAAGCTGGACTATTTACTAAAAATGTCCATTTCATATTTAATATAGATATATAGTAAAATGTTTTTGAAATGGCTTCTGGTTGTACAACTTAGCAAATCCTACACTGGCAAGAGTTAGAACTTAGAAATTTTTGTTTTTGCACAATTAGCTCCAACTCCAAAGTCAGATTGATTTGGTTGTCTGCTGAACAGCTTAGTGTAATACATAAAAGCCTGACTATAAAACATGCTTCTCTTCACCTGCCCTAAAGGAGTAGTGAATATGATCATTGGAACCAAACACAATTAATTGCCATTCTATTAATAGCCATGAAAGTGGTTTCTTTCATACTCTATATTGTTTCAATGAAACATCTCTGCAATTAGCCTCTGGGAGCAACACTTATTAATCATGTTCTTGTGTTTGTACACAAAAACTACTTCAGAAAAAAGGGATCCATCGCTGTGGAAAATGCAGGCTGAATTTCCTGACCTACAAGGAGAAAGTGGAGCACAGGACTCACGTCCACAAGACTTTCAGAAAACCAAAAGCTCTGGAGGGCCTTCCTCCAGGAACCAAGGTGTGACCCTCTCGTTGAAATCAGTGTAGCATTTATTGTCGACCTTTGTTTGTAATATTCTATCATGAATAGAAACTTTAAATCCCTTTTACCTTTTTGTAGGTGACCATTCGGGCCTCCCTCACAGGAAAAACGCCCGCGTTGGTGAACGCCCCTAATTCCGGTTTCGTCGTCAGTCCAGAAAGCTTCAGTCAGCAACCGAAACCTCCTTTCAGCGTGTCCAAGTCTAAATCAAATGTCTTGGGAGCAGGAAAAGCCAAAAATTCTCAGAATAAGAAAGTCAATCGTCAGTCCAAGCACAACCTGGCACTCCAAAAAATCAGGTTGGTAACTGAGCTCCGCAACAGTCGGACACTACAGGAATAACTAATATAATTTGGGCTGATAAATTGAATTTGTAAAACAAAAAAAAGGGGAAAATGCTTATTAGGAGTCTTAAATACTAATGTTGAAGTTATAGAGGTTGGTAATAAAATTTCCTTGGTTTTATGTACAAATTTTGCATTTCATGACTTAAATATCAGAACCCCATTTTTTTTAATTGTCTCAATTGAACTTAATCAGATGCTGTTTGTCATTGATGTAAAAGAACAACCTGTAATGTCCTGCATGTCCAGCTCTGTCTCCCTGAACCATTCAGAATCCCCTCCTCCTACTACCACTACCACAGCCCCAGCTGCTAATTAGTCATGACAGGGTGGAAGCAAATTAATAGATGTTATTAAAGCCCAGTAACACACATAGTAGCTAAATGTGTTTTTAATTAATTTCCCAGGCACTCTTAATTAAACGAGCTAAAAATAATATTGTATACATTTTAACTAATGAGTGTGATATTTGGCTAATCGGGCTCAGTAATCAAAAATAATACACAGGCTTTAGTCGCATGACATTGGCTTTTAAGCAGATAGGACAAAATGATGTAGAGGTATAAGAGGAGAGTTCAGACTAGTGGATTTATATGGGCAACTTGTCCATGGGTGTTCACCAGCTAACAATTAACAAAGGTAATATTGCTATGTGCGTCTGCTATCACGCTACACACGCTACAGTTAAGGAAATGACATCCTAATAACACAAATTAATTTATTAGCCACTGTAATATCTCGAATCTGTCCTGCCTTTCTTTGACTGTATAATTGAATGTTGTGCTATGTGCTCTTCTCATTTCCGATTTCCAGCGTGGAGGGAGGTAATTACACGTGCATCGAGTGCAACGCACAAGTCGACGACTTCTTTTCTCATTTCCCGATGGTTTCCAATTGCGGCGCCTGCAAATATCAGACAAGTTGCAAATTTGCCATTGGGAATCACATGATAAAGTGAGGGCAAACGTTGGAAATTCAATCTGTATTTGAGGAGCTTTATTTCAGTGTTTGACAAATCTTTCTTTGCCCTCTGTTAGATTTCACAGTACCATCAATAAAAGCAGATTTTTGAAGATGGATAGTAAGAAAAAAATATCTACATTAAAGTAAGTAAATGTTTTACACATTGTTATTAAAAGCAGTGGTTTTAGTTTGTAGTTAAAGTTGACAGAAGATTCCTTTTTTTTTTTCCCCCCAGGCTAACGCTGTTCTGTCACAACTGTGACCTCATTGTGGACGCATCAGGCGGTGACCTGATGACCAAGCATTTAACCGACAGACCGAGTCACACATGCAAAGTCATCCAGGAGAAAGGTACGTTCTTTCACACAGGTACCGCCTGAGTCATCGCTAGTGTTACGTAGTGCTTGTCCAACTTTCTTGAAAAGGTTGACTCTTGTTTCTAACCCAGCAGATATCAAAGCCAAAGAGCGAGTGTGAGTAGAAACTGCTACCCACACACATGACATTTGAAACACTTGATAATGTAGAGGAATAAAGAATATACTAAATTCTTAAAGGGTTACTCCAGTAATTTAGTATTTGCACGTTCATTGATCAAAAAAGCAAAAGATCAAAAATCAAAGCAGCAGAGGCTGAGATATCCTGACTTTGCATCTCTCAACTGGATAGCAAAGTCTACATTTGTTCTTCAACCGTCATATTTTTTACATTACTTTACATAAAGTTCATGGGAAATTATTTACTGTCATCAAAAGAAACAGTTTTCCATCTCAATGCCAAATAAGCTTTCAATGTGGCCACTCACTTATAAGGAGATAACATGAGCATGTTTCTTCTGAGAACCCCATGAAATTTGAAGCCAAATGTGTCCAGAAATATGGCATGCTTGTTTTTCATTAGCTCAGGTGTGTGTATTAATTTTTAGCAAAACGGAGTTATTACATATTGACAGAGGATTGTTTTTGTTTGTAAATAAAGGAGAATGTACAACAGGCAAGAAATCTGAATTACTCAAAACAAAACGGTCCAAACCTTGATTGAGTTGTATAGTTGGAAAGTCCTCTGTGTCAAATACTTTCCAAAGATTCAGGGAGTTCAGGGTCAGAGTTTGGTCTAGTCATGTTTTTGGGGACCCGACTATTGTTCTAAAACAGACTAGTAAAACTGAACTACTGAACCAATGAGCTGTTATATCTGGGGATAGCAAGGAGTTTCCCATCATGCATTGGTGGAGAGCAGTTCCTGGCTCTGAAATCTGTGACTGCCACCTTCTTGTGAGGTTATTGTTGGTGATGTCAGGTTGACTTCACTGTGAATAAGAGTCTCAGAAATCACAGATGATCCACTCAGAACAGGCCTGACTCCTCTGAAGCTGACCTTCATGTGTAGAATTCATGGAGTGTCCCTTTAAGTTGATGTAACAATATGGTAGAGATTGATTATTCTCCCAGCTTTTACTTACATCTATTGTTAAAAATGTATGTTGCTGACCAGTTAAGACCATGTGGCTAAAACCTGAGATGTGTGTTTACAACAGTGTTGTCTTCCTTTCATTTTAGGCATCTCTTCATGGGGCAGTCAGCAAAAGTCATGTATGTCTTGACGTCACCACCTGCTCAAACAACCAAGGAAATGGACTCGAAACCAGCTGAAAGTGTTGTTGTCGCCACGGTCGACCGACCTGACTCCGAGCCGACGTTAGCAGCAGGTGATCAGGAGAAACGTCCTACAGAAACGAGAAAAGTCTCTGAAAGGGAAGTGAAGCAGTCGTCTCCCTCTGGTTTATCGTCTTCCAGTATGTTGGGGTCAGATCTCTGTGAGGAGTCAGTGGGGAACTCTGAAAGCCCGGATGTCAGAGAGGAGTCCCCTGTATCACCGACCGAGACAGGAGAGCAGCCTAAATCAGAGTGAACCTGCATGTTACTGGGAGATAAACGCTTGATCAGGCATACCGCAGCTTCGTAGTTTCTCATAAATACACGTTGCTTTGGCTGTTGCCATTTGCTAATAATCCCCAGAAGATTCAGTGTTTGACGAACTAACAACTGGAGAAAGACATTTACCAGATTTATGAACTCTTCTGTCAAACATCCACTTAAATATGTGTAAAATACTTTTTTTGTATTTATAAATAAAAATACATCCACTAATATCTTCCTACTTGACCTAGAAACTACATGTTATAAAGGTCCTGTGTCATGCAAACAGTCAGTTTGATGTTTCTTTTACTTTAGATAAGGTTTTGGAGATCTATAAAAACTGTCTCATAACCTAGCACAGCTTGGATCTAGAAATGATGCTGCCTATTGGCTCGTTTGGACTTCTTTGCCTTTTGTGATGTCATAAAGGAGCTCCCTCCGCCTGTAGGAGTTCCCAGCTCGGCTCACATGTCCCCACCGTCATACCCGTTGTTTTTGGTCATCCAAGCGAAAATCAGCCAATTGGAATTTTTTTATGAGATTGACCAAAAACATAAAAAATAATCATGTTAGGGGTATCAAAACTTAAAAAAAAAACTTTTAAAAAGTGCATGATATGGGACCTTTTAAAGTAATTTGCGTACTTTTAGTCAAATGTATATTCAGATTCCAGATGACTGTCCATTTTCAACTAAAATGATTGTATTTCTTAGTTTTCAAATGCTGATATAAAAGCTGGCAGGCACCCGAACTGGTTGACGTTATCCGGCCTGCCACAGAGAACAGTATTTAGCTTTGCTTTCAATCCCCAGTGTCAGTCCAGGCACTTCTTAAATTTAGTTTCACCTCAGAAGAAGAAAGCTTTTCAATGACTTGCTGACTGTAAATCACTCCACCTCATTTCAGAGAAAATCCCACCTGGAGGCACAGAATGTAGTCAGTGGCGATTGATTGATGCTCCATGTAGTCCCTTTTTAAAGTTACACATGCCGAAATTATTGAAGTTTGCCCTGGCATTTTATTGGTGCCGTATGATTCACATTTATATTGAAATGTATTTCATATTATCTTCATTTAATTTAAGATATATCATCTTCTTTTTGGTTTTAGGTTTTTGTCTTTTTTTTTTTTTAATAAGGGTACTTTTATGTTTATTTACCAACAACCAAAATGAATGCCGAAACATTCTTAACAATCACTCCAATAAATTTACGATTTACTTAAAAATTCCAGGTTGAGGCAACCCAGAGTAACTTTTATCATGACACTGTTTGTTTAAGAGATACAGTAGTACATGAAAAAATACTAGCTTCAAGGAAAAGGGCTTGTAGAAGGTGTGTTTTGAAATAAAAAAAAAAAAAAGGAACAAGTGCAAGGGGGTTTGCAATGAAAATGTGAAAAAAGTAAGAAAGACCTCAAAAAGCTGTATACCACTGTACCCAAGCAAATCGTAACGTTTTCCTTTAGGTCTTTGAAAGCGCTCGCCTGGTAATGATTATGCAGCAGAAATGGGTTCATGTTACTTTTGCAATAGTCGGTACATTTTGAAATGTGCCTTTTTATTTTGCCTTTACTTTAAAAAGGGAAACTACCTGAAGCTCTGGAAATGTTTTATATAATACCATTTGTTTACTTTGCGTGGCCTAGTGTCTGAAAAGTCATTCTTTATTTCATAGATTTTTAGGGGTTTTAAAAGGTTTTCACTAGTGTATAAACTGCATCTGTAGAGCAAGTCTTTATCTTTGTCTATGATGGTGCTGTAAATACCTGCCTGAGACTGCTTTGAATACATTCCTCAAACTATTGTCCCCATTAGGACACTCCTCAGATCTATGAACAATTTAGTTTGGATCAGTGTTTCCTGTGTTTGGTATGTAAATAAATCTTTAATACAAAAAGTCTGGATATTTTTCTGATTACTTTTGTTTTTGTTTGAAAAAAAAATTAAAAAGCAAACCTAAATAAAATAATTTACAAATATAATTCATTACACATCATGTACTTTAGAATTTGTGCACTATTTTAATGGAAGGATTTTAAATGGGATCTTAAGATGATAATGTTGGATTTCTGTTTTTCCATATTTGCAATTGTGTAAATGTTTTTTTTTCCTTAATAAGATTAACGCTTTCTTGACAGGCTTTTCATCAGTAAAAAATATAAGATCAATTTTGAATTTAAGATGAGTATCATTTTTTTTAATTAAGGTCATACCCAAAAAGTAGTAAATCTCCTTTCTAGGTATACATTTAAAAAATAACACAAATCAATTTTAAGTGCAATTAGATGAGCACAGACAATTGTGAATACATTCTAAAATCTAGAATATATTTTAAATATAATTTTATATCTATATTTTGTATCATATTAATTATATTAATTAGATTAGTCCGGCATTAGGTGTTGAATTCTGAATATAATTATACATTATCTTCCAAATTAATTGGAATCTTGGTCTGAAAATAAATAGTTTTTGTTTTTTTTTTCAAAAAATTTGGGAAAGTTGACATTCAAAAAAAGGTGCTTAGTTGTTTAATGTTCAGCGATACAAAATACTCATTTGTACAGTACAATACAATACAATATAGTACAATATTGTTTTTTATAATCTTAATATATTAACTTAATTATATAAATTCGTGGGATAAATGTTATGTATAATTTTATACTGGATTTCTTTAATTTTGTAATAAAGCTAAATTGATTAATATTTCCGGATATGACGTCACTCTCTACGTTCATTTTCATTGGTTGAGCGCACCGAGACGCGGCGTTTCCAGGACAACTAGACGCTAAACAACCGAAAAACTTCTCCGGTGAACTGCGGTTGATTAATGCCTCACCTCGGCTGTTAAAACCAAACGATAACGTGTCCGGTGAATCTACCCGAAGCGTTTAACGGATAACAGAGCTCACTAAAGGCGGGAATCGACGAAAACCTCCGCAAACATGGTAAAACCGCGTTTTCCCCGCGTGACCCCGACTTCAGTAACGTTACCGGGCCGTTGGTCGTTGTTACCGTTCGCCGGTTCAGCGTCTTCTGTGTGTGTCTTTGTGACAGAGTCGCAACTGGGCGAGTCTGATGTCCCAGCGGCAGCAGCAGGAGCAGCGGCGGCAGCAGGAGGCGCGGCGGGTGGACAGAGAGCGGCAGCTGCAGGCCGCACTGAAGGAGGAGCACCGAGGAGACGCGAGGAGACACCTGCGGCACGTGCAGCAGGAGCTGAGGGAGAGGCAGATAGAGAGCGCTTTGCTCCAGGTGTGTGTCATGTGTGGCGGTGGAAACTAACTAACTAACTACAGTAGCGTGCACAGATTTATTGAAGGGCGGGGTGATAAGAAAAAAAAGGCACCTACACTCTATTTTATGTATATTACACTAAAAGTTTGCGTCACTATCCAATTTTGTGTAAGAAAAACACTGTTTATTTAAATTTAGATACGTTTAAACTAATCAGAAATACACTCTTTACATTGCTAATGTGGTAAATGACTATTCTAGCTGCAAATGTCTGGTTTTTGGTGCATATAGAAGCCCATTTCCAGCAACTATCACTCCAGTGTTCTAATGGTAATGGTAATGGTGGCTTTAGTTACTTTTTTGATGCAGATTTAACTCCAAGTATAATATGACAAGCTTTTATAATACATCACACTCTGTTTTAGATGTTTTACAAACAGAAGTGTGTAATCTGGTTACATTACACATGTCTATGTGTTGTTGAAAGCTTCACCAAACAGATTTTTTCTTTAAACTTCTGATATTGTTTCATTTCACTAGATGAAACCAAATGATCCAATGTTTTTTATCACTCAATTAAATTTTATTTCTATAGCTCAAAATCACAAATCTCAGATATGCCTCAATTGGCGTTACAGTTTATACAACAGCAACATCATGTCCCCTGTCCTTAAACTTTCACATCATACAAGGAAAAACTCCCTGGAAAAAAGGGGGGAAGAAAGTAATGTGTGCACAGGATGGAATATAATACATTTAGGTTGTATTATACAATAATTCCATTATTGGATTAGTACTTTTCCAAAGCTAAAGGTTCTGAATATTTCTTCCACCACTGTGTGCAGGTCATGTTACACTGTTACCAAGTTGGCATTCACTTTTCTTGAAACAAGGTCCTTGCTAACTTGAAACTCCCCTTTTTTCATGACCTTTTTTCAAACTTTTTAACATTTAATCAACAAAATTAACAATTGATAATGAGCTTTTAGCTGTAGCCCCAATGTGCAGTAACTGTAATGCATAGATATAAGGTAGTAGTGAAAATGCTGTCAGGGGAGATTATGCAGGCTATATCCAAACTGTGGAAAACACTGCTTTACATCACACTTCACTGCTTCATCCAAGTATCTACTGTAACTTAACTAAGATGAATATAATTGAATTTGCAGGCGGAGGAGAAGAGAATAAACAGGGAAAAACAACTCGACCAGGAGGAGAGAATGGCTAAAGAGTTAGCCCGCATCAACTATGAGAAGCTAAGAGAAGAAAAAATGAGGCAGTGTATTAAAGCAAACAGGTACTCCCACTAAACACTAACCCTACTACCTCAGCTTCCTGTTTATTATGGATACACATGCAAACACATGCACGGTCTCTTCAATACTGATTTCAATCATGTTCCTTTAAATTTCCTTCAGCGTGGAGCTTCGAGAATTGGAGTCGAAGCTGAAGTCTGCGTATCTGAACAAAGAAAGAGCTGCACAGATTGCTGAGCAGGAAGCCATGAGGTTTGAGACAATGGTGAGCTACTTTATAAAAGAGCAACTTTAGGAGTTCTTATCCCATCTAATAAAAAAATGAATGAGTAGAAATATATCATGTTCCTCATTCTTTAAATACTGCTTTAAATATTCAAAATAAATCCAACAAATCCAACATAATTCCGCCTTTAGACCTCACACAGTGTACGACTCCTCTCTGACTTCAGCGCGAGGAGGCAGATTTTACCCACAAGATGAGAAGCGAGCAGCAGAGGGCGGCCGTGGAGCAGCAGAAGCTGGAGCAGAGACGCCACGAGGAGCTGCTGCAGTACCAGAGCGAGCTGGAGCAGCAGCTCATGGAGAGGGAGCGCAAGAAGCAGGAGGCGTACGAGGAGTTCCTCAAGGAGAAGCTCATGATTGATGAGATCGTCAGGAAGATCTACGAGGAGGATCAGATGTGAGACACTGACTCTTACACGCTTTCATGTTAATAACACTATGCAACTAGGGCAGTGGTGTTAAACTCATTGTAGTTCATGGGCCACATACAGACCAGTTTGGGTTCATGTGGGCCAGACCAGTAAAACTGATCCGTAATCATAATAATAACCTCCTGTATAAATGACACCTTCATATTTCTTCTTTTTCTTTTTCCTTTTCACATGAACCATCCATTTACAAAATGTCTTTAGAAAATAAGTGCAATTTAAAAAAATATCTTTATATTTCTTTTTATATTCTAGTCCCAGAGCTCAGAAAGCTGCTGTGTGAATAAAACAAGCACCAGGGCTTCACATTTCTGTGAAGAAATAGGAATTGGTTAATTTTGTGTAATTTATTTATTTATTTATTTTAGAAAATCCCAAATTCTGAGTGCACAGATTCATCTAGTGGCTGGATTGAACCCTTTGGTGGGCCGGTTCTGGCCCTCAGTCCACATGTTTGACACCCCTGCAATAGACTGTCAATAATCACTATTAATGCATAAAATTAACATTCAGATCAGCTACCAATTAATCACACATTTTATCCGTTGTGTGTGTATATACCTTAAAGGGACAATTTAAAAAAATAAAGAATTAACACTCTTTAATATGTGAGTGGACAAATATGCTTCAGGCAAGTGTCTGTTTATGATTATTGGAACAATGATGAATAATCTTGAAGCTTCGGTCATATTGACCTGTTAAAGTTAACATTTACGGAGTAACATGAGTCCTTCTCACAATGTAGAGTCCAACATGTAAATGCATTGATACACAACCAGGACTTCCAGATCTGATGATGTTGTATTTACCTTTAAAAACCCTAATTATAATTGAAAATGTGTCTATTGTAGTCAAGACATGGTGAGTGCCAAACCCAAATGACGCCCCTGAACTAGGGGAAGAGATCTGCATCAGCAAAGACTGGACTTGAATTCTATAGATGTAAAGCTGGCCTGCTGATGTTGAGTTAGAATTTAAATGTGTAAAATGCATATGAGAAACAGCTGCACTGTGTTTGATTGATTGGAAAATAATGGCCTTTTTTCTTCTTCTTCGTTTTTTTGGGGGGTGAAGGGAGAGACAGCTGAAACTGGAGAAGGTCCGAGCCACTCAGCAGCAGATAGAATATTTCCAGAAGCAGCAGGCTGAGTGGAGACGCATAGAGCAGGAGAAGATCGATGCCGAGAACAGACGCATCATGGAGTTTGCGAACCAGCAGCAGCAGAACGAGGAGACCAGGATGGCCAAGATCCAAGAGAGAGAAGAAGCCAAGCAGCAGCTTTATAAAATAGTTGAGACTACTTTGTTCTTTTTGTTTTCAAACGCCCGATGGCATGTGCCAAAAAAATTAAAACAACCCTTCTCTGTTCTCCTCTAGCTCTCTGAGAAGATTGAGGAGGAGAAGCGGCAGCGTGAAAAGATGGAACAAGTCCGTGAGGAACTTTGCCTCGAGGAACAGGAAGAGGCCAACAGGCAGAGAGAGATTGTGAGGAGAATCACTTCTTACTGAAACGCATATGGGATGACGCTAATGACAAAGAAAAAGCCACAGAAATATCACTACATACATTAGTTTGTGACGGTTTCCTGATCGAATTTTTTCAATCCAACAGGACGAGATGGAGAAGAAAATCCGTCAGAGGCTGACGATGCAGCGGACCTGCCAGGAGCAAATGGCTTTCAAAGAGAAGCGGAGGCAGGTGGAGAAAGAGGAAGAAGAGGCTTTCTGGAAAATGATGATGGCCAAGTTCGCGGAGGACGACCGGATAGAGCAGATGAACGCCCAGAAACGACGCATGAAGCAGCTGGAGCACAAACGCGAGGTGGAGAAGCTGATTGAGGAGAGAAGGCGGCAGCGCGAGGCCGACGTGGTAGGAACTCTCCCTCTCTGCCTGCATGATCATATACACTACCGTTCAAAAGCTTGGGGTCGCCCAGACAATTGAGTGATTTCCATCAGTTGTAAAATGAATAGAACATTGTATTACATTAGCCTTCTGATGTAATGAGCAAACACATTGTACCATTACAACACTGGAGTGATAGTTGCTGGAAATGCCTCTATACATCTATGTAGATATTGCACCAAAAACAGACATTTGCAGCTAGAATAGTCATTTACCAACTGAAAAATATTAACTGAAAAATATTTTGTACCTGTAGTATTTCATATTGCCCATTGCTGTGATATTAACATTTCTGATCTCTCTCTTATAGGAGCTGGAGGCTAAAGAAAGAGCAATTGAGCAGGAGAGGGAGAATCTGCGCAGACAGATAATTGAAGAGGAGAGGCAACGGCTTCTTAAACATCACGCAACCAAACTTCTTGGATACCTGCCAAAGGTATGAGACAGTATACGAAGCACAAATTCTTTGACACTGCTTTTATTTCTTCTGCGCGTGAACGCCGCTATAAACCCTTTTCAGGGCTTGCTACGCGAGGACGACCTGGAGCACTTTGACGAGGACTTCAGGAAAAACTTCAAGGCCCGTCAGGCCGATATCTTCTCTGAAGATGGCTGGGAAGGCGAATAAATCTTCAAGGTTCAATGTTTCTTTATTTATAATTCAAAACATAAACAAAAAATGGTTTCAGCAGTGTAAAATGGGGGTCAACTATCTGATCTAATATAATAGCTCAACGACAGTGCCACTAGAGGGCAGTTTAGCGTAACAGTGACTTCAGAAGAAACTGTTAGTGAGCAAACGGTTTATTTATTTTATTTCTCAATATTATAGTATGAGAGTATTAGTGTTTCATTTAGTGCAAAAATGTTAAGAAACATCCCAAAATTCATATTCACTGTATATTCAAACATTAAACCTTTTATTTGTCATACAAAATCTAAAGTCTGCAAACCTCTTGTACTCCACAACACATACAAATATCTTTTAATGATGGATTACATTTATATAGGGCTTTATCTGGGTACAAGTAACCAACATGTAAATGTTTAATATCTCGCTGTCTACGACTTCCCCCAGTCCAGAGCTTTCATGAACTCATCTTCTGTGAACGACAGCAACTTGGCAGCTTCAAAATGCATCTGGGGGGGGAAAGAAATCAAATTAGAAATAAAGCTGCAAATTTTAAACTATCAACAGGGTACAATAGAGAAATGTACCTTTTGTTTTTTGAGAATGTCGATCAGCTTGAGCTGTTTCTTGAAACCCATGATGAGTTCTGCCTTCTGTTTTTTTAGCATTTTGTTTTCAGCGAGTAGATTTTCTTGACTCTGATGTTCCTTGTTGATCTTGTCCTTGGAGGATTGATTAAAGACAGAAAGGAGTAGGTTAACCAAATCCTCGTGTATAAAATCTATACACGAGGATAGATATATTGTGCTCCGATAATATGTCCTGCGCTTTCTGATTGGAATGTTTTGCCCTTTTTTAAGATTGAAACCGCAATAAAATCTGTAGGCTGTTTTCCGTACAGTTCCACTAGTTCAAATACAACTCTGAAGTTTCTTCACATGAAAATCTTTTGAGGTTGGAGTTGAAATTAAAATAAACTCTAATGTGAACAACAATACAGTTAATTAAACCAAGAGAATGGATTTACCTTGTTCATCTGGTTCATTTTATGAAGTTGAGTCTTTAACTTCTCCACTTCCTCCTGGGCTCTAGTCAGACGAACTTCCACGGAGCTGTGGACAGCTGCTGCTTGTTTGTGGGATCTATTCAGGTTTTCAATTTCCTACAAACAGAAAGTGACCAGACATGAGCAGCGACGGAACATGAAGTCTGTTTAACCCTGATGTCCTCCTCAGGCATTTTTGTCAACTTGTTTTTTTTCTTTGATTCAGCTTTTGGCATGGATTTTTGCAGAAACTCTCCTTTAAGAATGAATATCTTTTTTTTTTTTTATACCCTGTGGACAAATTTGAATGCATGGTTTTATACTGTAACGCTAGTGACGTTAAAACTGTGGTTATAATGGAAGTCACTGAGGTACTTTTAGCCATGAATGTGTCTAGAGAGAGAATCCGGAACTACATAAAAATACTAATCAATCAAATACATTTTGTTGCTCAAAGTATTTGAGGTGTTTTGTGATTGCCACAAACCTTGTGTAAACTAGACACTTGCACCTGAAGGGCGTCACATTTTTTGGAGGACTCCTCTGCTGACACTCGGTGCTTCTCGATCTGTGTTTGCTGAATGCTCGTGGTCTTCTGCAGCCTGGCTCGATCCTCCTCAAGCTCCTTCAACCTTGCACTAAGCTTGGTGTTTTCATCGTCCTGCAACAGCAGCAACAGAATACAATAAATGTCTTTCATACTTGAGGATAAAGCTATCTATGTAAAAGAAAATACATTGATGATTTTAAGTTTTTCCTATTTATTGTTTTTTTTTTTTTAATTCTGATGCATTGATGGATTCTTTAAAAACTAGAAGTGTGTCTTTCCACCTGGTGATTTCCTGGATGGCCGTTCAGCAGTAGCTCTGTCGCCCTCTATTGATAGACAGGTGGCACTGAGAGATCTGTTTATAATAATAATAACAATAATAATACCTTCTTATAATATTCAGATGATAGTTGATCCAGCTCCTCTTGCATAATCCGAAGTTTTGCCTTCAGAACTCGCATTTGAGCATCTGAAACACCTTAACGACACAGAAGACCGAACAGAATCAGACCTACAGGACCAACAAGAAACGGCTAAAACATCCAACCCACAAAAAAAGAATATGGATTTATCTAATGTGGGAAAAAAAACATTTAAATATAGGTAAGGATTACAGAACATGTTGGTTCTCTATCAGAAAATGTAACTAATTACATGACATGAACAAAAACAGTTATTGTCTTAATATATTCAGGAGTAATCTGGTTCTATCAGGACATACAGAAGGCATACCATGCCTTTTCTATATATTTGCAGCAAATGTGTTCTTTATCACTGCATTAAATCATACTTTACTTTTTTTATTCAAAGTGACATAAATTACCTGATCCTATGTTGTCTCCAGCATTAGACTCATCATCCCCAACATGTTCCTGAAGGACAGGGTCATCGGGGTCGTTCATCTTCTCCTCCAGGCCTCTTATCGTCTTTGCCAGGAAAAGGTCAGCGGAGTCGTCTCCGGCTGTTAAATCTTCTACAGGAGACCCCTTTGGAGTTCTGAAATCAAAATGGATTCAAAATCTTATGAATAATACAAATGGTCGTGTGTGGTTTCAATAAAGCATTGAGTCAAACTCACGCGGTTTTACAGTGTGGCCCTTTTCCTTTTTTTCCAGCACACATGTTCTGTGATGTTGATGTGACCCTTTTTTTAGTCACCACCTAAGAAAAGAGATGGCAAACAGAAACAGAATCCCGCTATGTGGACCTACAGCATTAGGAAACTATATCTGTAGTTTGTCCAGTAATGTGTCTGATGTCTGCAGGTTTCAGAAATACACACAAACTAAATACTCTGAGCGGATACCTTCACACGAGGCTCCCGCACAGGGCAGTGTTGAGGCTTTTCTGTCCTGCATAGGGAGCATATAGATGTGTATGGGGTCAGTATGAGATCTGCAGTGTTTCAAAGATCTGGTCCTGAGACTCTTCTTACCCGGAAACCTCTTCATCCTCCGTATCTGTGAGCAGCAGGCTGGAGAAGGGTTTTGCCAGAACTTCACTCTGTTCTCTCTAAAATCCAATAAACACATTCAGATTTAAAGCAAATCTGCCAATCAATCAATATAATTTCCCTCTCTTCATCAGTAAAAACATCATTAGGACTGATGTTTTACTCACCAAAAGAGAGGAATTTCTTTTTAATAAAACAATACATGTTAAAAACTTACTATAAGCTGATCTGCCTGTTTTACTAAATCAGCTGTTTTGGCTTCCAGCTCTGCATTTAGGAGTCTGGTGGGGAAAAAACATAATAAACAAAATGATCCAATTAGTATGTACAGTATATTAGAAGAGTGATGTGAATCATACTTTCTTTTAAGGCACATATACACACATATAGGCACATAATAAGTTACACTACCCTTCAAAAGTTTGGGGTCACCCAGACAATTTAGTGTTTTCCATGAAAAGTCACACTTTTATTTACCACCATGAGTTGTAAATTAAAAAGAAAATACAGTCCAAGGTTAAAAATAATGATTTGTATTTGATAAATATTTGTTTTTCTTTCAAACTGCTTTCATCAAAAGAAGGTCAGTTTTATAGCTTCTATAACCAGCTAAACTTTTCAGCTGTGCTAATATGATTGCACAAGGGTTTTCTAATTATCCATTAGCCTTCTGATGCAATGAGCAAACACATTGTTCCATTAGAACACTGGAGTGATAGTTGCTGGAAATGGGCCTCTATACACCTTTGTAGATATTGCATCAAAAAACAGACATTTGCAGCTAGAATAGTCATTAACCAAATTATTAATGTGTAGAGTGTATTTCTGGTTAGTTTAAAGTTATCTTCTAAAAAAATAGTGCTTTTCTTTCATAAATAAGGAAAGTTCTAAGTGACTCCAAACTTTTGAATGGTAGCGTATACAGAACATACAATTAAGTATTCATATGTTATGTTTGTGCTCTGTATGATAAGGTTATGATCTGAAATGCAATGCACAATACACACTGTACGTGTTGATGGACGAGATGAAAAGCTGTTTCACATGTATCCTACTATTCATGCCCTAAGGCAGGGGTGTCAAATATGCGGCCCGGGGGCCAGAATTGCCCCACTAAAGGGTCCAATCCAGCCCACTGGATGACTGTACAAAGTTTGACGAAATTGAAATTGAAATTATCATTGAAATGCAACAGACTGAATATGGAATAACTGAAACATCATATTGTTGAAATTGCACTTTTTTTCTTATAGCATCCCTTCTGTTTTTTAAACTGATGGTTAATTATTGTGTAGACACGTGTTTCTTTACATAAGGAGGAGAAATGTGTAGGTGTTGTTATTTATACATTTATCTTTACTGGTCCAGCCCACATGAGATTAAATTGTACTTTATGTGGCCATGAACTGAATTTAGTTTGATTCCCCTGTCCTAAGGTGACTGATAGATTGAAAATCCATTTCTTAAATTGTGGAATATCTATGAACCGTTTTATTTAGGTATTACAGAATTCATTTAACTATCAAAAAGAAACACCAGATTGGCTGAAGAAATATATTGAACCTAAAAGAATCCAGCCAGTGTAAAAAACTAAGTATCCTAGTATTAAAGTTTTAATGAAACTTTACAAGTGTTCCATCTAGATTGCTGCCTCAGAATACACATACGACTCATAAATAATCAATACAAAGGTTAAAACTAATCATAAGGCGTCATCTGCAGACCTTTCACATCACAAGCTGAATCTAAACAGATACTGGACACGAGTTGTCTTACTTGTACTGCTCTTCTTTGTCAAAGAGTTCATTGATGTTCTTCTTTGAGGAACCAGAGGCAGACGCTGCTTTGGCTCGTTCTTCAACCATCTTGGACCTTTGAGCCTTACTGCTAGAAGACGGACGCTTCTTGGGCTAAACAAGACAAACAGTGGATTTATAGTTCCTTACAGTATTTTCTAACACCTCCATAGTTTTAATCTGTTCATTTTGTAAAACTAATTTCATATTATCCATAATAGTCAGGCCAATATTAACCTATTGAGAATAGGGAACCCGGCAGCCTGACTGGCCAAGGTATATTTTTCTATAATACTATAATATGTCCTACTTTGTTGCAATCCTTTAAAAACAAATATATGGGATGCTGTTAAGGTATGTGTTTATCTTTAATAATAAATAAGAGCGTATATTAATTTTTAAATATGAAAATTGTTAGGTGCCTTAAAAATACCAAACAGAAACCTGATAAACTAAATGTGTATCAAGGATCTGTAAATGGCACCTCATTACAGGCCATATCGGAGCATGTTTGTACACCCAGGCTGGATTGTTATAATGTTTTTATGTCTAGAAATAACCTGTATAAGGGTCAGTGACAAATAATGGTTGGCAAGATGAGAAAGTGAAAACAAATTTAAAATACAGTTGTAAAAAGAATTCATCAGGTCTCTCAAAATGTACATTGTGCGTTCATGTTGGTTTCTTGTTATTTAAAAGTCAATTTATATCATTTTTGTTTACAAAAATCACAATTTTGTCACTTGACAGAAACTATCTGGTACCAGGTTTTTAGGGTTACACCACGTGACACTTTTGTCACTGACCCATAAACCTGTTTTCCACTTTCTGTATATAGGCACAGAATTTAGTGGACATGGAAATTACAGCAATCACATTATAATTAACTATGACCGATTACCAACATGTCTGAAATAAAACCATAAAAAACAAAGAACTATTTTACATAATGAAATCTGTTTAAAAAACACCAATGCAGCAATATACAGCAGTTTGGCTCCTACATTAAAGGTTAAAGGACTGAAACAGAGAGATCTGTAACACAAACTCAACCACCCACACATGTTATAAATCTAATTTTACATCCATCTCAGCGTTAACCAGCGACCACAGCAGTTTGTAAGAGTCGCTGCCTACCACACTGTTAGAGGGAGAAATTAGTTGGATTATTTTTTTATTGACTAAAATAATCGACTTCACCTTTGTATATCATACACATGATTCTGAGGAAACCTGCAAGAAACAGAGAAAGAACCAACAAACCTGCAAGAAACCAGGCCGGACATTTCTGTTCCCAGCTCTTTCAGCCATTGTCACTCACAGAGGAGACGCGAATCTGGTTGCTTAGCAACCTGCGCAGCAAGCAGATAGTACGGTGGCCCTGAGGGTCAATATTAAAAAAAAACCAAAACAATAATATAACCTGTACAAGCTACAGTGGAGCAGAAACAAACGCAATGACAACTAATGATGTCTTAGTAATCATAACTAATTACAAGAGTGAAAAAATAGACAAATAAACATGAGCTCAGGTCATTAGGTCTGTTAGGTCTTAGGACTGTAAACCTTGTGTAATCCCCTACCTATGTATGTTACAAATTATTATTTGAATAAAAGTAGAAATACTATCATCTACAAACTGTCCAATTAGCAACTTATAGTTCTAAATTCTAAGAAATTAGTACATTTCTAATAAATTCTAGTATACCTTATACAGACTTTAATATGAAAATCATCAAGTAAAGCTGTCATGTACTGTCTCATTTTTAATTATACTTATATTTTTATTTAAAGAAGATAATACAGTACAGGAAGCATATAAAATATGTGTTGAATCTTTTTTTTTCCTTTCAACTTAAATCAAACAAATCCCACCCACCCTTGACACCTACATACTGCTGTAAATAAAAAAAAAAACATCTCTATATTTATACACATGCACATACATATCTTTATACATACACATACCTGCTTACATATATATCCATACGTAAATATACACACATATCCATGCACTATCATACATAATAAATACAGAACAATAGGAGGGTAAAAAATAAATACATAATCATGAAAATAACACTGACATCACAGAAAAATATATAAATAAATCAATAATAAGTGGCTTATAAAGTACAACATTTCCCTATGAAATGTCATGCAGTGAAGCTTAGAGTAGCATCACGTGGAAATATGTACCTCATAGTAACTTAAAAGTGTACCTAAATACAGTACCTGAGTAAATGTACTGAGACTCTTCCCACAACTGATACATATCCACATTCTTGTTATTTTATTCATTTAAAATAAGCAGCTTCTTAAACCCAGAAACATTTCACATGTTGTAATGTCAAGTTCGTTCTGCTTACATGTTTTTAATGCTGCGGGGTGCTAGTGCGCATGCGCGTGCCCAACAGCTACTACTACTCACCGTGCACATGCAGAGAAATCCCATAACGTGAGGGGCACAGCACCGGAGGGACTAGCTAGTTGTTTTCCAGATGTCCGTGTACCGTTTACACCCGCCTTTATTTATATCCACGCGTCTCGTCGCGTTTGGCAGCGACACTTAGCCCGGACGCAGCGGAGCCGCCTCAACTCACCTCAAGTGTCGGGACCCGGAGCGAGACATGTCGCAGGAGGACCGGGTGGCAGCAGCAGCAGCAACAACAACAACAGGACGCGCCGCCGCCGCCGCTGTCCCGTTAGCATCGCGCCGTCCCCCGGTCCATGCCGTTTAAACCCCGCCGGGCGAGTACTCCCGTACACGCTTGCCGTCCGGTCCCGCCCCGCCCCGTCCCGTCCCGAGGCCCGCCGCCATGGCCGAGGAGGACCCCCAGCAGCTGCAGCCGGAGCGCGGGGCGGGCAGCCTGCCCGGCCTGCTCCTCCCCGGGCTGCAGGTCGCCGAGGCCACCGCTCTGCAGCTCAGGATCAAGAACTCCATCTGGTGAGGAGGTGTCCACATCCCACTGAGCATGAGGTGGTGGTGATGATGATGCTGGGAGGGAAATTACCTATAGTAGAGTTCACTATGAGGAAGGAAGTGAAAGTAGTAATAAAACAATACTTAAAAAATACTAAAGCATTTACAATATTACCTAAATACAATTAGAGTACTTGTTGATCAAAAAGAAGGGAAAACATGAATTGTATTGGATTACTGATGCATGAATGTGTAAGTAGCACTTTTATTGATAAAGGTCAGTTTTACCCAGATTGTTAATTCATTAAATCTAAAAAAAATACTATTCATTATATGTTTTCTATCATATATGTCAAACTCAAAGCCACCTTCTCATTATATGTGGCGATTTATTGAGATGAGAAAGTGAATGAATGTTGGCAAGCTGGACATGCCTTCTTTCTGTGCCTTCATGGTGCGTTCAGGCACACCTCGTTAACTCAAAAAGTTTCCATTTTCCTAATTTTCCTTTGTTGAAATACATCTGTCATTATTACTTTCTTGTTCTTTCACTGCAGTATGTTTAAACCACAGATTCCAGTTTTTGAAAATCTATAAAATAAGTAAATAAGATTGTTATAGCGGTAATCAGCATATTATTGTATACATCTCTAGATATCTATGGTTATTTTCCATAATTTGCTGCAGTATTTTTAATAATTACATGTTAAAACCATAACAACAATATAACATTCATTTATACATTGGCATATTTTTAAAATTCTATTTAAAAACATTTTAATTATTAGTTATAATTAGTTAGACACACCAATTAATGGAGAGGATACATACAAGATAAGATATTTTAATAAATATATTTAAAGATATTTTAGATAAGATATACTTTGAGGGCAACTATAATGCTGATGTGGCCAGGGATGAAATAGACTTTGACACCCCTGTTATAGATGTAAAGTATTAAACTGTGAAGGAAATAGTAAATGTAGCTGTCAAATAAATGTATAAAGATTCATAAAATTTCCTTATGAGTTTATTCATGGTTTCTAGAAATATATAGTGGCAGAAAAATACTTCAAAACAGAACTTTAGTAACATCCTGTCACCTTCCATGTGCTAATAAGTAGTAGAACCACAATAAATATAGGATATTTCATGACAAAACACATGAAAAGTCCTTTAAGTGAACAATTGTTTTCATTAAAATACACTTTAAGTAAAATCACTCATATGTGGTACATCAATTAATGAATTATTATTAGTTCATGAGTGGTTTACTCTATATCAATATATCATATTTAATAAACCTACCACTTAATTTTCATGTAAAATGTGAATCTGTAGAGTAACTTGAAACAGCACCTGTAAAATACATATAAAGGAGTAAAAAAAACAATATTTTCCTCTGAAATGCAGAGAAGCTGTAGTATTAGAAACATAAATTAGGTACAGAAGTAGATAGACTCGCATTTCTGTGAAATGACCATGTAGGTTGTCATGATGACTCTGTTGTTCAACTTCAGGAAATGAAATGTGTTTATTATTTCTTATTATCATGTCACATTTTCCCTCTAGCTCTTAATGTCTGGACACAAGTGTTTGGTCTGTGAGTCAAAATCTGTTGATCAGGTCTGGGAGTTTCCTTTTTATTTAGGGTCAGTGATTGAATAGAGAAAAGTATGTATTCAAGGTTCTTTACTTAAATTCAATAAATAATTGTATTTTACTTATCTGGGTTTTCCACTACATTCAAGCACATATTTCTATATATTACTACAATTATTTTAGCGCTACAGCTATAGATCTATAGATATTTGATCAACTTTTAGAATCATCTTTAACAGTTTAAATTAGCTTTATCTTTAACAGATAAACAATAAAATGCTACTTACATGTGAATGCATCTGTGATAATAATTCCACATTGTAAGATCAATTAACATCATCTGACATCAACATTTTTATGCTTTTAATAACATTTTGATTGCAGGGCTCCTGTTTTTTTAATAACTTATGTGTACATTCAGTTATTTATACCTTTACTTAAGCAAATAAATACTTCTTCCACCACTGAACATGTACATAGTTCAACCTTTCCCTTAGTTCTTACTGCTTCCCCTTCATCTCATGCTTGTTTACTCATTATTTATAGACATTTTTGCAGAAATCCCCAGCTACATTAAATTCAGTGTCTTTTGCAAGACATTTGTCATTACACCACAGTAGTTTCTAGAGCTTTCTATGTGCACTGACATGGTGTAATTGAGTTTCATTTTCACTGCTGAACTTTGAAGGGTATTCAGCTGATAACAATACACATACAAATCAGCAAAAGGCATCAAATCCTTTAATCTCAGAAGTCGTGATTAACATGTTAACATGTTAACACGTGATTAACAATGACTCTTAATTTCTGTTTATCAGTTAATTCCTCCAGCGCTGCTTGATTTGGATTTTTAAAAACTGTCACAGGACTCTGAATGACACATGAAATACCTACTTTGAAATAAGGACTAATACTTCCCACTAAATCCACTACTCTGAAATAAATTGTAAAAGTGAAGTATTTTAGCAATAATCAAATGCAGTGTAGTCAGTTTAAGAGCTGCTTATAATTCTGCAGCTGTTGTTTGTGGTAAAAATCAACAACAAAAAAAGCAATTTTTTTGTTGTTGCAAATGCATTTTGAACTTGTGAGGACAGAATGTGTTGACATTTGGTCTCTCTTTTTTTTCTTTTGAGCTGTTTTCCTCTTAATGTGAATGAACCTGTAAACTATGTTTTAAATATCAAACTGCTTTATAACAGCTGGTGGTTCAGTTCTTCAGCAAGGAAAGGAAATGCATCATCAGAAACACGTTTTGCTGCTGGTGCCGGTTCATCAATATCATATTGGGATATGGAATATTTGTCCCACTCCCTAAGTGTTTATCTTATAAGAGGATTAGAGGGTAAATATTGATGTTTGCCTCAGTGGCCTGCTGCTGCTGCATAGCTCCTGATATGACGAGACGGGTCAGAAAGTTCATTTGCAACCTCAGCGTCGCTCCGTGTTGACGTGGAGTGATAGCCTACAGCCCCATTCACACGTGCGACCCTTCCCATGAATGTTCCAGTTATTTTCCTGGAAAGGCGAAATGTTTGAATGCAAGCCAGGATCATTAATCTGGGAAATCTGCTCAAGACCTGGTGACATTACAGGGAATTTCGCAGGGAACGGGCAACTTTTGAAGCACAGGCATGGAACTTTACCGTGGAGGCAACTTTAAAGAGTTGCTTCTCTGTGACACTTCTGTCACAGTGTCACACTTTTGGCAGGACTCCCTTTGTCTGCTAATCACTGCTGTTCATGTTGACGCTTGGCTACACGCCCCGCCTATTACCGGCATCGCCGTGTCATGTGGGAACAGGCGCTAGAAGACGGGGAAGTTCTGGAACAGGGTTGTGTGAATAGCCAAAAATCACTAGTGGTGCCTGAAAGGTGTTATTTCATTAGGAATAATGTTTGAATGGGATTTTTTAGTGCCGTTCCCGGTGGTTTTCAGCGACTGATTTACCCCCGGATAAATACTCATGATTTAAAGGATCTCTTGATATAATCTGTTTCATTCAGGTGGCATTCGATGTACCTGCCAAATCTGCCTTGCGAACAGCTTAATGAAGGCCTGTCAGCACCGGGAAGTCCTTGGCCTCCTAGTAACAGTGAATTAAAGTGAACTTTTCTCGTCGTGGCTTAGAGCCGTCTCCTGATTCTGCCTGCTGTCATCAAGTAAGAGTCTTAAAATGATACAGACCTTCTGTCTCACAGTCAACAACAACCTGACAGATGCAGATTAGGAATTAAACCTAATTCATGTGTCTAGTTTGACTCTCTGCATTGTTGCTTTGAATCCGCACAAAGACGATTCAAACGCTTGTTTTGTAGGATTTTTTTTTCCTATTTCTTGTTTTGCTTTATTGCGTCTCCTTTCACTGAAGGCAAGAGCATATAGATGAAATGGTAAATCACAATAAAAGATCTGGGGAAGTCTTTAAAGGGATCTAAAGGATCTGGGTTTGATTTAATTACGACTTTTACAATCGTTCTTTTCACTTTTCTTAACCCTCAAGTAAACGGTGAAAGTGTGTTCTCCCATCATTCTCTTCCCTCAAGTTCAAATCCAAATGAGATGAAACTGACCGAGACATTGTTAACCCGATGTCTGTCTGTCTTTTTACATACGACAGCATGTGTTGGTGGCGGTGGGATACATGACCTGTGAGATGCTGAAGGGAGGGTCGTCTCATACCAGACATTCCTCAGCTTTATAAATAAATACACTTTAGACTCAGGCGCTCATGTTACACCGGCGTCGATACTAATTTATACTGTGTCTTTTCTTTTTTTCAGCAAATCTGTTCAGTCAAAAGTGGAAAACATTCTGGTGAGTATGTTTAAATGTTTCATTCATTTTCTGTTGGATTTATTCGGCTTCTGGCTTCGCTTCAGTTCAAATCATTTCAATGAACGCTGATATTTCCACATCAGGGTTTTAAGAGTAAACGCCACTGAGGCCAGGAAATTGGAAAATATCAATGTACAGCAGGGGATGTTCAGGCCAAGGATCCCTTACCTGATAAGGCCCTTTTACACATAGATCCTGCCATCATGGCACAAATAAAATTGGGCCTTTGCCACAGTCTGTGCATTTTACCCTGGACAAAACAAGCTGGTGTTTTGCCGTCCCGTGTCTGTCTTCTTAGACAGCACGTCGGCGTAACCAGCGACATGGCCCATGTTATCTCTGACACAACAGCCTTCACATTGGCTAAATCAGCAGATATATTTTTCATGTGTAACATCATAACTCTGTTCCACACGCAGTGGCTTTTACACAGATGCCATAACACAGTTAATCCGCCAATATGACCAGTGTAATAGTGGAATTCCCTATTCTGATTTCATACCTTTTAATACAGAACAGTGAGAAGGGATAACACACAATAATGCAGCCCTGAACAGGCTAGATAGACAGAGATGTCATTTTATTGTATACAATTGTATTGCATATCATTAGCCTCATAGCATAATTGCTACCACTGCTACCATATCCTACCACTGCTGCATCATCCTGTCTTTCTGCCTACATCATTGGTCAATCACAACACTTATTAGAATCCAAAAACACTATCTGCCTAACGATATTTGGCCCACAATGATGTGTAAAGCGTCCTATTGTGCAATGTACTACAAATATACTTTGTTACAATGCTTACAATAACTAATCTAACTCTACTTACAGTAGTTTTTTATTATATTATTGCAAATAATATGTTAGATTCATGTAAATATGTATTTTCAAGCATATTTATGTTTTTCATGGGTAAAAGAAACTTTAAATATTATCAAACTATAGTTTGGAACCCCCCCTGCAGTCATTCAGCGGACTCCCTGGGGGTCTCGGACCCCCCGTTGAAGACCCCTGCTGTATAGACCGGAGATAAAGTGAACTGCTGTGGCTACAAGTCACGGGGAAACAGCTCTGCTCATATACAATGCTTACTATGTAGTGTTATGAGTTAAAGAGAGTTCAAGGGGGAAATAAGGTAATAGTGTGTAGCTGAAGACACAAGGAAGTTTTCTAAATGATCACTTCTCCTATTACAGGAGCTTTAGAAATGCAGCCAATAGATCAAATAAACTGTCATTTACTAGTTTAAAGTGACAGTTCTTGTTGATGGGATTTATGTGCGTTTACATGTATGCCTCATGGCTGACACTGTGCGTGCGTGTGTGAGATGTACTGCTGTCTGCGATGTATGCTTCCCTAACAACAAAGAAGCAAATTAGAAAAGAAGGACGGAGTAGGTTTATTCTTAGGAGCCATTTAAAAGTGGTAAGAGTGTCTCAGTGAAGGCATGTGCTGGCAGTGAGTGGACGTGTGGTCGTACTGTACGCCCACGCCGCACCGAGCTGTCCTGAGGGAAGGGTTAAAAGCAGAGGATTCGAGTTGCACGTGCCATGATCTTGCTTGATATGTCTACACTGTTCAGAGTCAAGAGTCGTTCATTGTCTTCCCAACTAGCCGAGATGGACAAGAGACCGTTCTAAGTGACTTTTAAAGCACAGCGAATAGGTTGTTGAAGACCATTCAGTAGATAAAGACAGAAAAGCAAGGGAAATCTCTATAGCTATTGTCAGGAGGTGCACTTTGAGAAGATCCCAGGTGACTTTGTTTACAGCGCTGAGTCTGCAAAAAAGAATATTTCACTGTGGTGCCGAGATTGTGATCCATCATCACTCAGTAGTCCTCAGTACTGAGATGTACTGAGGGGGCAACATAGAAGTCGAGTGATGAAATAGACACTCTGAATGATGGATAATGGGGCAGTTTATCTGTGAAAAGAGCAGAAAAAAAGTTATTTTTAATTAGCTCACTTCAGCGGTGGAGCTACTCGGGTTACAGCTGGTTTCATACTTGGTTCTGTTCTGAAAGATGCTGCTTGATACTGCACCTGCAGTGTGATAATGACAAGGTCACTGGAAATGTGCTAATCCTGTGCAGGGATATTAAGGTACGGGGTAAGGTTGAGGGCGTGCCGTTTTTCTAATGTTAGATTGGTATCTCTGCTATTTGATCTTTTTGTGTCAGTGGTAGATTTAACTTGGCGTTCAGATAGGAGGTTTCCATCTGGATCCCAGCTCCATGTCCGCAAAAAACCCACAACCCTATTAAATCTCTAATCGAACCTTTTCATCTCTCCACACTCTCCACGTTTCACCAAGCATTCTAACTTCTCTACCTCTACTTTGTCATTTTCAAGTTAATTGAATTTATAAAGCTCAAAATCACACATGAACAGATTAGCCTCAGAGGGTTTTACTGTATGTGTGTAGACTCTAATCAAATAAGGAAAGACACCCTAAAAAACAACTTTAACAGGGAAAAAAAATAAGATGGTAGAAACCCCAGGAAGAGCAGCAGAGGAGGGATTTCTCTACTGGGATGATGCACAGAATAGAACACAAGTTACAGAATGCAGCATTAAACAGGAAACCTTGACCTTCACCTTGTCCTGGTATTCATCTTCCTCACCTTTGTCCAGCAATATTCTTTCTCTGTTTCTGTTTCTCTATATTGTTCATATAATGTGTTAACTTTATGCATTTTGTGTCAAAGAAACAAGAAATGTGTTTACAAAAGGGTCATAGCAGTAGTGGTAAAACTGTACTTTAAACAATTAAAAGGAGGTAGCAGGTTTTTTCTTTATATTTTATCACAGATTATTATATTATATGTATAAAATTAGTGAAATTGCTCTCCCTATTTTGCGGTCTTTAAATTGTCTGTGTAACTAATAGTTTATTGTTCATTGTGATAGAAAGCTATAGGAGAGGTGTGTGTATGTGTGTGAGAATGAGTTACTATTAATTTAGCATCTTTGTGTTTTGCTCTGGTGGTTTATAGATTATTTGAGAACATAATCTGCTGATTAATTGGAAATGAAAGCGCTATCAGTCTTATTTATACTCTTCACTAGTATAAATTAACAATCCAAGCCACCAGTCATTCCTGTGTGCCCTGCAGAGTCTACCTCTGCTTTAAAAACCATGACAGAGGATCAATTTGTGCTGTTGCATTAACAACCCAGTTATAAAAATTCCCCTTGTTTTTCTGCCATTTTCTATCCCTTCAGCAAGATGCAGAGAAGCTCTCAGACATTGAAAAACTCTACCTCTACCTGAAGTTGCCTTCTGGTCCCAGCAGCAGCGCCGATAAAACGTAAGGATGAACCTACTTTCTTAGGTTACTTTTACACTTTCAATAACCCACTCGGGTAATGGGTAGTGATCAGTAGCTGAGGAAAACGTGTTGCTTTTGGTTAGTCACTTGTCGACCACTTGTTAATCAATGATCCACGTCTTTTCTCAGTGACCAGAGCGCCCTGTCATCAAGCCGCACGCAGCAGATGCACGCGTTCAACTGGATCCGCAATCATTTAGAGGAATACCCAGAGACCTCTCTCCCCAAACAGGAGGTTTATGATGAATACAAGTAGGTACAAACAGCATACTGACAGAGAAACTAAGTAAAGAAATACAGAAATTTCACAAGGATAAAGGTTTTTGTCGCTACCAGAACTTGCCATTTTCAAGCCAAGACTTATTTGATCACTTTTGTATAGGCCACACACATAATTAAACTGTTTTTATTCATTTATTCAACTATTAATCATCTATTTAACGTCTGTTAATGTTTGTTTGCCCCTCTCCTCTAAATGACTGCCGGCAAATGCGTCAGTATAAATAGACGCTGCAGGCATGGGAATCACAGAGCAGCATGTGTTGGTAATATTAGAATGGAAAGTCTGAGACAGTCATTGAAATGCTCTGACAGTGTTATGTAACTGTCTTTTTAACTCTACTAGAACAGAAATACAGTGCCCCCCCCTCCAGATATATTGGCGCCTAGACAGGTGAAAAGGCTTCAGAGAGACATGATGTGCTTTCGCTCCAAAACAATGAAATCTTTTATTTATTTCCAATGAAACAGCTGTAGGTGTCAAAACAGTTGTGGACGCAATACGCACAATAACATGACAGGCAATCTACTGTTCCATAATTAAAATATACATACAGATTTGGGGTTTATAATATATTTAAATAGTTAATTTGAAGATTAACCCCTCACATTACACACATTTGATTATTCAGTTAAATAAAGATCAACAGCAAAAGTAGATTTTGACTCCAAACACTGAATGAAGCTATTAAATACCTCATACTTTAAACTAAAGAAACATTTTACCAATAAACATTGTTTAAAAGTTCTATATATTTAAAGTTATCTAGATGAATAGACTACTATAGTGATACATGCCTGTATATGGTGTATGTGTTGGATATGTTTCACTATAACTCTTGAATTACTATTGGTGACAATTTATGTAAGGAAGAAATAGATGACACTGAGAAATGGATAATTTTAGAGATTTGTTTCTTTTAATTTTACAAATCTGAGTTTCTACACTATTGCAACTAGTAACTATTATAACTATTATTGTAGCAATTCTTCTCATTTAACTTAATATATTGTCACCCTATTAAAATAATGGCCTAAGTCTTTTTTTTCAAGTTTTTGGGAAAACACAAACAACTTTATCAAAAGCAGAGAATATTATATTTAATAATCATTTTAATTAAAAAGGCACTGACAGTGGACTGTTCTTTCATTCCATAGTCCAAACTCAAAACTTACATTACCTGGTGTTAAATTAAACATATGTCAGGTAAATCAAATCGGTCAGGAGGCAGTTCTTTTTCATCAATTTTCCAGGTCTTCTTTGCCTATTATTATTATTAATTCGTTTCTAACATCCAGTTTTGACCACGTTTTGGAACCTGAGTTGGGGCAAATGTTAAATGAAGAGATGAAGTGACTCATCAGGCATCAACATGTTTAATGGACTGAACATCCGGAGCTTCCTTTCTTTCTTTTTTCATAATTTGCTACATATTTATTGACATGCACAACACCTTATATTAAATTATTATTAAAATATAATGAAGCAGCTACCATTATGAAAGCTTGTTAAATAGCCCAAGTCAAAGCATTTTATCCTGATTTGGGGTAAAAAGCTTTGACTTGGGCAAAAAAATAAAATGGCCTAAGGTGCATAAAGAGTATGATCCTTTCAACTAAGGAATAATGTGATTCTACTAGACACGGCAGCATCGTCAAGAGATGATTTAAGCCAAAAACTCACTTTGTTTAAATATGACTTAGACCATTATTTTATAGGGCGATGATATTATAGCTATAAAGCTGCATTATTGATTATTTTGGTCACTTTGGGACAGCAAAGCAAGCTCTGGAAACAACAGTGACAAATAGAAACTTACCAAAGTTGAAAAGTAATATTTCATTACACGTGTAACCAGCATCACTGGAGGGTGTGGCTTGACATGTTAAACTACTGTCAGTCAAACTAAAGATTTTTACAATATTTGCACATTTACCTTTATTTGAAAGTTGTGTGAATTGAAGTGTAATTACAATCTTTTATAACTCCAGTTTGATCTCCCTGAATTTCTGTGGCAAATATCTACAATTGTAATCTTAGTCATTATTAGTATCCAATATTCATTAGAGCAGCTTGATTTGTTTGAGCCAATATTATTACACAGTGATAAAAAGCCTAATTGAATATTAGAATTGAAAAGTGAGTTTGGTGTTTGTTTGTTTTTTTGTTTATTCTGTATTATAATTAACGTTTACTCTGACTTATTCCTTCCAGGAGCTTCTGTGACAATCTTAACTACCACCCACTGAGTGCCGCGGACTTCGGAAAAATGATGAAAAACGTCTTCCCGAACATGAAGGCGCGTCGACTTGGCATGAGAGGAAAATCAAAATATCCTTCACCAGAATGGATTGTAACAGTCTGGCCTCTGTCTCTGGTCACAGACCATCTGCTGTTGCAGTTCATAAGCGCTCTAAATATAGACGTGAAATGAAATAAAGTCCCCCTCTGCCTCGGAAGCAGTAGCATAATACCCCCAGGAGAATCACTGTGATCTTGACCTTCATGACGCATTTGTGATTTTTTTCCACCTACTTTTGTGATGACGTCAAAGTATAAGTTTTCGTTTATATGTGTGACCTTCGGAACATCCAGGTGAATAAATTATCTAAGGTGAAGGTATAGCTCATTTAATGAATATTTTCCAGTTATAGGGAGTTTACTTTAAACTCTTAAATTGCTCAAAGAACCATTAATTTTCGATTTCCGTGCATTATTTACAGTGTAAGCACTAAGGAAAAGAATCTGTAAAGTAATTAGAAAATGTTTACAGGCTCAATATCAACATACTCAACACATGCAAATGTTCTTTTTAAATCTCTTTAGTCAAGCAAAGTGTTCTTAATGAAGGTAAAGCTTTAAAATCATGATATTGTTATGAGGCAATAGTTTTAGATGTAATGAATGTAATTAGCATTGACTGTTTTTATTCACTATGTTTTCACTGTTTTCCTACCTGCTCTAGTCAGTACCTCCGATATATTGCCAGCATATGTTCATTTACTGGAATCACATGTGTTTTTTGATCTTAACACCGACTTACATATTGCTATAGTGGACTAAGGAAGAGACCTTGTGTTCACATGCCATCTTTACCCAGTCTGGATCTACACAAACCAGGAGATGTAGTGAGCACATTCACTTCTTTCTTGTTAATATTTCTATTTTGACTCCAACTTTGTCACTGTCCCGTCATGCAGTGTCTCATATGTAACCACATGTCCGCTGCATTCAGCTCCAATGTGATGTCCTGGAGTCATCGGGCCAGCTGAGCAGCATAAAAGAAGACGTGCGATTCGCGGCTTGTGATCTGGTGTGCGAGTGGGCCCAGAAGGTGCTGAAACGCCAGTTCGATGCCGTGGAAGACTTGGCTCGCTTCCTGATCGACAGCCACTATATCAGCAACAAGTCTTTGGCAGCTCTCACCATCATGACCGGCACCGCAACAGGTGAGACAGTCTGCTTTGGCTCCATGCCGACTGCGGCGGAAAAAGAAGTCGACGGTGGCATCTGGTGGCCGTCGCCTGTTACTGCTCTCGTTAAATTACTGTGTCGTCTTGTAGGGATCATTTCACAGAGAAAAAAGGAAAGAAAATGAAGGCAATTTTCTTTAATTAGACATATCCTGTATATTCAAAGGTTTTGTGTTTGCTTCTTTTAAAACTTCACTAAATTAGTTTTTGTAGCTCAGTAATCTCCTACTACTTTTCCTAAAAAAGACCAAAATATTGTCTGCATCACCAAATTTTAATAAAAGGATAATATCTAAAATTTAGAGAATGTAGCTACATAGTAGAGAATAAAACCACATGAAATAAACCTACCCTCATGGTATTTACTGAATATCACACATCACTGTAATTAAAAACTCAGCTCCTCTAATTATTGCTGTTTTTAAGACAGTAGGGGCAAATTGTAATGAACTCCATGCAGGAAGTCAAATTTAAATTGAGTCAATTGCAACGCTGAGATTTCTGACTTGGCTCGTGTTTCCAGATGTCACGACTCCGCAGATGGTCTCAGCTTTCGTCCCCACCGCTGAGGCTCATTCCTTCCAGCCTCAAGCCACGACCCTGTCGCCACCCACTGTCGATGCGAAGCAGCAGCTCCAGAGGAAGATCCAGAGGAAGCAGCAGGAGCAGAAGCTTCACTCCCCCTCGCCGGGAGAGGGCCAAGCGAAGAGAGCGGACAATGTGCCTTGTGGAAGCCCCGTCCCGCCGTCACCTCAGCCGACCATCGGCATCGTGGTTACCGCCGTCCCCAGCCCCATCACGGTGAGTAAACCAGGACTCCCGGGGTGGACTGTTTGCACAGTTTTGACAAAATTGCACATGTTGATGTCATTCTAATGAATGAGTAAATCTGAAATGTGTTGACATTAAACAAGTAACAGATTAATGCAAAATATATTCAAAGTTATATTATTATTTGTTTCGTCGTATTTCATTAAGTACTACGTCAATATGAATTTATCCATTTATGTATTGTTTGGAAAAAATTGAGATCTGGTTTGTTTAATTAGATCCTAACATTTTTTAGCATCTGGCAAATGATAATTAATAGACAATAGTGCACCGTGTCCTAAAAATTATATTTACTCTATCCGGCTAAAGCGTGTAGTGATCATGTAGGCATTGTATCATGAAACAGGAATTTAACAAGTGAAAATCAGATTAAGATTCGAAGATTTGATTATGACAAAAGTGTGTAACCACTAAACACATTAAGGGGCAATACACACATGTAGGTTATTTTAAAAGGTTGAAACACAAAATCAAACAGAACCAGCACTCACTTATCAAAATTAGAATAAAATAGAAATAATAGAATAGAATGTAATATTTTATGGGCATGAAACAAAACACTGGTTTCAGCCAGAAGAAGGAAACACAGAGAAATGTCCATTATAAATAGGTGAGGTACAAGTGGTAGAGAGACTATAGAATGAATACATCTGTGAATGGGTGATATCAGTAATCAGAAGAAAATATAGTCAAAAATAAAGGAGAAAATGGTGTCACAAGAAAAAAATACATTTTTTTAAAAATAATAATGAGCATGTAATTAAATACCCAAGGCAGATAAATAAACCAAGAAATAAACATTTAATTTTATGAATCATATAGCCTGATAGATAATAGGTTGTGATTGATCAGTATAACACAAAATAGAAGGAAAAATACAAAAAATACCCTAAATGAAGAAAATAGGCATTTTCATTACCACAAATCCAGTAGCCTTAATGCTCAAAAAAGACAGATGCCACATCTAAGTAAATTATACACAAATATGTTATGTCTATACTAGGATCAAATAGCATAATAAAAGAAAATTCATAGAGCTAAATAATTAGAGGAGCACCTGTAATAGGATATAGAACAAACTAGGTTGTGGCTTTTTGATTATCATCTGTATTTGTTCCACTCTCTGATTGTCCTCATCTGTGCAGGTACAGAGGAGCAGGCAGCTGATGTCCCCCAGTCCAGTGGGAGCAGCGGAGAACAAAATCCTGCCTATTAACTTCCAGATGGTGACGCAGTCAGCCCAGCCGCTAAAACAAAGCCCCAAGCTCCCCCAAAATATTCTAGCCAGTCCGGCGGGGGAACGCACGGCTCGACAGCGCTATGCCCAGATCCTGCCCAAGCCTTTGGCCACGACCGCTATCACTTTGCGCTCGCCCTCTGCCATGATCATCGCCAACAGCCCCATTAAGACAGTGATGACTACATGCCATGTCAGCCCGGTCAGCCTGGTGAAGATGACGACCCTATCGCTTGCACCCAACAGCAGCAGCACCACCACCACTTCGCTTACGAACGCCACTTTTTGTCCGGCGCCTGCGGGCGTCAGCGGTGCTACAGCCGCAGAGGACGTCAGCAACAGTCAGAACATGAGGAGCGCCTCCGCCATCCCCATCCTGGCCCCGGTGGCCAGGCCGGGGGAGGCTGCTAGCGCTCATGCTGTCGACGTTGAAATGGAAGTTGAAGCTATACACGAGAACAGCCAAAACCAAAATCCAAGCAGTCTCATTTTGACCCAGGGAGCCGCAGCTAATAGGGCTGTACAGAGGGCTGCCAGCGTGCCCATACCTCACACTAAAGCCTTCCTAGGTCTGGAGGAAATGCAGGGCTCTAAATTTGACGGAAACCCCTCGTCAAGCACCAAAACTGCCATGCCTTTTGATGGCAGCAATAATAACGCTAACAACACAAGCACTTTGCACTTAGGTCCCTCCACTCTGAACACCAGCGCCGTCTCTACGTTGAACACCAGCAGAGCAACTTCATTCGGAGAGAGCAGCAGTGTAGCATCAGCAAAGGAAGGTTTCCTGTCTACTAAGAGCTTCAGGAAACGCTCGGGCCTCAGCCCGGTCGTTTCTCCGGTCAAAAGGGTTTTTACGCTGCAGCAGCAACAGCAGCAGCAGCCAGCAGAGAGAGCTGCCGGCATAAGCTACGGGATTAGAAACGCTGCAGATAACGTCCCGCATCCAGGAGCTCCGGCCAGACCTGAGAGCGCGCCTGCCACCAGGGAGGTTGAGATGAAGATGAACTCTGTCCAAACTCTATGCACTCCCTCTTTCAGAGCCAGCGGCTTCTACTCTGTTGCCAAAACACAGAACTCAATGCACAGGAAAAACACCTCCACTGTTATGGAAACTGGCACAGCGGTCAGTCACGCATTAACACAGCAACAGCAGGGCCACACGATGGCTAACGTGCACGCTATGCCCAGTAACCCTGGCCTCCAGAAACACTCGGGCGTGGGTGATCTCAGGAGTTCAACCATAGGGGGCCTCGAAGGAGCTCAACAGCAGATGTACACTCATCTCAACCCCTCTACGGAACCTATGGATTTCTTGGATCAAGCTTCCTCCTCTGGTCAGCTCCCTATGCAGGCAGACATGGACTACTTCCCGTTCGATGACGATGTGACTCAGGACAGCATCGTGGAGGAGCTGGTGCAGATGGAGGAGCAGATGAAACTCAACAACCTGCAGGAGTTTGGTGTCTCGCTGCAGGACCATCAGGCCGCGATGCTGGACAACATGATGCCCGCCAACCAGACGATGACCGCTTTCTGCCAGGCCGCCAGCAGCAGCTGCAGCAACCCCATCCAAACCCCGACACCGACGCCCACTCCCACGTCGGAGATGATGGGAGGAGCCCAGGGCCTGACCAGAGAGAGCCCCTGCTCCCGCTTCGCCTCCTCCACCACGCCCGTGGACAGCGCCCTGGGGAGCAGCCGCCACACCCCGGCCGGCACACCACACTCCAACTGCAGCAGTGCCGTGCCTCCCAGCCCCGTGGAGTGCAGGAACCCCTTCGCCTTCACGCCCATCAACTCCAGCATCACCGGTTTCCACGACGGCAGCACCCTCTCCAGCAGCCCCGTCAAGCCCATGCAGAGGCCGACGGCCACGCACCCGGACAAGACCCGGCTGGAGTGGATGAACAACAGCTACAACAGCAGCGGCAGCCTGAACAAATCCAGTGGCGGGATGGGGATCCTACCCAGCTATCAGGGCCTCGCTGACGACCATTTTCAAAAGCCTCATGCCTTCGCCGTCCCACATGCTCGGCACCACGACAGTCATTTCGGCCGCCTGACTCCCATCTCGCCCGTGCAGCAGCAGGTGGCCGGCATGGCCAACGCCGGCAAGCAGGAGGGCTTCGCCGTGCCTGCCCCTCTGGACAGCAAAGCCACCAACAGCCCCGTCATGACGGGAAGCTTCCGATGCCGCAGCGTCAGCCCGGCCGTGCATCAGAGGAACCTGAGCGGAAACGCGGGGAACGGCGGCGTTCCCAATGTCCCCAGGTCAGGCGTTTCTCCCTTCAACTCCCCGGTGACGCCAGAGGTGTTAAACATCTTCGCCAACAGCGGGGGAAACCTGGCGGCCAGCAGCCTGGCCCAGAGGAGCCGCTCCGTGCCACTCAACATCATGATGCAAACCGAGCTGCTGCCCGTGCCAGGCCAGCGATGCAGCAGCAAGAACATGGCCGACGTCCTGCTGGGAAAGATGGACGGTGACCACGACGACGCCGTGCGGGGTCTAGGCATCAATAATTTACCCTCCAGCTACACCGCACGTATGAACCTCACTCAGATCCTGGAGTCTGACCCCGGCCTCTCCTGTGCCGACAACCACCTGAGCCTGGCGGCCACCGACTCCACCGGCCGCTGCAAGCTGCAACAGCCGGATTACCTCATCGGAAACGCTATTAATGAACAAATGGTCCTCTCTGCAGGTGAAAGCCAAGGACAACCCGCCTCTGGAGAGCAGCAGGCCCGGTCCATGCTGCAAACGCTTAGTTCGCAGCAACAGCAGCAGCAGTTGGATTTTTCCGTTAAAGATCTCCTAGCAGACAGTGGCCTGGCCGCTGGCACTCAGCTCATGGAACAGGTGTCAGAGCTGACCACGGGGAGAACAGATTTCCCGTGTGAAATCAGAATGACATCGGAGCTCTCTAGTAGTATCAATGACCTTAACGCGCTGGACACAAACCTTTTGTTTGACCCCAATCAGCAGCAATATCAAAACGCCGCTCCGGAGCAGTTCGCGAACGATCAGCTGTTTCAGCAAATCACCAGCGAGACGGCGCATTCAAGTGGACTCGAATGGCTCGAAAGCAAAGATCATCCAACTGTTGGGTTGATGGGTTGATCATAGAGTTGTTGTTTTTTTTTTTTTCCTAAATCATGTTGAACATGTAAACTTGTGGTTGCTGTTTTGTTTTATTTATTATCAGGCATTTACACTTTATAACGCAACGCTGGACACTGTGAGGTTTGTCCAGTCTAAGTGCCACGCTGAAACTGAAATGATGCTGCAACACTCTGATTTAAATGCTGGTCGTTTCTTTTCATCAGAGAACATCACCTCATGTTTTTAGTTTTTTTCTTTTTTTTTTCCAAGAGCATTTCCAACATGTAAACAAAGGTACTGAACAAACAAAAAAGCCAAACAAAATAATAGAAAATCAATGTTCTTTCTTATTATGTATGTTTCACTCAAAAGTCAGTGATTCCAAATCATGACAGAGCCATGGAGCTTTTTATATAAAGTCAGTGAGCAAGATTGTTTTTTATAAGCCATCAATATTTCGTGAGATTTGTTTCATACCATTTTGGCAAATACAACAACTAAAACATAGCAGAAAATGTTTACTACTGAACTAATGATATTTCATAATGGAAACATTTATATGTAGATTCACTGTGAATAAGTGGAGGTATCACTGGGATTATGAAGTAGGTGACCCCTGACCCTCGCCACCTCAGAAAATGCAACACATTAAATTTGTTGGAGCATCTGGTGTCAGTCTGCTAAAATATTTAGCAAGTATGTGCTGACTTATATAAATTCCATCTAGTGACAGGAAAATTGACTCAATGTAATTTCATTCATGTAAATCCAGTTATTATATTTTCTTGTTGAAGAATTAGCATGATATATCAGCTATTTATATAATCATCAACATAATAACGTTGCTTCCCTTATAGATGGTTCACCTTGATGGTGGGTGTGCATGAAGGATATCGGTTTATTGTTAAATCTGCCAGAACCATAAAAGTAGGCGATGTATGGCTATATGTTATGGCACTGTTAATATTGTTGCATTTGTCTCGTCATATTCACTTAATCATCAAGAGATTTGAGTTTGAGCAATATAAGCAGAGCTCAGACAATTTGAAAAGTATATCATGGATGTAGTTAGCCCTCCTTATGCACTTATACTTCTTATGCAATTATTATTGTAAGCCAAGTTTGCAAAAATGTAGTCTTCTTTCTCTAAAAATGTAGATATTATAATGAATCCCGTTTACTTTTAATGCACAATTTGTGTTTGTTAATTGTTTTATCCTTTTAATTTGTGTCCTAGAGTGTGATACTGATATGTCTTAGCATGTATGACATATTTCTTACCCAATACTAATATCGAACAACTCACTAAATTCAACCTCAGTAAACCTTGCTAAAACATTACTAAAGAAAACCATTTAACTGAGCAATAAATTCAACCTCCCCTATGCACTTTCAAAGGGTAAAGAAGAAGAATTATAGGAAGGTAAAAAAAAAAAAAATAGGATGAGATTAAAGCCAGTTTTTAGCACTAAGAATTTTTTTAAGGTTTTTTTTTCATCTGAACATGACTGAACAGACTAAGTAGATGAAAGAGAAAAAAAACTATTAACTTTATTTCCAAAGTTAGTCGCATCCAGAACTTGAAGAAGTTTGGCTCCTGATGTAGCACTCGTCAAACTGCACTGACAATCTGCAATATCTGTGCTTCTTTACAAAACTGCACTTTGCTTTGGTTTAAAATGAAAATAATATTTTCACTGCCAGTCCTGACGAAGTCAATTAAAATGTACAACAGCTCCTCAATTATTAAATGTGAAGAGTCTAGCTTTACAGTGATACAAGTAATAATAATAATAATATTAAGGTGTGCACTATCACAAAGGAGATCATCTTAAATGTGGTCCTTGGTGTCTTACATCCTTACCAAAGATGAATTTTTAAACGTAACCTGCACTAAGACCTTGGGTATCTAATGTTAACCTACATTGTGGAGGGCATATTGAAGAGTTTTAACAAACATATTCTGTCATATGAAGAATCGATGGGGCAAAAAAATCACAGCACTGTAAAAACATGTTGTATAATAAGGGGTTCCTTTAATTACTGTTGTTGATGCTTTTATAAACCCAAACATGTTAAAGGGGGTATAAAACACTGTAATTTATTCATAATCTGTTTCTCTGTTAGCAGTAGATCTCACGTGGTTCAACCATTGTTGGTCCCATTTACTCCGTTTGTTGTACAGATCGGAGGTGTGGCCCTGCCTGTTTTATTTTACGTCCGTTCATTAAATGAGTTGTTTGTACAGGCGATTTAACCTCGTAAACATTATCTGGTGACTTCACAATAATCTGGTCTGTTATGGTGTTATGTAGCAAACCTTTTTAAGTGTCATGGCTTATTACGAGTTCCGTACAATACATTTTGGTGAATTGCAAAACTCTCAAATTTCTTGTTACCCTAAACGTTTTCGGACTGAATATTGGCTCATTTGTATAAATTTACCCAGATAATATTTGCACAAGCGTGCGTCAGGATTAATTTCCTGATATCATGCACAGATGCATGAGAAACCCAAAAGTGCTCTACTGTAACTATTAGTGTATTAATAAATGTACATTTAATTTAAATGTAGATAACGGTCCCTTAAACCTCTGTAAAAGCAGACTGTATCATCGTGAACTATAATCTCATTTTGTGGATTATTTAAAAGTGGACAACTCGTTCTTATTTAGTTTGTGAATCTATCATCTCATTCTTTTATGTTTATCTTGTATGCCTGTAAAAAATATCTCTGGCTTTATTTGGTTAGCGCTGATGTTTGTTTTATGAAGACTTTACCCTTCCTCTTCCTGTAAGTGGTTAAGAGCTGTAGAACTGCCCTCCACTGTAGTTTTGTTGCTGTGTTGATTGAACAGTTTTTTTTTTTCTTGTTTGTTTTTTGCATTTTAGAAAGTGCTTTTATAAAGGGGAAGTGCTTGATTTTTAAATTTCTTTTTTTAAACCAATAAACATTTTTGAGTACATCTGTTTAACATCTGCCTGCATGGAGAACACATACTTTGTCATCCATGTGTCACACAAAAAGCCACTTTCATAAACACAACCTCCCCTGGAGATCGTTTTGCTATAGTTAGACCAGGACGTGGTATTTTTATTCAGTGTTTTGCCAGCAGGGCGACACGACGGTGCAGGGGTTAGCACTGTTGCCTCATAGCAAGAAGGTCGCAGGTTCAAGACGTCCTGGGTCTGGGACCTTTCTGTGTGGAGTTTGCATGTTCTCCCCGTGCCTGCGTGGGTTTTCACCGGGTACTCCGGCTTCCTCCCACAGTCCAAACACATGCTGAGGTTAATTGGTGACTCTAAATTGCCCGTAGGTGTGAGTGTGTGAGTGAATGGTGTGTGTGCCCCACGATTGGCTGGCGACCATCTGGGGTGTATCCCTGCCTCTAGCCTGTAATGCGCTGGGATTGGCTCCAGCAGACCATGTGACCCTAATGAGGAATAAGCAGGTATAGAAAATGACTGACTGACTGTTTTGCCAGTAAACACTCACTATTGCACTCCCAAGAGAGAGAACTACACCTTGAGAATCACACTCTTCATTCACTAAATTCAAACATGTACAAATCATGCATCTCCTGTTCTGTTGCGTTTGTTAGGGTGCAGCGGTATGTATCTTCATCAGAATCCAAATTAGCAGAGGCACTTAGAGATTTTAAAAAAGGAATAAAAAGCCTTTAATCAGGGCTCTGATGAAGGCCAATATTGTCGTATTGTGTAGGCCCATGTGCTTTTAAATATATTCTTGCAATGTTACATTAAGTGAGTACAACTACTTGAATTCTCCTGAGTGCCCTAAGCCCCTTTTCTCATGCATCTTTATTATTTCTGTTTCAAAACCCCAGAAATTACAGCTTTTCACAGCAGACAAGAGCAGAGCTGCAAAAAACAAACAGTTGTATTTGTTACAGAGTCCATAATTTACAGGCTCCTATAATTCTGCATGCATTACTGCACAGCAGAAGCACCGTTAATCTTATTAATTACACCTGTGATTGCCCCATGTATCACAAGATAACATGTACAGGCTGTGTGAGGCTAATCAGTCAAGAATTGAACACCTGCATGGTTTAACAAATCAAATACTTACAGAAAAGGAAAATATATTGCTGAATCATGTTTTTTTCAGTCCAGGTAGAAAACATTTTAAAACATTTTTGTTTTAAATACAGCAAACCTATTAGATCTAAAAGTGATTTATTTTGTTTTATTTGAGTATAGTGAACATGATAAAGAGCTGTTTTGACCTTATCTCTTAGTACTTTATCACTGCCCAACCACTATGTGTTACGCTACATCATCAGTGCTGTGTGCCTGTATATATCCTGTACATCATGGGGGAGTGAAAACATTATTTTATAGAGTTGACAAAGAGCATTGCCAGGTGATATGTTGTGAATGCTATGATCTGAAACATAAAGACACAGTTAAAAACCGTCACCCTTTATTTCCTTTAAAGGTGTGCACCAAACACATCAGATGTCAACCTTTGCTGCCAATTTATTGTGCAGAAAGTGTAGTTTTGCCTAATAATAGTACCACCGTTTTTGAAACTGCTGGAAATCAGTCGCAGCCTGAAACTTGAACTTTATCCTTGTTTGTGCAACAGGAGAAACCTCGAACGCCAAACTGCCTGAGCAAATCTGTTTGATTGATGACAACCCAGAGCGTCTCTGCTCTTTTCTATCGACTGTTTATACTGCACAGGCGACCTGTGTTTGACACAAGTGTTGCTGCACAATGTTAAGTTACGGCTGCAGCTGGCCTGATGCAGTTAAACCCATTAATGGGACAGAGATTCTAAACAGTAGACTCTAAACAGTTGACTTCTATCCCATTAACTACAAATAGTCAATATTTACAAGTCTGTAATCAGTTTTCTGATCATGCTTCTCACTTCCAGCCAGCTGTTGCCGTCTGATTTAATTTCAGTGAATATAGTTTGGCCGACACGGCTCAAAACCTCCTTGGTCTGGGACCTTTCTGTGTGGATCTCTCCCGGTTCTCCAGTTCCTCCCACAGTCTAAAAACATGCTGAGGTTAATTGGAGACACTAAATTGCCCATAGGTGTGAGTGAATGGTGTGTGTGCCCCACGATGGCAGCCATCTGTATCCTGCGTCTCGTGTGTAATGTGCTGGGATTGGCTCCAGCAGACCCCTGCAACCCTAATGAGGAATAAGTGGGTATAGAAGATGAATGAATGAATAAATATAGTTTATAATTTACTATTCAGAAACTGAATTTTATATTTGGTATGCTTGTTCATTATTTGACAAGCAGCTGCTGTTTTGCATCCATGAGCATCAAACGGAAATCAACGCAGTAACGACATAAAGCATTAGCAAATGTCCAAACAGGGAAAGTAATTACAGTACATCTGGTAGCCTCTTGGATCTTGTTGCTGGTTAAGTATTGGTATTAGATTCAAAGATCCACAAAGACTTTAGCTGAAATTAGTCATTTAAAAATATTCACCTATGCTATCAGATTATTTTTTTTAATTGGAAATGAGGCTGAACATGACAAACCATTGATTTCACGTTAATAAATTAATTAAAATTCTGAATATAATTGCATTTCACTACACATATTGCCAGAATGTGTGACAAATTGTTTAAATTGTCAGCTCCTTTATTTGCATGTTGATGAGATTTAGTATTATACGCTTAGCGACAAGCAGCATTGATCTACACAAAGTAATTAAAATGCTCTCACATGCATTCATTAGTGATAAAGCAAACACACTATAATAATACAACACATTCTGCATGACTACTGCATACTTTAACTACTTTAAATACTACATTTTGCTGATAATACATCTGTGCTTTTACCTGTAACTGATGATTTTTGGACTTTTCCTCAAGTAAAGGATCTGAGTACCAAGTACAGTACCCTAGTAAATACTTGGTTATTTTCCACCATTGGTCAGGGCATGGGCGAAAAGTAGGTCAATAAGCAGTAAATTTTCAGAAAATTCTAATACTAAATAATTAAAAATACTTTACCAGCATAATAACATGGCCCTATTTTCTTCTTTCTCTCTCCTTTGCAAATTACCATGCAGGTTTAAGCCCTTAGCATGTTCAAATGTTTTAAACAATGCTAATAAAAGCAATAATAGTAGTTATAGCAGTGTTTCCCTCTCCCTATGGTAACTCACATTGTCAGAGCTTGTTAACGATCAATAGGTCTGATCTTAACCAGCAGACTGTTAAAAAAACTGGCTTCTACATATTAGTTGGATGAGTTTAGCTACTAGTTGACTGTCAAAATTAGCCATTAGGCTAAAACAGCAACAACCACTTTGAGGAATAAGGGGGGGGGTCATAATTTTTCAACAATTAAGAAACTTGTTTTACATTTAGCACCTTTTGTGTCGTGCATTTATTTAACATTTCTTTAATATTCAAAAATAGTTTTCTGTGTTTACAAAGACTTTTTGGGGGGGCAACTTTGTGGAAGGGAGGTGGGTCACGGCCCCTTTGCCCCTCCCCACCGGGATTTCCGCCTATAGGTAAGGTTTACATAAAAGAATACTGAATACTTTAGTCAAATGCAGTCAGAATAGAGAAATGATGCCATCAATTGTCTGTGTTTTCAGGCGGCGGCAGCGCCAGAACTACGGGACAAGAGGAGGAGGAGGAGGGGGAGAAGGAGGAGGAGGACTGAGAGAAGGAGGAGGAATGAGAGGAGGAGGAGGAGGAGGAGGAGGATGGATAGTGAGTGACGACGGTGTCGCGGATAACCACTGGGTCAGTTTGACAGCGTCTATCGTGGCCACGCAGCGGGAATAAAAAGAGGAACAATAGTAACTCAAACACCCTGAACTGCTGCCAGCTTCTCCTTCTTCTGTTCGTCGCTCCCGGGGAGGAAGAGGAAGGGTGAGGAGGATATATTATGGCTGCACTTTCTCCACCGATACGAGGACTTCAGTCAGACGAGGTAAACTCTCCTGCAGCGCGTGAACGAGACCGCCCGCGTTACCGCGTCGCTAGCCAGCGGGCTAACTAGTTACCTAGTTAACTGTTGCTACGGCAGCAGGAATGTGTGGCGTTAGCCTCGCGAGCTAACTCCCCAACTTACACAACTACAGCTGCTTCACTTGCGATGTGGGGATTTTTTTTTTTTTTTGGTTTTGGTTTGGGGTTAAATGTGTCGTTTGTTGAGAGAAAATCGATTTAATCGATCGCATTTACTTCCCATGTAATGCTATCACGACTTCATAGAATTATAAAATCTGCTTATTATGTGCTTATCTACTCACTTTGTCAGACAGGAAGCTGAAACCCTGAGCCGTGAACGCCTCAGTGGTGGCAACGATTCTTGCACGCACGCACATACACACACACACACTAACACTACACCCCACTAACACACGTACACACACACAAGTGAAATCACTTCGACCTAACTCTGAATTTTCCTCGCTTAATAATTGAAGCTGTCAGACCAGGTGCAGTTTTACAAGGCCTTGTTGTGTCTTTTAGCCACTCAGTAATAGATAGATAGATTCTCGTTGTGGTTCACTCTACTTCACAGTGGAAGTAGAAATGAGTTTGGGGTTATGATGGGAAATGAACAGAGGTGCCAAGTATTGTCAGGAAGTTACATCATCCTGGAAGGATAACAACAGCTATTGTGCTGTAAGGGGGGCGTACACAGCATGCCTGTGATAGAACTGGGGAGGTTCCTTACACTTTAATTCGCCTCTGGGATTAAAGGTCTCAATTCAATTAAAAAAGGAGTGCATCTGTGATTGTCTCTGTCTGTCTCAGTGCCAAAGCGTGCATGACTTATAGAACAAACATGTACACCGTTAAAATGTTCAGAGCTGTGCAAGTTTGCAATCAAATATAGAGCGAAAAAGACCTTATATAAACAGAAAAGGTGTGCTCTTGCTGTTAAAATCAATAAATAATACGGATTAAGGCTTAGGTGGTGTCTTCCTGGCAGTTTAACAGGATGAGATTATGACGCATAAGATGTATGAGTCTTTCTTCATTCAGGTTAAATTCGTCACAGATTGGAAGTTTCTAAAATCTCTATTGTAGGTCAGCAGTGAACAGCAGGAAATTCACCAGAAAGACCCATGAAAACCCATGACTCATACACCACGTTACTCGACATCGTCAAACATCAGCACCTCTGTGTCAGTCAGAAAAAGGAACATCTGTGTTCTTGATGTAATTGTAAATCATAGTGAAATTGTGATTTTTCACTGTTAAAAACAATATGTTTAAATAAAGATAATTTAAAATAAAAATAGAAACGTGGACATTGCTGTAAACATGTTGAACATCTTTCTCTTTATCACCAAGTATAATCATCTTAAGTATCTATAGTATGGTGTCTATATTGTGATATAGTTTTTTGTTCAGTTTCCATATTTTGACTATATGAGGTTCTTTGCCTCTGATGGTTCTCATGCTGTTTCTCTCTTGTGAAGGAAATTGTAATTAACTTTTATAACACTCTAATCTCTGTTTTTGAATCTTTTGATACTTGGGTAGACTTTGCAGAAATGTCACTGAGATCAGAATATATATATTTTTTATTTAAGGATGTTTCCAGAATCCTGAAAGTGAAAGTTGTGGCTGGAATTGGGCTGGCCAAAAAAGACATTCTTGGAGCCAGGTAAGTCACACATACATAAGAACGTACTAACAACCAGTTAATCTGTTTCTTATGCTTTGATAAATTCTAATAATGAAAAAAATCTCAAAGTAAATAAATTGTAAATGTAAATATTTAATGTACACACACATATATATATATCTATATATATAGAGAGAGCAAAGCAGCAAATCATGATGTTTATATTCTATTCTTCTATTCATTCACATGATATTTTGAAGAGTAATTTTAAGTGTACATTTAATTCAGCTACAAACAGGTTTCATAGCACATGCCGTGCTTTTCCTTTTAACTTTCTATAAAATATATCAACTTCTCTGACCTTTTATCTACAGTTCTACTACTATTCTGCTACTACTCAGTGTACTGTACTACTTTACTATACAAAGGTAAAGCTTGACAAGCTGAAATTTGCATCCTGTGAGTTATTGTTCAGTGACAGGAAGGAGATGATAATATTTCCCTATGAAACAACAGTGCATGTATGTCTGCGTGATTTTATTCTGATCAGGTCAACTCCACAAAAATAAGTAATGTTTGTGAAACACAGACCAGCAGTTTATTTTTTTTACTAATATTTAGTGTTGATAATATTTTAATTGGGATTGTAAAGGCTCCAAAATGACATTTCATACGTTTTGCAATAGACTTAGAGAAAATGGAAAAAAAAATCCTTAGTTTGTGGAACATAAATATGTTTTAATCAACATAAATAAATACATCATCATTAACAGGAATGAAGGAATTCAGGGTGTTCACTTAAAATATTTCCTCAGGTATTTTCCTCAGAGAAACAGCTCTGACTTTAGAAATGCCGGCACTTCCTCCAAGAGCAGGAATGTGTTGATTAGGTTTATCTTATAGTTTCATCTTTTTGGGCATGGAAAACAAGCCCCAAAAAATTCTTCAAATTCTCAAATGTAATTCTCTGTTGTTCTCTGTACGCTGATTAAATAGTTGAACATGTTTTTTTAAATATGTTCTACAGGTTTCATTATTTTTCAGAAGCTTTATTTCCTTTTCTAAAAGCCCAGATTTCTTTTCTACTTTTAGTTAATTTAAGTACATTTAAAATGTGTATCCTACTGAGCCCCTCTGGTGACATTTGCTAAAAAATAATGCGTGGCCACTAGATGGTTATTGTTTTAATTAAATAGTGTTGATTGTTGTTGTAACTCAGTAAATGTAGTGCAGGCAAGTATCAAAAAACAATAAATCACCAAGAGGCTTTTAAGGGGACTGACGAGGCCCGAAGAGAAGATGAGAAGATCCGAAGAAGTTTGTTTAACAATTTCACTACAACTACAATCAACTGATAAACTGCATCAAAAATGGTGATCTAATCAAAATACCAACAGGAGCAAAGCGTCACAAAAACACACAGACGGGTCACGAGGCTATTTAATGATTACTCCACCGTATCTTAACTACCCGTATGTGACAGGTCACATGACCATCCCATTCAGTGACATCATCATGATATACAACACCATACCTGGCTCCCACACATGTAAACTTTGAGTTGATTTCATTTTAATACGGGAATGAGTTACAATGACAGTCTCATTTAGACATTGTGAAGTTGGCTCATTATTGAATAGATATTATCCTTTGACTGAGCTTTCAGTCCAACATCATGACAGTTTAGCTTAACTCAGGTCAAAGCGCATTCATCGTGCTGTGATTTACTATACGATTACCGGCCACTTTCCTCAAGCTCCTGAGTTTTTCACACTGTAACATGCGGCTCATATATATCGCAGCATGATGAATGTGTTATAACTTATAGTCTTTAGTTAGTCAGAGTTTAGTTTAGTCCGGCTAAAATCATATAATAATGTCAGATTGAAAGCTCAGTCAAAAGTAAACGTCAATATCAACACTATCTTCATGGAAATTCATTATTTTTATTAATTATCTCATGGCTATGCATTATTTATTTTTTGTTCAATGTCACCAATGGGGCTCCATAATATTCATATAATCTAGGTGTAATTTAAATATGCATCTACAGTAAGTAAGAATGAGTGAAATGTTAGTTTTCTTTTGTTGTTTTTCGGCCTTATCTCTTTCATATTATATAAAAATCGCTGGAATAGCATCACTGTAATCTAACACCAGGCAATCAATACATTACCAACAACAAAACATTACTCTATGCCTAAAGTGGCAATATGGCTGTTTTAATGCATAATATAGTGCCCCAAATCGTTATGAAATAACAATTACAGTTCATTTTGAGTCAAGCATGAAATGGCTAGAACGACCATGTTAATGTTTCTCTGATCTGAGGATGCGGAAAGTGTTTTTACGCCGTTTATAAATGAAGAAGAGTCTTGTGATAGAAGGACCACAGAAACCACTAATACAAGGGCAAGAAGTAGATGGTAACTGTGGTAACGTAGATGAATGTTTACCAGAATCTAAATCTTTCTTTGTTCTGTTACAGCGATCCATATACAAGGCTGTCCCTCTATGATCCTATCAATGGGGAAATAACAAGCCTTCAGACGAAAACAATAAAAAAGGTGACAAAGTGAACAACTACATATGCAGTTAACCTGTGTTGTATTCACTCATATTTTGTCTTATTTTATTATTTATGTAGTGATGTTTTTTTTTTTTCTTTCCCATCTCGCGTGACCTGAAGACATTGGACCCAAAATGGAATGAAGAATTCTTTTTCAGAGTAAGTGGGGTGGAATTAAAATATGTCCATTAATCTGGATTTGTTTACCTTATACTTCATATAAAGTATATTTAACCATAAAATGTTCAAATGTATGGGCATGGTTGACCATAGCCCATATTCACACATAGTACTATATATTCAGCGTTTTTATGTCTATATCATGTTTTAGGTTGATCCGTCGAAGCATCGTCTGCTGTTGGAGGTGTTCGATGAGAACCGTCTGGTAGGTCATTCAGATATGTTTAACATTTTAGTGAGTTGTCCATTAAATAGACAAACATTAAGGCTGTAGCTTGATGTGCTGGGTAATAGTTGTATTGCCTGTATTGTATTGGTTTTATTGGCCACAAAATCTGCAGAGGTTTTGGGGAAGTGTACTCTCTCAGTTGTGATCCATTCAGCATGTTGGACATCCTCAAAGATGTTCAAGCTAGGAAATTGTCTAATATACATTTGGAAATTTAGATTTACAGATGTAGCACAGTGGAGCTGTAAAGGAATACTTTAAATTGAAGACATCATTGTTTTTAGTAACCTAATGCACCATATTTAGTGCTAAACAAGGGAATGTGTCATATTTCTGCAGATGCAGGCATCAGTGCAAGGTTAACTTTGGTTTGTCTGTCTGTCAAGAATACAGCCGCCCTTATTTTGCCGTCACATATGTGATATTTTCATTCAGAGCTGTAAATATGGGTAAATCTGGCTGCCGTAAGAACACCTATATCCACACATTAAAGCAACACTTGTTGCTTACAGGTGGGTATAGCTGTGAAGTGATATGTAGCTGAATAGTTTCTGTTATAAAACACATGCAGTACTTCTGTGTGCTGGTAGATTGAATTAGGAAGCTTTAGTGCCTACTTCTCCCAGATAACACACTAGGTGCCCAGCAAAATAAAACATTTTTGGAGGTTGCAGCATGAGCTGCTGACCCAGTTTCATGCTGGCGTGATGTACAGCAGGTTCTGGGACACCTGAGCAACCAAACCACAGTGCTGTCTGAGTTAACTGCTTCCTCTGCATGTATTTTAAACATAGTCAAGAAGGCCCCAAACTCAACAAAATGTCACCTCAACAAGATTTTTAAAGCATTTTTTTTGTATGTATTGGTGTGTGTGCTGTATACAGCTTAGAAAGGAACTGGACTGTTGACCAAACAAGATATTTAAAGACTTTCACCTTAAAATTATAACAGGCATTTTTAAGTTTTTTCATATCATTGTATTTCTTTGCACTGAAAAGACACGTAAAGCATTTATGATGAGTTTGGGCACATCTTTACCTGCCCAAACTGCCTCATCAACCTGTCCTACTGGTAGAAGCACAGAGAACATAACAAGCAGCAACACATTTGACTCTCAAGTCGAATCATTGCATAGCAGTGTGCCAGAAAGCCATTTGCACCAGTTAAATTAAATAAATTAAATTAAAAATAACCTAGTAAATTATGCAGTGTATCAAATTTCAGCACAGAACTAACACTAATCTATGATACAAAGTTGTGTATCTTCTACCTTCTATATATATTCTATTGTCTGTCTATTCTTGCAGTGTTTTATTTCTTTGCAGTTTATTAGTTTTTTGTTCTATTCATATTGAATTTGTAAAGGAGCTCGTAGACATTGCGCATCTGTTGCAGTTTGATGTGTTGAACAACTTTCGTTGAGATTTGATTTTTATTATCAGCAGGTTACAATAAAGCAGCTGTTTTAATCCAGGGTTTCAGTTTGGTCATTATATTGCTGCTTTACAATGACGTGATGAGACAAACCTGGGTGTGACTGACTCAAGGCTGCCTTGTCATGCTGCAGGTAAATTTTCCATGAACTGGATGTCTTTCCTTTATTGCTCCTATAAAACCACAGTTCCCGCATTTAAGGATTATGGAAGAATGATGAGCAGATTGGAATGAAATTTGCATCTTATATTAATTTCCACCAGAAGTTTTCAACACTTGTGTCTTGTGTTGCACTGAGGCCAACTTGGTCTTAAGCATAAATATGGACATAGGACAAACCCTTTTATTTTGAAATGTCTATCCTCTAGCACCAACATCTTTAAATGTTTATAACCGTAAGGATCAAAGCAACACTTGTGTATTTTGAGGGGTAATGAACACCACGGCGCGCTTTGTGAATGCTGGAGTGTGAAATGCATATGAATAATTCACTTTGTAAACAAGAGAGGAGGGAGTCCTCCAGGCGACACCACCAGGGATCTAGCTCTGTTGTTTTTAAGTGCTCCAGGTTGATTCGCTACAAGCTCGACGCACCCACATACAGACTCAAATGTGTACTCTGTAGTTAGATCTGTCCACAGACAACCTGAAAGTCCAGGCTCTCATTTATAAAACTGTCTGAATCCATCCTAAATGTATATGTGCACACAAAAAACAAAAAAATGGCGTGCGCCAAGAAATATCTGACCTATACAACCGTGCATATGTACACTACAGGCAACTTTCCCTCAGGCCACATGGAAATGTGCACACATGGATCCACCTCTTATCCCACCCTCTACATGCATTTAGCCATAAATTATCATTATGCCTGTTTTGCTACATTGATCGGGCTCTTTTTCAACACACCTGAACAATCAGTGTTTAAAAACGGGTAATCCGATTATTCGTTACAACGCTGTTAGTGTTACCTACACATTTTTAAACTTACTTAAACTTACTTAAACTTTAAAATAACGCACTAGTTACTTTCCCTCGTAACTAGTTACTTTTATAGTATAGTAACTCAGTTACCAACTCGGTTCCTTTTTAGGGGAAGTAACTGTAACAAGTAGATTTTACATCAAACAATCAATATCTAAAGTACAATAAAAACTGAATTATATTAGATTTTCCCAAAATCGATTATACAGGTGTTTCTCTAATTTACACACAGTCCATATATAAGTGCAGGAGGTGATGATGGGGCAGCAAAGAGCCTGGAGAAGCAGAGTGTGTGTGCTGCCACTGGGGTGTCTCCAGTGACTGTACACTGTGTTCACTGCAGCGATTTCAAAAACTAGCTATATAAACTAAAATAGTACTTTGATAATACATGTACATACAGAAAAGATATTATTTCCAGCATCCTGTCATCATCCATTTCAACGCTGCTGCTCCACTGTCTCCTCTACGCTCTGGGTGACATTATGAAATGTTTGATTTAAGATTAAATCTAAAATGAAAGGTGCTCATGATATAGTTATGGATCGCAAGCACAAGTAATTCTCCATAGTGGATCTATAATTAACATTTGATATGAAGTGAAAATAAATGTGTGAGAGAATCATTATACAAACTGGCTTCAATTCACCACCTCATCATCTGCATCTCCAATTTCACACACACACGCCTGGGTCAGAGTTCACCTACAGGTGTGTACATTCTATCAAGTTTTACAAGTTTTGTATGAAAAACAACTTTTCAGGACCTGTTTTGTGCATACACAATGCTTTTAACCTCAGGTGATATTGAGGTCACATTGGAATTTGTCACTTTAAAATGGGAACAGGCATCTATATGTCTTCACAGCGCCACCCCTCCATACACGCAAAACACAGGCTGTTCATAAGGCCCCACGGCCTTATGCATTTTCTGCAAATACACCATCGATGTGAACAGAGCGCATGGATGGAGAGAGGCTCGCGTAGAGTATAATTCAGCCCGAGGCAGGAGAGAGGAAAAAAGGAGAAGTGTAATCTGACATGGTACATTGATACAATGATTGACAGCACTCAGCATCTGACCAATCAGCAGCCAGATGAGGATGAAGAGGATGAGTATGTTGGTGAAAACTTCAAAGTTGAGCTTTTATAAAAACTTTGTGGGATGAACACCCAATTACTGGCCTAATTATGAGACAGAAGAGAGGATAATTCTGTCTAGATGTGGACTGGAAATTACATTTACCAGTCGCTCTGATTAGCATTTAATCAAAGTCTCGTTAACTCCAAACCAGCATTTCTTCGCATTCTCAGACAACAAAAAATGAGATGAGTGGTTAATTAACCAGGTTGGGTTCAAATGTTGGCTTTATTCTATACTATCAATAGAGATTATTGGCCATTTTATGGAGGTAAAATATTAAAACAACATTTTTAGTGATTTTAATTCATAATGATACAATGAAATAAAATAATCCTTGATTTGAGGGTTAATGGAGAAATATAAAGCATTGCAGCAGCAAAATGCAATATATAAATATAGAACCAAAGTGTAAAATGTAAAAAAAAAAAAAAAAAGAGTAGTTTATATAAATAATCAAATATAGAAATTATATTATTTGTAATTACATTTTAATCTCTGTGAGGTTACTATTTACATTAATTTCATTGTGTAATTTACCATATAGACTAAAACAAATGTGCTTTTATGATGGATTTCTTGTCATAACAGGGTCGATGCTGAGGTGTGGTGGCGTTTGGGGTGTGTGTCTTCAGGCTCTGATTATTGTGATATTGCGCTCCAGGTGTCAGACTACATAACCATAGCTTCTAAAGGTCTTTATTTATATATATATATATATATATATATATATATATATATATATATATATATATATATATATATATATATATATATATATATATATATATAAATGCTGAAAGGCGACCACAGAACATTGTCCGGTAATGGGTACAGACTTCTGATGAGCTTTTATTTTTTTCAAGGTGTTAGCTTATTTTACTTCCTGATATCACAGATCTCTTCATTAGTAGCAGTCACAGCAGGCTTGTTTTGCCTCTCAACATAAAAAGGTGAAGTTACTGCATAGATTTTTGCAACTCATTAGCCTAATTCCATGCAGCTGCACCTGCTCGTTTACAAAGGCACCCTTTGTTTCCTCAATGTCCAGCCTCTAATCTAGCCACAGTCCACTGACGCCGTTTTTTAAAGATGAGACAAGTTCCCTAAAGACTTGAGTAAATATAGCTCGTCCTTCCAGAGTTTTTTCAGGTACAATGTTGGATATTCTTGCCAAATTCATGTGTATTACTATGGGTGGTTTGGCTTTATTAATGGCCTATTACACCATTTGACTTGCTGTAAATATGTGCGTGTCATTCAGTCTTATTTCACCACCATCAATTACACCTGCTTTTGGACGAGTGATTAATAGCCAGTCACAAGGTTTCCCTGGTACTTCTGTCAGAGATGTTTTAAAATGAGTTTGACTGCAGCAGTGAAGCGTCCTATGTTGAATCATGTCTTTATCCAGGATGTGCGTCTTACTATTACACGTTAACCTGAAACTGATTTAGCTGCTGAGTAATGCCCTGAAATAGGCCAGCCTGGCTCACAATAGGCTGCCATTAATAAATAGGACTGTCAACAGTTGTGGAAAGGAAATCAGACGAGCACAGACTGTAACATGAGGTGTCATGTAACAGGTGTCATGTCACTGTCAAAGCAAATCGCGGCTCTCGCTCTTATCTTCTTGCATTTTCTACAGGCAGGCAGATGATATGTTACAGATTACTCAGTCTCTACACAAGATGGACAGTTTTTTTTTGTTTCTTTGGAAGCAAAAAACGTTTTCTGACATATTTCACAACTCCAGTTGAATTTTTGCAGGAAATCGCTTATTATTTTTGCAGTTTACCCTTTCCTGCTGTTTTACATGTTATTGTTGTTTTTGTTGTCTGTCATGTGATTTTTCAAAGCAGTTTGCGTTAGAATTATGTTGAAAGTCATTCCCTTTGATTTACTGTAATTCAATAGCAGTGGGTAAAAATATTTGTGGGACACAGAGCAGCAGAAACATTAGAAGTGTAGCTACAGCAGGAAGTGGAGTCTTCAGTGAGTAGCCTGAGGCACTGAGCTTCAGTCCAATATGCACCGCAGAGGACTATCATGTTTTTTTTGTTCCAAGTGTTGAACAGGAGGGAGGCGGCTGGAAAAGACATGGGGTGTTAGATTTGAATCTGGCAGGGACTCAGGGGGTACAGTTAAGTAGCAGCTAAGCTAAGGTTATAAAGCAGCTCTTAGCAGGTTAAAGTTTTAGTGTCATTTTGTTTTCGGGATAGAGTTTAAGCTCCCTAAAGGGACTAACCTCTGGGATTGCTCTAGTTTCTAAGGTCGTATGTTTGGGTCATGTCTCCAAACAGAACCACTGACCTCCTCTGACTAAAAGCTGAGATCAGCCTGGAGAGGAATGTAGGTTGTCACCAGAGCTATTTTGGCAATGTACAGCCGCTAATGATTGTGATCACAGAGCAGAGCCGGGAGCAGTTGCTTTGCTTTGCTTTTTTCCTACCAGCAAGTTTTATCATGCAGCACTCGCCAGCACAGCAGGGATTAGAGAGTTAAACGAATGGCACGTCGGCTCCGCTTGCATTTTGCGTCAAGGAGAAGCAACACGGACCCTCTGTCAGAGAGCCTCAGCAGCCATGGTGAGGAGAGTGGAGTCAGTGTGTCAGCTCAAAGCCCCACAGAGAGTCTGGCGCACAGTTCCGTCCACTTGAAGGTGACTCCTCTGCCACCGGACTACAGTACTTTACAGCGTTACTCTTCAGTATTCATACCCAGGGTAAACACTGGAGGATGTAACAAAAAGAGCGTTCTGCAGATCTCGCTACAGCCCTGTGGCAAGCCCAATGGGGAGCTGGATGGCAGTTTAGAGGATGGAGACCACGGGGGCAGTGAAGGAGGAGCGGGTACTGGCTCTGACGGAGGCTCGTGCAGCAGCAGCATGGCCAGCGATGCCGGGTACTGTAGCAGTAACAGCATCTTTGAGCCGGAGGCTCCAGAAAAGCACAGGACCACCCAGGAGAGGAGTCTCCGCTGCTGCAAGTCCAAGGTCCCGCTGAGACGGTGCTCCTCCTTGGTTATATTTCCAAAGAGCCCCTGCAGCACTCCACCTGCTTCCCCCGTCAGTCCAGTTACTCTACCAGCTCTCCCGCCAGCGAGGGGTTCTCATCAGCCATCTCTTCAGACATCTGCCGGTGAATTTTCACAGGATGACGAGGAAATGACTTGCAAAGGGTCCACCCCCCCCACGGCAGTAAGTGGCCATCGTTTCCCGAAAGGAAACTGTTCAGCCGAGTTTAAGGACACCAAACACATGGTGCAGTTTAATATTCCTTTACAGGATGAACCAAAATGCATAATGGAGGACAGGAGTAAAGTGATGGAACAAGACCGACTAAATCGTCACTCTAGCAGCGTGCTGCTGCACTTTGCCCACCAGAGACCAATCACTGCTGGGAAAGGAGGTACAACCACAGCTACAGTTAACGTGGAATATCCTGAGGCTCCTTACCCGGCTGCACATCCTGAGGGTGAACTTGACTCTCACAAAAAACTGTATCGTAGTACCTCTGCTTGTTTGTTTTCCTCGGCTAAACCAACAGAGAAAAAAGTTTGTTCACTAGGAACGGGTCAGGAAAAGCCTGAGGAAAACCATTGTCATCGCGCCATACAAAGGAGCTTTTCCCTGGAGGTGCCCTACCCAAACACTGGAATTTCATGTCATGTTTCAAATCCAAAACTCGCTAGTCCTTGCTCTCCACATGTGCATATTCATCTGTCTCCTTTCTGCCCAGCTAAGTTGCCTAGTTCTGTAACTGATGTAAACATGAGTCACAAAGGGATTAATACAACAAAGAACCCAGGTCAAAACAGCAAGGTGAGTGTTGAACCTTTAAAGGAACAGTACGCAGTCGCCTATAATGTTGTTCAACCTGTTCCAGTAGATTCCATACTGCTTTACTTTGGCTTCTGCTTCTACTTAAGTGTACAGCACAAAATTGAAGTCAATAAATTCTTATTGGCTTCATGCAGAATTTTGCATATTTGAGCTTAAAAGTGTCAGTCAAGGTATTATTTATCACTATTTAATATAATTAAATTTCACCCTTATACAATACCAGATATTTCTCAATGCGAGTAAATATGCCATGATCTCCTTTACTGCTTTCACTGTTCAAAACCTTAAATCGCTGTTTATTCAGGTTCGGCCCGTTAGATTTACCACAAGTAACTGAGAAGATTGCTACAGCTAAGTCATGCAATTAACAAGCCCAATGTGGACAAACATTCAGCGGCATTCGGTTACATTACAGTAAATCCATTTCAATATTGTTTTCTAAGAAATCCGTGGCTGGGAAGGAGAGGTTGTCCCCGCTTTCACTATTTTATGAGTGTGTAGGTTTGCAAGTGTGTGAACATGCGCTCAATTTTAGACGAGTTCTCCTTTTTTATGATTCTGTTAACGCTATGAGTAATCGACTTAAGTATTTACCCGGGCTAATTTTAGTGGTGGGAAAAGCAGTGCCCCTTGCTGATATAAATAAAGTGCCTCTGAAATATTCCCCCTGACTCCAGATAGTCTGGTGGTCTGTAGCACTGCCCAGTCCTGCAGATTCAAATTTAACAGCATGATACTAGAGCAGCGCGCAGTCATGCCAGCCATCTGTGGATATGGTGTGTGTGGTGGGGGTAATGTAATGTAGGCAGGATGGGAGCGTGAGCCGTTCCCAGTAAAAGGATGGTGTGTTCCCCTCCCTGTGGGTCCCCCCTCGCCTGCTAGGCAGTGTTTGTGAAGTATCAGGTGTCATCCCCCACCCCTCTGCATTTAGCAGGTTGTCAAGTAAGAAAGTCTCTGCCAGTAATTAACATCTACTTCAGAAGATCTAAATTTGCTTTTGATTGGTTTTTGATCTTAATTTACACTTTTGCTTTGATGTTTGTAGTCCTTCACGCACATCTAGTCCAGGGTCACGTCACACGTTTCCTTCGGCATCAAATATAACACACCTTTGTTTACATTCTTACTGTCCACCCACAGCTGAGCCTTGACAGTGATTCACACTGGTGTAAAAATCATGTGACAAAGGAGTCACCTTCATTATAAACATAATCAGAGATGGTTAATCCTATTTTGTTTAACTTTGAACCATGTCAAACATATTGAATCATATGTTGTACATATTTCTTTTAAATGACCATTGATTTTATAATTGAAATGCGTTCATATGAGCTGTGCACTCAGAGATGACCTTTAATTAGAGCAGTGGTAAAATAGATCACCTCGAGGCTTGGGACGACATTTTCACATCCCTGCCAATACCAAAAAAAAAAAAAAGAAAGAAAAACATTGTATTTTTTTGACTTTATTAATTTAGTGAAATGGTGATTCAAAATGTAAAACTATACCTACAGAAAATGTAATAATAACAAAATAAAGTTAAGGAAAGTGTAACATCTTGTATTCAATTCACTCATAGAGAGACTAACTACCCAAGACTAAACTGTGAAAGCTTTTCATGTGGCTGGCTGCTGTGTTAATCTGCAGTGCCCTCATAACCTCATATACTTCATCTCATGAGTTAATGACCAACCAGGTGTGACCGTATTACACAATGAAGGTGAAAAGCGTGAATCAGAAATCTCTCTGCTGCTTTATGAACATTCACAAGTCATGACATGATTGAATAAGCAGGAGTTTTAAATACCAAGGTGTAGCATAAATGTGCAGAGCAACATTTTTAAGGGTTTCTCACCGGCCTACAGAACATTATGGGCCGTCTGACTTTGATAGCGTGGCTGGTTTGTGCAGCTGCCAGTGTTTGTGGTGGGGGTGGATGGCTGCATTTCCTAGTTCAAGTTGGAACTCCTCCAGATTCCTTCAAAAGTGATAACATGTGGTTTTTAGAAATCACTCTCTAAGTATGAAAACACCCAACCCCATCTCTTTCTCTGCTTAATTCCCAGGCCTTAAACCGTTTAACAACTGTAATATAGCCAGCAGCTAGGAAACTATACAAACACGTTCTTTTATTTCGTTGCAGCTTTGGAAGAGAAGAACTTCTCAAATCACTTCACAGAAAATCAAGCGTGGTCTTTACACTTCTCTTGAGCCAAACTTTATTTGCTCAGTGTCTTTATAATCAGACGTGCGAGTTCCTGATCGAGAATGGTTCTCCTCGTTCGCTCCAGTAACATTAGGTGTGTCACTCCACAGAACTGTAGGTTCTACAAGCTGCTGTGAAAAGTGCTTAGCCGTTGCCGAGTTAAGATAGATATAGCTCGCTCCACAGACGTCTAAACGTGTGTCTGTAGCTGTTTGCAGCAGCCTCATACAGCATGAGTCAGCACTGCTTAATGCCACATGCTAAAATGAGCTGCGTTTACTGTCGCATCAACCTTCAGCAACGCTCTGAATGGGAATTAGACGGTTATCTCTGAGTTATCATTTGATCACAGACCGCCGTCTTTTTTCATGTGTTTTTCAAATGTGTCCACGCTTCCACTTGTCTTTGTCAGGCTTGGCCTCACTACACCCTCCACCCAGGAAGTCTCCGATGGGAAGATGCTGTTTGTGTACTCTGTTTGCTACAGATATAGAAGTGACCTGCTTGACTCTTTAATCATGAGTTGAGTTTTTCTTTGCCGGAAGGATCAGTTGTCCAATTAGTCTGTGGCTGCTTGTATGTTTTGGATTCTGCATATCTGAGCAGACTTAAGTTATGAAGGGCAGTGATATTATACAGTGATACTGTATATTGTTGCTGAGACTTCTGAGAGATACAGAAATAGTTGTTCCGGGAAGTGTACGCTTAAATACACAGTAGTATTCGTTGTAATGGAGGTTGAATTCAGGTGACTGTCTGATCATCTCTGACAGCAAACCTATGAATGTGACACTAAAATTAAGACATTATCCTTGTAGATGTTGTGAGTAGATATGCCAAATCCTGAACTGGTGGCTGAAGCTTCAACTCCATGATAAGAACTTTAATTATTGGCTTTAAAGAGATCAATACCACATTGTCAGACTATCCTTGCAGACATAACCGTATGCGTGTGGGACAGGATGCAAATTTTAGTAATGTCCTTTATCAGTCTTCATATGTAAGAAATTCATGATTCTCCCCTTAGCTTACATTAACTGTTAAGTTACTGTTCTGTATTAGACCTCACTGTTTATTGGATAAACTCTTGTACATTGTAGAAAGTGTGCAGTATATTGGTTTCCGTAGGGGCTTAATCTTAACATCGCGTTTGTAATGTCCTGTGGACATTAGCGTGTAAGTAAATAAACCTCATTTAAACCTCTGCACTGCAACCATAAAAACAACAATAGCTTGCCAAAGAATAGTGATGATATTATTTTTCAAGCCAAACCATCATAAAGTCCTTTACTCCGAATCAAGTTGAAGACTTTACCTAAGGAAATTTTATTTTGGATTTTCCACTATTTTCTGACATTGTATAGATCCAACATTTAATTAATTGAGAAAGAAATCTGCAGAATAATTGATAATGATTATAATTGTTAGTTGCTGCTGGACTGTTTATACTTATGATTCATATTTAGAGTAACAAACAGTAAGTGCAGCCATTTACATTGAGTAAGATTTAATTCCAATAACAACAAAATTGCAAACAATCCCTAATAATTGTATGCATTCACATGTTCGCTTTTGTCTTTTAAGGCTTTGGTTGATAAAATATTCCATAAAGAGCAATATTTAACATCAAAAGTCCAAGAGGGTCCCAACATTTTAGTTAGAATATTTTCAAATTTAACATGGGGAGAACATTATAATGCACAGGAGGGTGTAATATTGTCCCGACAGTTTCTCTCAGACTTGGGCTGCTTTTCTTGGCTGAACTATTAGAAGTGCAAGGGCAGGACGCAGGAGGCCTCCATCTATATATGTTCATGTAAATATCACTGTGTACCGCTGGTAGACAGTTTGACCTGCCGGGGGTGTTAATTTGGTAACAAACTACCCCAACTCCTGCAGTGCCCCGTGTTTGCCTTTGAGACTGTAATGGCTGCGATAAACACGTCTAGTGAATTGTGTTCAAAGCAACAACAATTATTCTGACAAAAGATACAGTATTTGGGTCTAGCAAAAACACCAAAAAAAACAAACAATCCAGCCATTCATTGCCAACTGATAAAAACATTCCTATCTGGGCTATTAAATATATACAGAAACAGAAAAAGTCAAATGACTCATTGTTTCCACCTGGAGAAAATTGTTAAGCATTTATGCTATTTGGTGCTTTTCCTTTATAAGGGATGGGAGTCACTTTCTGTTTCTTTTGAGGATTAAAGATCTAATAGATAGTCAGAGGAAATGATTTATGAGTGACAGAACGTGTGTGTCTGTGTGTGTTATTGTCATGATCCTGACCTCTTTGTATGACTCCTCCTCTCTCTTCTTATCATTCTTATCAGACACGTGATGACTTTCTAGGGCAGGTGGACGTTCCCTTAAATCAGATACCGGTGAGTCCTTGGTTGTTGCTGACTGTCGCAGTTGTTTATTAATCTCTGACTCGGTTTATTTTTCTTGATTTACTGTACAGACACTTGACCTTAATCTCACCCATGCCACCATGCGGTTCTAAACACAAACGCCCTTATTCTTAGTGTCTGTTCCACATCGTTGTCTACAGTTATGAAAACACACTCCGTCATGTTTATGTCACGTTCCTGCTTTTTTGTTTTATAGTAAATACAACTCCCACAAATTAGCCCTCATGGTACATTGTCACCATCATTTCATGTAATGGTATCTTTAAGTATATTGTTTTGTGACACACTGCCTGCAGCCGTAAACTTGCTTGAAGAATTAAAGATTTCCTTTTATTGTTTCTCAGACAGAAAATCCTAATACAGAAAGGCCATACACATTCAAGGATTTTCTGCTTCACCCACGAAGGTTGGCATGATTTCATTGTTATTTGAACTTTTGTCTTGTTTTACATTCCATTCTTATATTATGTTGGCCCCTTTTTTAACTGGAGGAAATGAATATGCATATAGACACTTTTTTAACATTCGTGGCAGGATTTTTTTTCTCTTCTATAAAACATTGCTTTTGTTGCAGCCACAAGTCCAGAGTCAAGGGTCACTTACGCCTCAAAATGACCTACCTGCCAAAGAACCCGGGTTCAGAGGGAGAAACGGCAGATCAGACTGAAGACATGGATGTAAGTCTGGCTTTGTTTTATCTTCCATGACTTAAAAAAAGAAAATCGCATATTAGTTTATTGTCATATTGTTGCCTTTAGTTGATAGTGGTAAGTCGGGCAGGGAAAGGGGTGTGGAAAACAACAAAGGTCTACAATCAATGCTTTTATGTGGTAAACATCACCAGTGGGCTACTGGGACGTTCTGTGTTTTAATTTGAACGCAAAGTCTTTCTTACTACTGCGAATCCATCAAAGCCCAACTACGTCAAGCGCTAGAAACAGCGTAGCGTATCGATTGAATTCTCAAACTAACACAAATTTCAAAATACACTAGAAAAGCACTCTGCATATTGTGACTCCCACCCAATGTTGTTGTCCTAGCTGTAGTCAAAGTTGTCTCTTAGTGTCTCTAAGAAAACAAGCTATGAAGCTGCCAGATATCACCACCAGGTGGCCCCAAACTATGGCGATAGTGTGGAGGTCCATTTATTGCAGTGTTACCAAACACCAACAAATTCAAAGTGATCCAAAAATCTTTTTTCTGGATCATTACCAAAATGTTGTCATCTCTTCATGATACCATTCCAAACATGAACATTTGACAAAAATCCAGCAAACATGTTAATGTTTAATGTTAAGTTATTTTGCTAGCACACATACAGACAAATGCCAGAGAAACCCCATTGGCGGAGTTAAAAAGCACATTTATATATATCTGTCTGTTGTGAGAGACCAAGCGCGCACACACAAGCAGACACTGAGAGAAAGGTGGCTATATGAGGTGGGAGAGTGGTGCAGCTATAGGGGTGGGGGTATGTACACACGTGCATACATACAGGGAGAGAGAGAGAAACCACAGAGACCAAAAACAGCTGAGAATCATTTGTCACTGGCATGCAGAAAACAGGCGCTGCTGGTGTGAACAGCCAGGCACCTCTCTCTGGCTCCATGGTGCCTCACCGTCCTGTCTGTCTTAACCATAAGGCAACTTGAACTTGGAACAATTTTTTCGTATATAAAAATAGTTTTAATAAATGAATTGAATAGAAATAAATGAATACGGGTCTCCTTTTTTAATGAAGTCGTAAGATAACTACTCTAAGTTTATGTGCAACTTAGACCTTGGGACTGAACTTCAGCCTTGTCATCATAGAAAGTTTAGACTATATTAAGCAGAGCAGTAAGATGAGTTATGCTTTTAGAGCATGGATTGTCTTGTTAATATAAATGTTGGCTAAAACCACAACATCCAGCTTATATTTGTTGTGTCTGGCCTTTGTTGACAGCCTCTTCTGAATGATTTAAAATTGGAGCTCTAGCCAGTGTCTGTGTCAATGCCAGAGTCCATGCCGCCTTAACTCTTTGTCGCCGTTGTTGTTGTTGTTGTTGTTGTGCAGCCTGGTTGGGAGTTTCTGGAGGCCCAGGATATGTCAGGTCCCAGGCAGAGCCAGCTGCTGCCTGCTCTGCCCCCTGGCTGGGAGGAGCGACAGGACAACCTGGGAAGAACTTATTATGTCAACCATGAGAGCAGAACCACACAGTGGCATCGACCCACAATGCAGTAAGAGTGTCTCCCTGCTCCCGAGCTTAGTTTCATTACTGACTGACTTTATATGGTGCCGTACTGATGGCGCGTGTTTGCGTGTGCGAATCCTAAACAGGGACAGTGATGTGGAGACCCAAAGGAGGCAGAACAGCAACATGGAGGGGGAGCACACTTTTATCACACGCAGGCAGATCTCAGACCCTGATGAGAATCCCACGCGAGAGTCTCCTGAGGTAGGTTTTTCAAAAACACATTTGAATGTGCATTTACATGCCTTTTCCTACTTAATGCTCGTTTAATTTTCCAAAGCTGTCCAGACTTTTCCATCACACGCAGAGAAACAAAACAGAACACTTCCCGCAATCCCAGAATTCAGAGGAAAATGTTTTCAGATGACAACAGCCTGATTGAATATGACACGGCCTGTCTGCTGCATAGATTTAAAAAAAAAAAAAGAAAAGCTTTTTAAGTGAAGGGGTGTGAGATAGATGTTCTTTGATTTTATTTTGATCGGTTTAACTTATCCCACGTTGGCCCACAAATTGGACTTGCTTAGGCAAGCTCAGACTCGCGGTTGGATAGATACTAGTGTTTTCACTGGTGGAAATAGCAGCTTTGGGATTTTGGCATAATCACTTGAAGGAATCCACTTTCAATACCCATAAGCTAACTCTTGGGTTCACTAAAACAGCACTCACAGTGGCTTACACTATATATTTAAACTGAGTAATTTGGCACAGCTGTTGTTGTTGTTGCTGCATCTAACCTTGAATCAGTTGCCCACAGTGTGAGCCTCCTTCTCTCGTCTTATCTTCTAGAGCTGGGAGATTATTACAGAGGACGAGTCCACCTTATACCACAGCAATAACCAGCTCACATCTCCACCCCACACGCCTGCGGATTTCCACTCGTTCTGCGACGAGTTGAGGAGCATTCACATTACAGGGGCCACAGCTGGCGAGCAGCGCACCTCCCAGACGGTGAGTCATGTTTTTGTGCAACAGGAGGTTCTCGTTACGGAGAATACAAGCTAGAGAGACTCGTAATGAGATTAATACGAACCATGAGCTTTCAGGGGGAGAGGGAGAGAGGTGGAAAATATATACACGTTAATGGCCAAGTGATCCGTCTTTGACATCCTTCCCTTCTCCTGCAGGATCATGCTAATTCAAGTCATTCCAGTCGCAGAGGAAGTGCCCAGACTTCAACAGGAGAGGAACATCCTGTTAATCCTGCGGTGAGTGTTCTCCCTCCTCGGTTTCACCAGCCCTATCTCGCATCAAAATGTTGCTATTAAGGTGCACAGCTGCCACTGACTCACAGGTATTTGCTTCATCACGGCGTCTGTCAGGCGGTGGTAGTTCTCAGACGGTTATATAGTTCTTTGTTTGGATATTGTGTTACTTAATGAGTTCAGTGGTTTCAGTACGGATCACTGTTTTTGTTTCTTTTCTTTTTTTTTTAGCTGCTTCCGACCTCAGCTGGGCTGCCTGCAGGCTGGGAGGAGAAGCGGGACAGCAAAGGAAGACGCTACTTTGTCAACCACAACAGCCGAACCACTTCATGGACACGACCCCTCATACAGGTACAGAGCGGGATTCTAGCCCTCTGCTCAATTGAACATGATAAAATCATTTTAATCACACGGCTCTCCTAAACTTTTAGGTAGGCAAAAGATGTAAGCACAGACTAACAGTGGTTTTTATTATTATTTTCACTACCAGTAAGGCAAGAGACAAAGGTTCTGCACTATTAGCTTAAAGATCTTTGTATTTGTGTATACCACTTATCTATTATAAACATAAAACCTACTAATATTTTATATTAATCAGCGATCCAAAACCTCCTTATATTTTATTTTGTTGAACAGAGAACCTCGGAGGCGGCAGCAGCACAGAGTGGTGCAGGTTTATCTCACAGCCCTTCACCATCGCTGCAACCTGTGTCACCCGAGGAGTCTCCTCAGCACACCCCAAGCCCAGATGCCATGTATGAATCTGGGTTCTTGCCGTCCGGTTGGGAGGTCCGCAGCGCTCCCAATGGAAGACCCTTTTTCATCGACCACATCACAAAGACTACTACCTGGGTGAGAAAGCAACTGACAAGACATACTGTACCTCGAAGGGGTGAAAATCAGAAAATTAACAGTTCCTCAAACAGCCACTAGAGAGTGGTTCAGGAGTGAGAGGCAAGGCAAGTGTTTTTGTGGAGCACATTTCAACAACAAGGTCATTCAAAGTGCTTTACGTAAAACATCAAAAGCATCAAGATACAATTTAAAGCAGTTGATTAAAAATGGAAAGAATCACAAATTTAAAATAAAAAATAAGAACAATAAGAAACTTAAACCTAATTAAAAATAAAGAGATTAATAATTATAAAATATAATTTAGAATCAGTTGATTAAAATGGAAAATCTACAATTTTAAATGAACAAGAACAAAGTAACAGTGCAGTGAAAATAATTAAGAATTAACGTCAGAAATAGGAAGCAGCAAACAGAAAAGGCTTCAGCTCCAGATTCTCTCCAGAAATACATACTTTGTTTTCCACAGCAAGAAATCATATCATATGTATAAAATGTTGATATTTAACTTGTAATTATTTTTTTAATATAAATGTATTGATAATCCCTATACAGAGCAGGATAAATAACATCTGCCCCCACAACTACATCTAGAATCTGGGAAAAATAAATGTAATTATTCCCAGATGCTCCAGATTTCATCCAGGTTTGATTTGATAAGTCTCCACGTTGTCTCCACAATGTCTTGAAGGGAACAATGTGAATTTCAAGGAATTTGAAGGATCTCAGTGATAACAGTCTACAATCATAAAACCTGGGATTCATATATATCTTAGACCTAGATCAATATAAAACTTTATTATAACCAAGCTATCCTTTTTTTCCTCTTGTACCCTCTTGGGCTCTAGTCTGTGAAAAATCACATGTCACCAGTATTTTTATAAATAAACTTTTTAACCAAAATGCTTATATTGGGATTGTATGAAACACATCCTGTAAACTAAATATAACATTTCATTGGACAATTGTGCTGATAAACTAGTAGTAGACTGCTTACCAGCCTGTAGTTGCTCTGCCACCACTTATTATGAAAGTATTTCCTGTTTGAGAGAAACTCAAATCCTGTTTGTTTGCCTCCGAGCAGGAAGACCCCAGGCTAAAGATTCCTGTGCACATGAGGAGGAGACCCTCACTTGACCCGTCTGATCTCGGCCCACTGCCAGTAAGTTCATTGGTTACAGAAAATCAGCGAACAAATCAATAAAAGGCCATTCATCGACGCTAAGCTGTAGAGCTCAGGCAAAATGGATATATGTTACTGTAATTGCTCTGTGTTGACGTATGAGAGCTGATTGTTTTTGTTGTGTTTTCCACAGCCTGGTTGGGAGGAGAGGGTCCACACTGATGGGAGGATCTTCTACATAGATCACAGTATGCATGACATCTAATACTAAAAGCACACGTGAGATAATGAATGGATTTCTTTAATTAATCTGGTTCTTACATCATATTGTATTTCTTAGACACCAGGACCACACAATGGGATGATCCCAGATTACAGAACTCCGCTATAACTGGACCAGTGAGTATAGAGCCTTCTATTTGACAGATTAGTCTTCTGTGATATATTATTAGCATCCAGTAAAGTCTCTATTTATAGTTTACTAGTGTCCTGTAAATATGTGTCACTGACCGCAATCTAGGTAGGTCATAAAGTTTTGATTGATTTGTTGTCACTGAACACTTTTCTGTGTTGATTATAGGCAGTGCCTTATTCCAGAGATTATAAACAGAAGTATGACTACTTCCGCAAGAAGCTGAAGAAACCGGTGAGTGTCTTAAAAGGAAGACTAACTGACTATCAGAATATTTGATGAATCTTTTCTAATGGGGACAAATGTTTAATTTAAAACTTTCTTTCTAAATTTCAATTTGCAGGCCGACATCCCGAACCGGTTTGAGATGAAGATGAGACGAAACGCGGTGCTGGAGGACTCGTACCGACGCATCCTCTCCGTTAAGAGAGCGGACCTTCTGAAGGCACGACTGTGGGTGGAGTTTGAAGGAGAGAAAGGACTTGACTACGGAGGCGTGGCGCGGGAGTGGTTCTTCCTCATGTCCAAGGAGATGTTCAACCCGTACTACGGGCTGTTCGAGTATTCTGCCACGTGAGTACAAACACTGTTTGCAAACAGCGATGAATGGATGTATTGGAATTTGTCAGATTGTAACTCCAAATAGACAACGCATTTGTGCTTATTCTCTGAAATGGGGAAATTGTCTGTGGAGCTGATTAATGCTGATTGCGAAACATGAGATGAGCATCAATGAAAACGCAGGCTTCAAATTATTTATTTTTAATTGACTAGATATTTTACACACACAGAATTTTATTTCCTTTAAACAGTGATAATCTGAAACCACAGAAACAAGCTGTGATCAGCTTTAGACACGAACAGGTTTTCTATTCTGAATTTCTGAATATCTCTTCTTTGAAATGGCTTCTTTCACTTTATTCATCATTATCTGTTCTGTCTTTCAGGGACAACTACACACTGCAGATTAACCCTAACTCAGGTTTATGTAACGAGGACCACCTGTCCTACTTCAAGTTCATCGGCCGTGTGGCAGGCATGGCTGTGTATCATGGAAAACTGCTCGATGGTGAGTGCATCTGCTAATCATGAGAACAAGTTTGAACCAGCAACAGCACTGGGCTTTTTCAAAGGATGAGATGAAACTGAAGGATGTTAGATGTTCTGACATCTTTGTTTGTTCTTTAAAGCTTTCTTCATTCGGCCTTTCTACAAGATGATGCTGCAGAAGCCGATCACTCTCCAGGACATGGAATCCGTCGTAAGTTTTAAATTATTCTGCTGTACCTTGACTAAGGATCTTCAAATTACAGGTGGAGTATAATAATTTAGCTGAATGCCTTTGTTGCATTTTTCAGGACAGTGAATATTTCAACTCGTTGATGTGGATTTTGGAGAACGACCCGACAGACTTGGATTTGATGTTCACCATCGATGAGGACTTGTTTGGACAGGTTTGTTCAATGTTTTCTTTGCCTTGACTCGTTTATAAATTGGTGATAAATGTTTTCCTCAGTAAATCATGTTACATTTGCGATTTCTTCCCATTTAGACTCACCAGCACGAGCTCAAGCCAGGCGGCGCAGAGATTGTCGTCACTAATGAAAACAAGAAGGAATACATCCAGTAAGGAAACACAAAACCTCCTTCCAGCATCTTTTTAAACTGATGAATTATAATTTGATACCAATCTGATGTTTTTTGCTTCACAGTCTGGTGATACAGTGGCGGTTTGTAAACAGGATACAGAAGCAGATGACTGCCTTCAAGGAGGTAATGATCATCTTGAAACATTAGAAGACCACGATTAAATCATTCAATGTTTTTTTTCCAACTATATCATTTTTGGTATTTTCCACATAACAGAGCTGAATAACTAGATTATACATAAAGATACAACATATATTAGATCAGGTGCCCCCCCCCCTTTTTTGAATCAAGATGCACCATTGATTGTTAAGATTTAAGCGTACATAAGTAAAATACTGTGAATCTTATGTTCACATATGTTTAAAAAAAACACTCCAGAACTCCAGAATCATTCACTCATCTAGCAAATATAGGTAGTGATATATCTCTCCAATGCAGAGCTATACATTTATTGGTTGTGATAAGGGCAATTCTAATAAATTTGAGTTGTTTTTGATTAATTTTCATCATTTGTCACCAGAAGAATCACTGTGGGCTCTGTGATGATTAACCCTGTAATGTCATTGAGCACTTTGAGTATAGACATGCAATATGGAATGAATAGAAATCTAATGTATTTGTTTTTCAGGGATTTTTTGAGTTGATACCACAAGATCTGATCAAGATCTTTGATGAGAATGAACTTGAGGTGAGTTTTTAGTCCATCCAAAATCCTGAAATATGTCACATTGATTCTAGAAAGAGGTACAATGATCGGTCTACCTGCCTTCTTTTACTCACCAGCTGCTCATGTGTGGTCTGGGAGATGTGGATGTGAACGACTGGAGAGAGAACACAAAGTACAAGAACAGCTACTGCCCCAACCACGCAGTTATCCAATGGTTTTGGAAAGTAAGACAACTTTACAGACTTTGGCCTGAAGCCAATACGCTGTTATTCTCCTTTTAAGTTGTGTTAGTTATTTATTACTTGTTATTATTAGTTATTTATATATAAATATAAACACACACACCCTGTGTTATTCTAGACAGTGCTGCTGATGGATGCAGAAAAGAGAATCCGCCTCTTACAGTTTGTGACGGGCACATCCAGGGTCCCGATGAATGGATTTGCAGAACTTTACGGTGAGATAACGCAGGTTTTTGAAGGATACTGTGTGTGGTTTGTGTTTATTGTTATGGCTGACAAATTATTCACTCACTACTTATTATTTTCAGCTTTTTACTGGATATTTTTCCCTCCATGCCGTGTGTACACCTGCCTTCATTAGACTGTTGGCTCCAGTCTCTCTTTTCTTTTTTATTTTAACTTCTGGCTTTTGAACTACGAGTTAATTGAAGTTGTATGTGTTTTGTTTTATTTTCCAGGATCCAATGGGCCGCAGCTGTTCACCATCGAGCAGTGGGGAACACGTGATAAACTGCCGCGAGCCCACACATGGTGAGCACTCGTCTTCATACCTATCGTACTTATTAGTTATGTGATTTAGATCACGATGAGAAATGTTGGAATATTCCATGTGTGTCGAAATTTAAAGGCCAAAGTAGATTGTTATAGCTCGGCTAGATAATAACAGTGGCTTGAAGCCCTCTAGTGTAAGAACAGCTCACTCTGTTATATGAGGACATTTATCAGCCTTAAGAACCATAAGAGGTAGGTACAGTTTTTTTTGTTTTTGTTTTTAATACATGATTTTTTCTATAGTTTTACAACCTGAAAGGACAGAAAATTGTGTAGAAAAACAAATGAACAATGGACACGGTCATTGGAGGTTACATCATGGTGTTCAAGGAAGATTAAGAGAAAACAAATAGTACAAAAGTTGTTTTTGGGTTACATTTAAATTTCCAGAGATTGACTCCTTTAGTCATTTATGACCTTTTGATTTATGACTGATCCTCCTTCCATTAACACTGTGTCCAGGCAGGTTATCTATATAGCACGACAAATACCCAGAAAACAAAAGATGAAAGGATGAATAAAAATCACTTCTGGTTCAGGTCATTTCTTCAGTATTCCCAGAAATATTCTTGGATACCAGTCATAAGGCAAAGTGTTCCATTGTGTAGATTTCCTGAACCATTTCAACCCAATGGAGGATTTTTAGAGGATCCTTGTTCAGCCGTTTCCTGGTTTTATTTAAGTTCAGTTTATGGCCCGAATATGAACCACATTTTTTAAGCAGAAACAATAATTTAGGCGAACTTGCATTTGGATTGGTGAGAGTCACCAAAACGTGTTTTGTGTGTTTTATACTGTGCATCCTAAAGCATGCACCTTTGTCTTCTCTAACTGCCCGAACTAATGGCTCAATAAAAAGTGCAGAAAAGGTGGAGCTAAGGGGACATCCGTCTCAATGGATACTGTTTAGATTTAGATACTGTTTAAATTCCCATCATCTGAATGAATCGTAGTAGTTCTTTGCTGTGAAACCGAGAAATTATGTGTGTGTGTGTGTGTCTGGGAGAATTTTAGTAACTGGTTGTTTTATGTAGCCTCTGGCAGTCAACAAGAATGAAATAAATACAGTGCCGTAACCTGGTCACTACATTTTTTTTTTTCTTTTATACAACCTCACACACCCTGTACAGTTATTGGCTGGGGGCTTTTTTGTTTGTTTTTTATTTTATTATTATTGGCATATTTTACAGCAACTTATACCTCATGGTAGTTTCTAGGAATCATGTTTCTCATCCATCTTGAATGTAACACGTGTAACATCACCTACCGTAGGAGCTATTTTTTTATGACCCGTGTTTTGGACTTTGAAGCTCTGCAATGAGAAATTCTTGTCACATCTCACTAAAAAAGATAAATTACTAAAAAGTCAAAAGATTATTGAGATTTATAAAAATGCTTATATGTGATATTTTGTTTTGTTTTAAAGCTTTATTGACATTTTACTTTCTCCTTAAAGCTTCAACAGACTGGACCTTCCTCCTTACGAGTCCTTCGAGGAGCTGAGGGAGAAACTTCACATCGCCATCGAGAACGCTCAAGGCTTCGACGGGGTGGATTAAAGCCTCTGTAGTAAATGATCTGGTTTGACATTACTGCCATTGGAGTAAAGCCAAGCGACGTGACGTATGTGGTGAAGTTGATGAGAGAGAAAGCTGTGCGTCCGACTCAGGTCTTAACCTGCCAGCTGTGTGACAGATGAAGGACAGTCACACAACCTTCACTTTGGTCCTCTCGTGTGTCTCACACATGGACAACGGACACTGAATCTGGAGCGACAAAAGGTGTTCAGTCACTCTGCGTGATCTAAAGTTTACAAATCAGGTTATCTTCATATTTGATTCTTTATTGTAAGTCACTCAAAAGTGTATTCACTCTTATTTGTTCTGCTAAAATGCTGAATATTTATAGAACTCAATTCTGTGAAATTACAGATATAAATGTGAACTTTATATATAACAAAATCATTTAACCAACATTAAAGAACATTTATTTGAGCTAAATTGCCTCAGAAGTTTCTCACATCCAGCACATGTTGTCGCTTGTGGGAAATGAGACATGTTGCTCCTGTTTGGAAATCTTTCGCTGCTTATAAGTTCTATAAACAGTGGCTCATAGGTCAGAACAGTCAAGCATTTTAACCCCTTTCCCACATCTCCGTTTTTTTTTTCTTAGAAATGCAGATAATGTTTTGTATATGTATAACATTGGCAATTCAACCTAAACTAAACTGACAGGAAGGCATTTATTTTCCTTCACGTTTTCTGTTATTTATGTTTTATACATAGTTTTTCCATTTTTCATTCCAGTATATTAGAAACACTGATGCAGGAAATCTTTAAAATATGCACCTCAAAAGCATTAGTAGCAGACAATGAACAAGTTTGAGCGACTACACTTAAAACAAGTGTATCAATTAATCATCATAGTAGTAATGTACCAATACCAGGACCAGTAAAGGCTAAACTAATTAATGGCTCACATCTCTGTAGTCCACAGATGCAAAGATTACATGCAGTGTTAGTTGTGCTAAAATACTATGCATCATTTTGTGTGTAGTGTGTGCATATATATATATATATATATGTATATGCACATGCACACATATATAAAGGTAGATTATCTCAGTTCTTAAATAAATAGAATGTACATACAAAGAAATAAAGCTGTTAACTCAAAGTTGTTAAATCTGCAAAAAAATGGATATTGGTGCACCTCTACATCCTTTGTGTTTCATTTATGATCAGTAACACTCAAGTTTATCATCCGCTGTATATGTATCAGAGGAATGGGTAAATGTATATACACATTATATCTTCTGGGCGTTAGCGTACAGAATCGTTCAGTTTGCATACAGTATGTGAAATGTTCTGTATCGTGCCTTTTGTCAATGAGTGATATTTTGTTTTCTTCTACTCGTCATGGGTGTCTAATTGCAGCACAGTGCTCTATTTTTAAGAGCGCATCTTTAAAATGTGTTTTGTTGGTTGTCAAATGCAAATGTGTACACATTATTCTCTGTTTTCAAAATGAGTTATCCCTCGCAGTACCTTTTTGTAGGAAAATACTCGAGCAGTAGATTTCTAACTATATATATATATATATATATATATATATATATATATATATATATATATATATATATATATATATATATATATATATATATATATATATAATTTTCTGAATGGTTAAACATGTGTTTACACTACCTGCCATGTTTACAGGTTGCTGACAAAAGGAAGATGTTGTGGGCTGGTTCTTGTCTCTGACAACACAGTTTTATACTTATGCTTTTATAAAGTGAAGCACTTTGTTGATATCGACAAGTCTTACTTCTGAACTGTCTGAATCTTTGCCAATCTGTCACCTGCGGACTGCTTAAATCGCTCTTTAAGAAATGCTTCAAGTGCACATGTGTTTTAAATGTTTACATGTGAACAGCGCTGAAAATAAGCACATTCTCTTCTTTCACTTATATTTAAAATGGAATATCGAGGCCTTTTCTTTGTAATTGTATTGTAGACTTTGATTGTGTTTGTTGATGATCTAATCTCCAAAAGGAAGTACTGTTATATATAAATATATATATCTATCATTGTCTATTAAGGAATAATTAATAGATTGACACTTAATTTCTGATGTTTCAAATTTTGTTATCGTAAAAGTTGAATTATGACACCTATAAGTGCATTACAACACAACATACATGCAACATATATACAGCAGTTTAAAGGCTGGAATGAACTGTAGTTGTTAAATCCTAATTTGATGACCTATAGCACACAAATTTAAATATATATTAGAAAAATAAAGAAATGTAAAAGCAATTATTTGGTGTCTTCATAACTTTTGCTTCTAATTTTGCTGCTGCATTCAGTTATTTACTGCGTTATTTGTTTTTCCTCATTACAACATCACAACCTCATGCATTCTCTTCAATGATCAATGTTTTTTTGTACACTTGGGTAAACTTTACTTTTTTCACTCTACATGTCTGCTGCACACAGTTTGGACTACAAAGCTTTTAACAAAACAGTGTAGATGTGACCTGAGAATCTCCTGTGTGACAGAATTAACAGATAAAAACTGCAGTGTTATGTAGAATCTCATATGTCATTTATTAAAAGACAGCAGCAAAAAGAAAAGTCTTCAGCCTTGGTTTAAAACAATGGCAGATGTTAAGTTTGGTGGAAGTTTTTTCCATATCTCTAGTGCATAGAAACGTCTTCTCCAGGTTTACTGATGATCTGAGGCCTGGACGGTTCATAACGTAGTAGAAGATCAGAAAATACAACAATACAACAGTCTGTGCTTTATAAAGCAACAACAGTGTTTTGAAATCAATTCTTCGACAGGCAGGAATCCAATGTAAAGATGTGAGAACTGGAGCAGCAGAATTCAGCAGAAGCTAAATCCTGCTGATCATGTTTGGTGTCATGAAGGCTCCAAAAGCCAAATACTTTGTCTTATACATTTTGGATCATCAGTTTTATAGATTAAAACTCATATTTGAGGATTGTATCACACATTCTCCAAAATGCTTTTGTTTTAAACAAATCAATGAGAAACTTAAGTTTTTCTAAATGTTTTTCCACTAAACATTTCAGGATTGTGTAGAGAGTGTGTTAATTAATATGTTTTGCTACCTTTATATTAAAATCCAAATGCGTATTATTTTGCTTTCTAGCGTCTGATCAAATTATATTCTTGTGGTTTGCACAGATTTAGACTTTTGCAGTACTGAATAGTTCCAGCTGGGGGGGATAATCACACAAAATATGTCCTTGATGGACATCACCTAACTTCTTTGAGTTTTCACTTTAAATTCAGCTGCTGTCTACGTTTCATGGGTCTTATAGTGGAAATAACAAACTAACTTCTCTTAATTTGATTTCCTTCATGTAGCTGTGGTCAAATATTACTCTGTGATCTTTCCTGTGTGTGTTGACCTGGGTTTTTAACGAGCTTGACTCTGGACTCATTGACATCTCCGAGCTGTTCAGCTGAAGAGCCGCTGTCCTAATTCCCTACCTCCCTGCGTGGCACTAAAAGAAACCCTCCCCTTTCTGCAGGGGTCAAGCTGAAAGGTCGCACATGATTCAGGCCCGGACTTTTGGACACTGCCGGGGTCAGCGGGGAAGGGTGTGAGCGGAGGCAGGACGACCCCGGCCTCGGCCAATGGCTGCGGCCCTCAGTAAAGCCGGCTCCTCTGTCCCCACAACCCCCAACATTCATAACCTGATAATGACATTTGCTGCATTGATCCGGCCTCGGAGCTTGACCCGAGTTCACAAGCAGTCCCACCATCACTCCACCCACAAACTGTGCCATATTGGCAGGTGCTGAAACTGAATTCTTGATTAATTAAACACCCTTGGGAGAGCCGGGCTGACCATGAGTCAGGCACACGTTCCCACATTATGTAAGCGGAAGGCTGCAGCTCACTGATATTTGGTTATGTAACACTGCTCCTCTGTACTTTACAGGAAACACAACTGGCCCAAAGGTGAACAAACGTATGTGTAAAAGGTGTCTGTGGCAGAGGAAGTAGCACGTTTTATTCTACTAATCTGACAGTGTGTGGAGGCTGTAACTGAATTCATGTTTTTGCACATTTCTTCTCACAGATTAATCTAACAAACCCTTTAAAATAATCAGTGAAATTTCAAGAGACACTTGAAACTAATGTTGCAAAATAACGATGGAACTTGTTATTTTACTAAAGTTACGACTGGATTTATAATAAATGATGTGATGGTTAAACCATTTCAGGTGTCTGCAGAGATTTAAAAAAAAGTATATATTTATATATATATATATATATATATATATATATATATATATATATATATATATATATATATATATATATATATATATATATATATATATATATATATATATATATATATAAGTATATATATATTTTTGGGGAAACAAATACGTTTATACCTGAGTATGATTCTATATTCTAAATATGTGTCTCAAACTGCATGAATATCATTCAGCAACAATGACATGTTTATGAGCATCAGTAATATTTCTCTGTGCAGGTTTTCTCAACTGAATCAGCACTTTGTGTGTTTTTTTCTTCCTTTTCTGATTGAGTGGACATCACAGCTGGGCTCCGGCGCCGCTGCAGAATAAAAGCTCCCAGAAGGAGGGAGGGAGTGAGGACCGTGGGAGGAAGGGGGTTCGATCTCCAGCTACAATAAGTGATGGACATCGGATCAATATCGACATTGACACAGCAGCTGTTCTGCTCCTATCAATGCTTCTTTGTAATTGCAGGCCTCAATTTTAAAGGACAAACTCATTTCCATTAACATTTCTTCTTGTGTACATAGACACCATTTGGTGCAGTTGATCTGTGGGGATCGGGGCTCCGCTCTCATCAATACAGCCTCGCTCGTATTGATGAAGGAAAATGAAAGGTTCTGGGTGAGCGTTAGTGCAGCAGAGTGGGATGAAGTCGCTGTGTTCATCAGGGCTCAGATACAGAACCCGCCACTGTAAATGATCTGCTGTTAAAGTTATTGATACTAAGCAAAGAATAATATCACAAAAAACAATGGTTTCAAATTGGGTTCATTAGGAAAAACCTCATCTTTACATATTTTGTGGAATAAAAAGATATTATCCTTGAAACAGACTGTGTCATTGTTTGACATCTTTATTGTTTTATAGCATAAAGAAAAGTGCTTAAGTAACAATAGAGACAATGTGGAGTGACTGAGGTGAAAGTTAATCATTGACAGTAGAAACAATTCTTCAACAAAATAATATAAGAAAGATCTACTTTTCCTGGAGATTTTGACAACTTTCTCAGCAGATTTTCATGTTGTCTTCTTAGAAACTTAAAGTAAATTTTCCTATTTTGTCGACCAACATTGAAAACCACTTTATTACTGTATCCTCTGAAGTGTAGAGAAACAATGAATCCCTATTGCATATATATTCTCTATATATATGTATATATATGTGTGTGTGTAGTATATATGTATTTATATAGGTCTCTATAGAATAATCAACACATTATAATTAGATAGATGGTTAAAAAAAACATTAAATAAATGATAATACTGTAATATTTGAATATATATATATATATATATATATATATATATATATATATATATATATATATCATCACCCTATTAAAATACTGTCCTACATCATTTGTTCAAGGTTTAGAGAAAACACAAAAAACTTTATCAAATGCAGAGAAGCATTTGAATCAAAAAGGCCAAGACAGTGGACACACATAGGATGACTCAGGACAAGTTTTGGACATTCTAGTGTGACTTTAGGCAACTTTAGACCTGGTTTAAACTGTCTTTTTAAGTTTCATCCAAAACTTGCATTACCTGGAGTTAAATTAAATCAAAAGCTCACATTTTTATCACTTTTCCAAGCCCTCGTTTCCTGATTTTTATTGAACGTATCTATTTCCAGTTCACAGTGATGACACTCGACGAGCATCAACATGTTTAATTGACTGAAGATCCTGCAACTACCTTACTTTCTTTATATTTGGCTACATATTTATTACATTTATTGATATGACACGTTATATTAAATGAATATTAAAGTCTAATTCGTATTTAGCCTAAATTACCATAACATTATAGCCTTTATCACTAGTAGAAACTGATTCAAGAATCATGTTTACAGCTTCTTCTTGCACCTGAAGGCAGCTGCTATTATAAAAGCTTGTTAAATTGCCCAAGTCAAAGCATTTTATCCTGATTTAAGTAAAAAGTCCATTGTCCTATAGGGCATAGAGTCTATGATCCTTTCAGCTAAGGATTAAGGTGATTTAACCAGACGTGTCCAGCAGCATCAAAAGCTGAAACTAACTTGTTGTGTCCATTATTGCAGCAGGGTGCTGGTGTATAAACGCTGTGCTGCGGGTCTGCGGGCTGCCGCTAGATGGCGTCCCGGGCTGAAAGCTCCACGCTGGGCTGCAGCAGAGGTGATGAATTGACGGACCATCCCTGAGGAGGGAAACTGAACTCCTGCAGCTCTCCAGCAGTTCTCCTCGTCAGTAGCAGCGCAGTTCGTCTGCAGGAGAAGACGAGGACAGAGGAGCGAGCATGCTCGGACAATTCATGTAAATGGCGCCTGTCAAAAGGAAATTATATCAGCGGTTGCTGTTTCTCGCGGTTTTTCTCCCATTCTCAGGTAAGGATGAAATGAACTTATTTCATGTTTTTTTTTTGTTTGTTTTTGGTGGGAGTTAAACCTCTGGTGAGTTATGACTTACGTGCTGGACCTTCACTAAGCAGCAGATCTTCCTCTGATTATCATACTAATCAGCTCTAATAATGAACATATCCTGGAAACTTCAATATTAATTCAACCGAATCATCATTTTAGTTAATCCGACTACCTTTGCTGAAATAATAGGTTAATAAAAAGGTTTCATGAAAAACATTAAAATGGTTCATAACGAAAAATAAAGTGTTTCCTAAATGGTTAGAAGTGAACAACATATCTCTGACTGAATCTTGTGTTCAGCTGCAGCTACATTCATTTAATATCTAATTTATAATAATGTTTATCAGCATTTATTTCACTAATTAAATAACTTGTTTGCTATTGAAAAGATAGTTATCAAAAGCATTTATACAGGCTATTAATAGAAGCTAAACATGAGAGATGTGTTAGTAGGATCTAATATACTATAAAATATACTACTACTATATAAGAATATAAATTGTAGATTTAAATATAATATTTACATAACTTTAAATAGTGTCAATAGAACCATTGAGGCTTAAAATGAGCAGAGCAGATAAGAAATGAAGTGACAGTGTTGTAAAGTTTACATAGGTGTAGATTTCAGGGGGGAGCAGGCGATAAAACCCCTCAATATTAGAACATGTGAGTTAGTTTCCTCCAGTGGAAACATTAAGGAAGCAGAGAACTTTTATTTTGAAAACTAAAAAGCAACTCATGCATATATGTGTGTGTTGACTAATGTTACATGAGAAAAGTTGATCTACAGGAGAATCAACATTTTAAAGTGACACAGAATGCCTGAGAGCTGCATTATATCACATTATATAACGTTTTCCTTTATAGATCCCATTTCCACCATCGATTAATATAGAAAAGCCACAAATTGATGCATAAAATAATCCCCAGAATGCAGGAAATGAAGTGTTTGATGATTGAAATTTTGAGAAGAATTTAATATGTTGACTTACTTAGTTCCTCCCACTACTCTGTCGACAAAGGTGACTTTGAAGAAACAATATTGTAAAGTTCATGATGTGAGTTCAGCACCAGCTTTCAGTTTAAAGTGACTAATAGGATCAACCATTTCACCTTCAGTGGGTGACTTCATGAGCCAAAGGAAATTGGATTAAAGTTACTGTACAGAAAAGTTGATCCTCTGGCAGGTCTCCAGCCTTCCAGGAAGTTTTGATCTGTGCCACACTTGTTTCCATTGGAGACTCCAAACACTGATAATATCCACTCAGAGGATACAGGCCCACAGACACAGAAGTCTTATCACCAACTCCAGAAAAAAAGAAAACACATAGCAAGGATTTAAAGCGCTCCCCTGATAACCCCCTTCATTCCTCATGTGTATTTGACGGTTTTCTCATTTCCTTCCTACAGGTGTTTTATGCTTTAGCGAGCTTTTCTTCATCAAGGAGCCCCACGATGTCATTGTCATGCGGAAAGAAGCCGTTATTTTGGACTGTCAGGCACACGGAGAGGCGCCGATCGACGTCGGTTGGCTCAAGAACGGAGTAAAAGTGGTGGAGAACGAGCGGGTGTACCTGCTGTCCAACGGCTCCCTTTATATATCAGAGGTGGAGAGCAGAAGAGGAGACAAATCAGATGAAGGGTTCTATCAGTGCCTTGCTCAGAACAAGTATGGAGCAATTCTGAGCCAGAAAGCCCGTCTTACAATCGCAAGTGAGTATGATGCTGGGAGCTGGCAGAGTACCCATCATCAGGCTGCCTTAAATGCATTGTATTCAGCCTGATTACTACAATTCACTTGCACAAATCACTGGACGTAATTCGAATCTACCCCTGCGTGGATACTTGTTTCATTGATACGTTTATTTTTGCTGCAGATTGTAGCATTTAGAGCGGCTGAGGTGGCAGCCCTGGAGGAAGTGTGGGGTGTGGGGGGGGGGGGGGGGGGCGACATCTTCAAAGTTAGAGCTCAAAAAAAAAGATGCTGTTTGGAAGGGGGAACATGCCCATTGGTGTGTTAATGAAGGAGCAGCAGATTCTGAAAGGTTAGGAGCTGTCCGGGATACCGCCTCTCCAAAGCTAAAGAGCAGATGACCCCTATTCACAGGCCAGGGCTTTCATGTTATTGCTCCCTGATCGCTGAAGGAATTGTTCTTTTGGAATGCTTTCTCCCTCAATGCTGTGTGAGCTGGCCTCATATTTTAAGGGGGGAGCAGAGTTGGTCTTTTGGGACCTCGTCCCCTTCTCCTACCTACAGGCCGGGCAACTTGCTGTGACGCTTTTTTACTTTTTTTTGCAGATTTTTGTGTTCCTCCTGCAGTGCATCTGCAAGAAAACGTGCATTTTTTTAACATTCGGTGCAAGATTGTGAGACTCAACTTTCCGTTTAAATTTAACGAGGCAGAAAATAGGTGTTTTGCACGACCTGTGATCGCGATCCTTGCAGAGTAAAAGACCACAGCTACTGTTTCCATGTAACTCCATAGTGGGAGATTGTCTTACTTTAAAGTCTATTAATTATCCACTGTGATCCATGTTGTTACGGTCCAAGCAGTTCTTGCTGTTGTTGTCAACGTCCTAATGATTTAACTCTGTCTCTTTTTATTAAAATAGGAGATAATCCTATAATAGAAGTGGCCCAGTATATGCAAAAGGTTTTAAGAACGTTTCCAGCACTTTTGAAATAACAGGCAATGAATTTTTGGCCCTTTGAAACATAATGAACACCTATACACTATACAACACTGAAGCAATGATCCCTGTCCATACTTATTCACTTATTTTCTGGGCATAAAACGTGTATAAAGTTTTATTAATTAATTGAGTAATTTATCTGCTTTATAGTTTGAAGTTAAGAGGTGATAAAGGCTGCCAATAAGCTTTACTAGTTTGTTTTAAAATGGCACTTAGGTCCTGCTTGAGGGTCTATCTGGTAGCTCATAAAATTTGCACATACCTGAGAAATGCTCAGTTGAAGGACACAGAGGTAACAGTGGGGGTTGTTGCGAGTGGTGTGCATACACACATACGCACATGCACACAAATGTGAATTGCCGTTTCCCACTACCACAGCCTAACCCCGAGTGGCTAAATGGCCAAACTTTATTGCAGGCCTTGCCCGGTCAGTAGGGGCTGGAGGCTTTTGCACAATTGTTTTCCGCCGCACTACGCTGGCCGAAGAGTGAAAAGCTTTTCACTCTGTCTGTTTTTGTCCATATTGCCCCCCCCCCCCCCCCCCCCCCCCCCACCTCTGTGCTCACAAAAGAAAAAGGGCTTCTTGTGGAGGCAATTACTTGTTCTGATATCAGCGAACCGAACAGCTGGACCTGTTCACTACAGCGAAGCTAATTATATTCATTGTAAAGGTTAAGGATCAGAAAGTTTCCATTTAGGTAAATCCCTCTTTAAAATATAGGTAAAGGTAAGAGGGAGGATGTTGTTCTGCTTTCAATGTGGCATTCGAGCAGCCTGAGAAGTGGTGGACCTGCTAGTTTAAACAATGGTGATGGAGGGTAACCTTGAACATTTGGGTTCCTGAAGCACAAAGATGAGAAGGGATTTGGCCCTGATGAATTGGAATGTGACACATGAGCCTCATCATGTGACTTTTGTCAATAGACTTCAGATTGCCCAAGATTTCAGAGCAGAGATTGCCTTCTGAGCTGGAGACCTCCTTTTGGCCTCTTGTACCATGTGATCACAGGTACACAAGCCAGGAAGTTACAGGGAGAATAGTTGGATTTATCATCAGAGTCAGGTTTGGGATCAGAATTGAGACGCATCTCCTTTTTGAGTCTTATTTGTGAAAATGGTATACCTAATTTATAAACAGCACAGTTCCTGCAGGTCACATGACCATGAAAGACCAGATTTGGATGGTCTTATATTGGGTCTCACTGCTGTCTGTCAAACCAAAGGTGGTCAAACCTTCATGGTCGCTTCTCATTGGCTTTCCAGCTGGCTATCTCCCAGCCTCATGCTTTGATTGGTTCGTGCATGGTGTCAATCGATGTGAAATAACCTCGAGACCATAATCGCTGCGTTATTTGAGCATAGAAACCAATGACTGAGGCGTAGTATTGCCGTAAATGACCCCCCCACCGCTCACGGTACAGCGTGTCTTAAGAGGTTAAGTCTCTGATCATTTTCCTTCTCCTGGAAGGATGATGGGAAATTTGGGGACAAATAAATGGTTCTATAGACAGTTGAAATTGAAGACCTGTGGTCGACTTTGCAGGAAATGGATGCTTGGGTTTGTGTTTGGAGGATAGCGAACACACATGGCACAAGTGTAACATAACATCATGTGCCACGTTGCCCATAATGAAGGGGACGACTCCTATATATGCTGCCTGTATATAAGCCAAGAGTGGCTTGTAGTCTTTATTGTGAACATGATGTAATGGTGAGCGTAAAGTTCTGATTAATGAAAAGTAATTTACTCAAGTGCTTTTTTGTGGCAATCTCCAAATTAGCTCTAAGCATCCAGAGTAGTGTGTTTTAGGGACTTTATTGTATGTGCAGATACAGATTTGGATTCCTGAGCATGGATTTGATGAGATTAGGCACTTTTCTCTTATTTTTTTTTTTTTACATTTGTTTGGATAATCTCTGATAATCTTTCTGAGCCTGCTGTTGAAACGGATGATGGGAACAATGAATTATGTCTGTATATAATGTGACTCTCAGGCCTGGGCTGATACCTGTTCCGCTTCATCGAGGCAGATACTGATCTAATGGCTCGGCTTTGTGCATCCATAATTCCTATTTAACCAAACTCTGGAAAGTAGAAGATGACAAATGAAAACTTAAAAAGTTTGTACTTAGGTGGTGTTTGTTTCTCTCTCTTGGATGAAATCAGGCCATTCTCAAAGATGTTGTTTATCATCATTTAAAGACAAGAGCAGTTTTAAAGGAGGTATTTAAATAAGCTGCTACTGTTCACTGACAAAGTTTATTTTACCTTACTGCTGTGTCTGTATACAGTCGGCGCAGCATTTTTTTAAGTTGCTAAGGAATGCATCAGACTCGTACTGGCTCGGCACAATTAGAAACTCCAATAAGACGAAAGCAAACTTCGCTTGGTGTGAGCTGTGGTGTGAATGAATGAAATGCCCCTTAAATGAGACAACTCAGAGCCTGGAATCTTGTTTTTCTCCTCTGCTGGACACGAAAGGTTACCATGGTTCCACTGAACGGCAGGCCCAGAGGTCAAAGGTTTCTTTAAATTGCTCAATAGATGGAGGGCAGTGAGACAGAGCACAGGACCTAAATCTTTCTTACAATAATGCTGGATGTTCCTCCATTTTTTTTTTTTGTTAGTTTTTTTTTATTAGTCGCTGCATTAGTCATCAGCGAGACTTATTTGCCATTTGACAAGGATCGTTCTCCATCTCTCGTTTTATCACACTTCAGATGTATTTTGTTACCTGCAGTGATCTTATATTTCGAATATGCCACGACAAAGCAATTTACAGACTGACTTCTTTAACTCTGTGTTCTGATATGGAGATTAAAGACAATGAAGTCACTGTGTGTGGTCAGCGGAGGTTTGCTGTTGAATGATTAGAAAACTTTGCAGCAAAGATAAGAGAATGGAGGAGGGGACGAACGTTCCTTCCAACGCCCCCCCCTCCCCTCCCCATCGCCCCGGTGCTTTCAGAGGTCACGCTGCTCATGGGAATAGCTCTTTGTTTAGCCAGGCCAGTGGTCACTTGACTGTCCTGCAGCCTGTGTGCAGCAGCAGCACATCTGCCAACCAGCTCGTGATTGATTTGTGGGCTTTTTTTGGCTTTGCATTCTTCTTATTCTTGCTTATCAGCCATCTTTCTTTTTTTTTTCTTCCCAGAACCTTTTACTAAAGTTCAGTGGGGTCACTGAACATTGTTAAGGGCTCATCATTCAATTAATAAGTGGCCTGTTTGAGTAGAACGTGTGGACTTATTTTCATAGGAAGATGAGCTATAACTAGAGTACACAGAAAACTTCTCAGGGGGTTTTTCATCTGCCTCCTGATGTCATCAATACATCGGTGTGAGGAGAAGATGATCAATTTTAATGTCTCACCTAAAAGATCGGACCCTTGGGGGATGGGCAGAGTTGAGGATATTTGGGGCAGCATGAGTGCTTCTGGATAGCGAAGTAAGAGCGATCAAACAGATCCTGACATCCACAGCTTTGGTTATGAGAAGGCGAATGAAAAACCAAAAGAAAGTACATTATTATAATTAAAACAGCGGCCCCTAATCTATCCCACCTTCTCTGCTCCGGAAAAACAATTTGATTCACTCCAAACTGATTTCCTGCAATTAGGTTTTCCAAAACAGCACTTTTCCTTGTTTGAAATTCGTATTCATTTCAATAGCACTTTCTAGTAGACTTACACAACACATTCTCCCTTGCAAGTGCATAGAATGTGATTTCTGATTGAAATAAGACTATACAAGCAAAAACTACATCCCGTTAAAGGTTTTTCTGATTTAATAACTCTAAACAGGGGAGTTGTAATATAATCTCAGACTAATGTTATCAACATTAAAAAACAGAAAAAAAAAATGTTTCAATGAGGCTTAAAAAAAGCTTTTAAGGTTATTCTAGAGCAAATAACGTCTATTGAAGTGGTCTTTGAAAAAGCATGAGCCCTGGCTGAGAAACTGACCACAGTAACCAGAGGAGCGAAGGCTGAACTAATTCCTGGTATTTGTAAGGAAACCTTTGTTTGGGCCTGACCTGTCCACTGACCTTCAGTTTGTTGAGCTGCCGAATCAGCGGGACAATCTGTTCCAAGCTGAAGGGAGGCAGGTCCAGCTTTACCCCTCTGGTTCAGGTTGAACTGTAGCGTGAACGTACGGCATGTTCTAACGCTGCTGATGCTGTAAACGGGGGATTTCTGTGACTACATGCTCATAAAACAGGAGCGTTATATGTACAGTCTTCTTTTTGTCTTGCTAGACTGAGAGAGAGCGGAACAATGAAATGATCTGACGTAAACCCGGCGCATAACATGCAGCAACCGGACTGCAGATATTGTTTTATCTGCTGTAATTGCAGCAAATACTTGCAGATGTCAGTGATACAGCAGAAAAAGGATATGATTACAAAACAGAGTTTAAAAGCCTTGCAGCTGGAGAAGGAGCCGAGCAACTCCTCTGCAGGTTTTCAGCGAGGCTGGTCCGGGGTGGTCATGGAGGGCTCTGCCTGAGTTGGCTGCTAGGCAGGATTTGTGGGGGTCAGAGGTCAGAGGTGAGATTGCTGGGAAGGGCAGATGGTCGACACTGTTTCATGTTGCTTTTGGGGAATAGGCTGAGGTATTTATTCCTGAGTTTCAGTTGCTTGAAATATACAAAGAACAACTAAAAGTTTTATGTTAGATTGGTTTTGTGGAAAGGAAGAGTTAATTTCCCACAGTAAGATAAAAAAAGAATAGAAAACCGAATGAGCAAAATGCATGTGACAAAAATAGATCAAAAAAAGCTTTGATAATTTCATGCACACATTAAATGCCCCTTGGAAAACATAATGACTCAAAGCAAAAGGTCAGCATCTATTTTCAGCCGCTCTCCAGCCAATGCTTGACGAACCCTAGCAGCTATAGATTTTCCAACTTGTTTTAGTAGTTTATCAATAATCAATAATCATGCCCCTGTTTGTCAATCCCGCATAATTCGAATGAATACAAAGGCAAAGTCGAGACGCAGATGATCAGTGCAGCTCATCTCTCATGCCCTGCAGCCATATCACTTCAGCACATTAAAGGCATTTTGTGTAAGAGGCTGCGTTAACATGGGGGATGAAGGGGGGGGGGACGCCTCTTCCCGCTTCTGTCTTCACATCAAACAGCAGAGGAGCTCACGACTGAAGAGGGGTAACAGCTCAGGACTAATTTGATTAAAGGTGTCCATGGTGAAAGGACCTGATCCTGTTGACAGTTTGCCTCTTGTCACAAAGGAACAATATCAGCCACATGGCAGGAATTTCTCCTCGCAGGCAGCATCCATGCAATTAATAAAACAACTCGTTCTAGTTTATACTAATATATCAGCTACAAAGAAAAATAATATAATTAATATGAATAAATTTAATAATGACATATCATAGTTGGGGGAGAGGGGGTATCTATGAGATGAAACTTTTTTTTATAGTTTAACACCAGCTTTTTCGTGGACAAATCAAGGAGGTCTCGTCAGCTGGATTTTGCTGCTGTCACTCGCTCAGAAATCCTGATTCACGGAGTGTTTTTTTTGCGGTCAGAACTCTCCTGCTGTTTAGCACCACAACACCTGGCAACACAATCCATCCATCACAGCCCTCATAACTAACTGCTACGTGTTCATGACAGTGCAGGGATTTCCTGCAGACGGCCCTCGAGAGTAAATCCTACTTGTATCGCCCCGTCCTGAGCGGATTTCTGTTTTCATGTCGGATATTCCGGATGGCTTTTTGGACAAATCAGGAAGCCTGAGGTTGTCGGTCTCAACCGATTCAGTGCAGTTAATCAGAGTAATAATAAATGTTTGAGTCAGTTCCATCAATCAGTTTTTTTTTTTTTTACCTTTTTAACTTTTTGTTTTGTGAAATTATTTTTTTTTTCCATCTTATAGTATTTATTCACACTATAGTGGGATATTGGATAAACTGGTTCAGATATTTAGTTTATTTAATGTGTGATGTTTAACTGCACACTTAAGCTTAATTATTAGCTGATTTATTAGTGAGGTCGACCATTAATGCTTTCCACATATGGTTTGCATGCAGCATCATTGTGGATTCAGAATAGAATCCATTTGGATATTTTTCTCAGTATAAACATCTAATGTGGTTTCAACTTGATGATCTGCTTCCTGCTTCTTTCTGTTTTCTTTGTTGAGCACTGATCACTCACTGTGGCAGAAACAAGCTTTACGGGAACTGCTGTATGTTTGGTTATCTGTTACCTAGGAGGTGATACTTTCATCCTGAAAGCAGCAGCTTTGCATCACGAGACAAATTGAAATCAGAAGTAGTGTAATTTGATTCAATGCAGATTTATTCAACTTAATGTTTCTGGTGAAGTGATGAAATGTTTTGTCGTCTATTGATTAGTCCATCTTCAGGTGATGGATGATATTTCATGATAATGTGTTTATGCTTACTGTTTTTGGTAATCTCACTATTTGCTTTCAATCACAAACAGGAGAGCAATTGATTTCTTTGAACAAATGATTGAGATGGGGCTTGTGCAGCTCTTTGAGTACGGAGGGGGGATGGTGTAACAGTGGGTGACCTTAATGGCTCTTAGCACTTTTATGACCCAGGAGGAACCACTGTTTAGCATTTATTAACGAAAAGGGATAAAACAACTTAAATCATTACGCGTGGACTTGTGCTGGATGTTTGGTTCACTATAAAGAGCCTTATTGTAATTCACGTTGGCTTTAGTGTGCTTGCTGCTCAGCTGGTGGCTGACATCAGCTCAGTTTCAGGGAAACCTTATCCACGCAGGATGTAGCTGTTCCACTCCAGTCATCCCCTTCCTGCAGCACTCAGCATGTCTTTAGCTTTAGGTAATGAGCATCTCTGTTTTCTGACATCCTCTGGACCTGACTGAGATGGATAGATGTCTGAAATAGCTCAATATGTCTGGAAAGGGAGAGGTAATTCAGAAATAGGTAACATTGTAGAACTATAATTACTCTACAGTATGATCATCACCTATACTATAGTTTTTATACAAAGAACATCAGTGATTTAACTTCACATGGTGACTGGTGAGTTTAGTAACACAACTTTCTCTGCACTTTTCTAGGGTTTTCTATTTAAAGCTACTTCCTTTGACTTTATTTTAAAAAGAATACTCTACCTGTAATAGATAAAATTATCATTGCTGCCTTGGTTGACCCCAGATATTCCGTTTTGGCAAAGGTGAAACCTTTAAAAGGAGGTTTGATAAATGTTAGTGTTACACACTTATGGTCCGATTTACTTGTGAGAAATAAAACCGGGTGATTGATTGATTTCCTTATTTATTGTAAGACACTACCTTCATGAGGGTTAGTGGGTTAGGGTGTCGGTATAAACCTGCCATTGGACGACTATTTAAATCAGTCAACGGCAGAAAGGCAGAACCCTCAACCTCAACACTACAGGTGTGGTGTTGACTATTTTTTTTACGGTTGTATTACTATACAACTTTGCAATAAGCTATTTATTACGGAGCAATTATGAAGTAAAGGACACCTGTTCTAAGTGTGATCTTTAATTTCCTCAATTCCCAAGATATTAACAAGCTATCAATTATTTTTATTATAGATTAATCTGCTGACTATTTTTATCTAATTGATAAATCATATAGTCTATAAAATGTAAAATAAAGTATGGCTGCAGCTACAGCTATTTTCATAGTTCATTAATCTGTCGATTATTGAAAAGATTAATCGATTAGTTGTTTGGTTCATAAAATGGTGTCAGATGTCAATCCTTGTTTCCCAAAGCTGAAGATTCAACTTAAAATGTCTTTTTTGTCCAGACTAACAGTCCACAACCCAAAGATCATCAGTTTATTATTATAGAAGACTAAAGAAAACAGAAAATAATCAGATTTGAGAAGCTAGAACCAGAGAATTTGGACATTTTCTTCTTAAAACTAATTGGTTCATCGACTAACTATTGCAGCTCTAAAATAATGATCATAATAAAACCTAAATTGAAATTTTGAAGAAGAGTCAAAGCTAACTTCAAATTACTTTGTTATCCAACCAAACAAGTGAAAAGTGAAGCATCTATCTCAAAGACATGGAGAATTCATACTGACCGGAGCAATTAAAGCAGTACATTCTCACTGAAAGAGCTAGAAGTGCTTGAAAAGTCATTGAAGTGATTAATTGATTATCTCAGTAGTGTTTCTGTCAACAGTATAATTGATGAATTGGCTGATACAGAAAACATCATCATAAACAACATTAGATGTGTCCTATATTGATGCCAGCTCCACACATGCATGATGCCTGAAGTTGTAATTATTGCTGCTTGTTTTGCTGCAGGCATCTCCTCTTTTGCAATCCAGCCCACATCTATCGTGGTGACTGAAGGCTCAGTCGCCAGGTTTTCCTGCAAAATCAGTGCACACCCTCCTCCAATCATCACTTGGGAGTTCAATCGGGTCACATTACCCCTCACCACCGAAAGGTATGCAGCCTTGTTGTTTTCAGTTGGACTAGATGGTATTTATTGTTGACACGCTTCCTGGATAGATGATTTTTTTTAATAAAGTGGAAATTAATCTGTGACAGTTGGAATATTGAAAATCTGCAGTTATTTGATCCACTTGGTGATAAAAAGCTGCGTTCTATCTGTGAACCTCTGTCGTCCAGGATCACAGTCCTGGCCAGCGGCGTTCTTCAGATCCACGGCGTGCAGTGGGCGGACGCTGGGAATTACCGCTGCATCACCACCAACATAGCGAGCCGCCGCCGCAGCATGGAGGCCCACCTCACTGTCACCCCAGGTGTGTTAGCAACCGCATGTAGCACAGTTTAGCAGTAGCATGTTACGAATGAGAAAGTGACATAATTTATAGGCTTGAAAGAACAGTGTCCTTCAGATGCTTTTATGAAAGAGATATTTTTGTGTCAAGGAGAAATTATATATTTAAAAAAAGCTGTTTGAATGTTTTTCTGGTTTTTAATGTCTGTAGTTTTTTATTGTAGTGACAAAATGCCATACTTTGATTTATTATCTCTGTGTTGATGACATGTCTGATGGATATGGTACCCAAAACCATATTTAAATTCAGTTCTCCTTCCCCCCTGTCAAAACTACCTGATGAAGGTCTGAGAACCAAAACTTTGTTTAATTAAATTTATTCATTTGTAGTGATTGACAGCATGCAGGAGTTCTGCTGCTATTTATGAAAGTGATATTAAAACCATGACTGCAATATCAGTGTAGGTTTTGATTGGTTTATTCATTTAAAACCTTTTAACTGTAAGAACCACTAAATCTATGACTGTCATTTTATACTAACCCATTTAAGCCAAGGGTTTTTTTTCCAACGATTTCATGCATATAATTATATCAGTTAAGTCAATAACAATCATGTTATATATCTATTTTTTCCATTTTGTACTATTTTTTGCAGAAAATAACATTTTAATTGCTGTTATAGTTGCTGCTTGCACAAATATGCCCATAAACAAAAACCTATTTATCCCACGTACAAGAGGATTATTCTAGAGACTTGAATGATTAAATAGATACATACATGTCAGGGTTGAAAATCATAATAATCTAAATAAAATGACCTCTTTCTGTTTCTTGTCTTCTCCATGTTCTCAGGAGGAACAGGTTATGACATATAAAAGTTCAATTATTTGCTTAAAACCTTTTGCCTAAGTTGTCTACTATCATGTCATGAATGATAAAAAAAAAAGTTGAATGATTTTAAGTATAAAAAGACGGCCATAGACTTAAAAGCTCACAGGTTTTACGGGGTTAATAGTTGAGTTTTTGCATGTAACTTGGTATTTGTCGGTCACGTCAAACCACATGCACTAAAGCTTTCTTCCTCCCTCTCTTCCTCATTCTTGCTGCAGCTCCTAACCCCCAGCTTCCCCAAAGGCCGCGCATCATCGCCGGGCCACAGAACATTTCAGTGTCGCTGCACCAGAGCGCCATCCTGGAGTGCATGGCCACGGGCAATCCCCGACCCATCGTCTCCTGGAGCCGAGCGGACAGCAAGTCCATTGACGTCTACAACACCAAGGTGCTGGGAAATGGCAACCTCATCATCACAGACATCAAAACCCAGCACGGAGGGGTGTACATGTGCAGAGCCACCACTCCCGGCACCAGAAATTATACCGTCGCCTCGGCCAATGTCACTGTGCTTGGTAAAGATATGAAGACGTTTTTCCTCCGTCTTTTGATTTTGTATCACTAAATCAATTATGGCTGGGTTATTTAATTAACCTTTGGAACAAAAAACTGATATTTATATATTTTCTCATTGTTCTTCCAAAGCACCACCTTCACTGGTGGAGTGGCCAGAGAGCCTGACCCGTCCTCGTGCTGGCACCGCCCGCTTTGTTTGCCAAGCCGAAGGAGTCCCGACGCCTCAGATCACCTGGTTAAAGAACGGGCAGAAAGTTCACTCAAATGGCCGCATTAAGATGTACAACAGGTACCTTTCTCTTCATTGGAAGGATAATTCCTCTTATCCATGAATCTCTTTTTTTCGGAACAAGTCTATTCTGTTGCGCACATGCAAAGAAAACAGGAAGCCTAACTTTTCTCTTTGTTGTCTAATCTAAAGCGATTAATATAAATAATTCACTACTGTCTCTACAGTAAAAAGGAAACTGAATAATTTACAGCGGCGCAAATGGGTTTTTTGTTGGTTTCCCTATAATTTGCTACTGCTCCTTATTCAACTGTCAGTGCTTGTTAAAGGTAATTATAGAGCGACTACACCGTGGTTAAGGAGCCTCAGGATAAAGCCATCTGTATGCACACTCTTCATGTGTGTGTGTGTCTCCCACAGCAAACTGGTTATCAACCAGATCATCCCTGAGGATGATGCCATCTATCAGTGCCAGGCGGAGAACGAGCAGGGGTCCGTCCTCTCCATGGCGCGGCTCATCGTGGTGATGTCAGAGGACCGGCCGAGCGCGCCCAGGAACGTCCGAGCCGACACCGTGTCCAGCTCCGCCATCCTCCTGGCGTGGGAAAGGCCTCTCTACAACGCCGATAAAGTCATTGCTTACTCGGTGCACTACATGAAGGCTGAAGGTGAGTGGTGTGTCAACCAACAAGCGAACAAGCGAACAGAAAAGTTTGAAATGGCAATTCTTTTAGAAAGCAATGTGTCACAGAACTGCATGTGAGAGTTCAACACAGCTTAATTTGCGCTATTCTTTACTGCCATTCCGGGTATGACATCAGGTATTAAATGGTGAATGCCGATGGCCCCTCTTGTCCACAAGTGAGAATAAAAACTCTGAAAGAAGTTCCTCTTTGTGGAATCCATGTTTATTGCAGAATTCCCGTGACAAGCTGAACAGCGTTTTCTTGACAAACAGGAATCGTCAATCTCTATAGACCGCAGCGCTGTGGAGCTTCAACATGCAGGGGCCCTTCTTTTGACTGATAAAACGCAGACAAAACTGCTCACAAAGGTTGTTAGTGTGGCAGCAGAAAAGCCCCTTTTTTATTTTTAGCCTCCCAGCTTTCCTGGGAACACTCGCTATTGACAGCAAGAGTCACATTCAAACAATGCAACATTTCAGAAACTAAATTCAGCTTGCTCATTCAAGCACTGCACTTAATTATAATGCCACTGACTTCCATTGAGGAGGTGAAATGTACATAATTCAACTGGAAAAAAGGAGCACCTGCTGCATTTTGTTGGGGATAAGGAGGTCACAATAAAGAATGAGAGGAGTTGAACAAATTCTCTGTCTGTCAAGGATTTTCTGCACTTGATTTAGATGTAGGGACACAATCTCCTCAGCCGCGGCCGCAGAGAATGGCTGTCCATTGACATTGATGGAGTATCAGACAGTATGCTCTGCACCTGAGGTTGCAGACAGGGGGGTTTGGCACTAAATGGAGGCTCTAATGAAAGGAGGAACTAATTAGCCCATGTGATGGAGTGTCCAAAAGTGTGTACTCCGTGAGGGCAGTGGGAGGGTGTGAATCGGGCAGGAAGGCAGACTTTGTCACACTTTTTATAGGAAGGCTTACTGAGGCATTCAGACTGCAGAGAAAGCTCTTTTTGTTAACTCTCAAGTACCTTGTTTACCAGGTCAGAAATCAGACCAGGTATTGTTTTTCCCAGGACACAAATATATCTTTTGTGTAACTTTGCTAATCTGCACTAATTAAACAACTGTCACACAATGAGCCCTATAAAAAGACAAGTGTATTTTAAGAGAGTAGATTCAATTATTAACCAGTTAGGCTTTTTTTCCCATCGATGATTGATTTCCCAAGTTTTTTTCACCATTGATGGACTGGATAATGAATGTTGGTCTCCTTCGTTTTTATATAATTGAAAAACATGTAGTTCAGAATTTTTAGGAAAAAAGTAGCTTTATTTTGGAATGAACCTGTGACTATTATAACTCCCTTCACGATCTGTCCAGGATTAAACAACGAGGAATATCAAGTTGTCATTGGAAATGATACAACTCGCTATATTATTGATGACCTGGAGCCGGCTCGCAACTACACCTTCTACGTTGTGGCCTACATGCCCATGGGAGCCAGTCGCATGTCGGACCACATGTTCCAGCACACGCTCGAGGATGGTGAGGCTTGCACAGAACGAAACTCACAGATCAGAGAAAAGTCCAGAGAAAGAGGAGAAACAAGGATAATACTGACCTAAAATCAAACTGTCAGACTCGTGTTTTTCCAGAGGGAGCTCAGAGGGATAAATTTCACATTATTTGCCTGTATATGCACAGAGGTTTGTGTGTATATCTGCCTGTCTGTGTTAATGCCTCCTGGCCTTGGAGTGTTTTTTTGAATTCCTGGGAAAAGCTCATTTACTCATGGTCTCGGCCCCGCGGGTCAAAGGCTGCTGTGTGTGTGTGTGTTCTACATGACTGAAGTTATTAAATGACGTTATATAGACCTTTTTACATGAAGGGCAGGCTTGAGGTCGCCTTCAATAAGGCACTCTGGTTAAGAAAATGTAATTTAAATTGAATGAGGTAGAACTAATTTAGCTAATTGAATGCCGGATGAATCAAGGTGATCCGCCATCAAATTTATATTTAAAAAATCACATAAAAATCAAATATTGCAATAAAACAACCTGCACTGTAGTTCAAAACCGTGCAGTATGTGACTTATCTGAAGTATTAAGAGAGAAGATAAATGTGCACAGAGGACATTTTTCAGAATACTTTAGTAATCTCCAAGGGAAATTAGTTTTTAATAGCTATGTAGATGATTATCACAATGTCTTCAGCGGGGATCTAGTATATTTAGAAAAATGTTGTTTGCTGATGTTCGACTTCATTCCTCAGGTTTCTCTATTCCTTCCCAGTATTGACAAAACTTCGTGGTTGACTTTTCTCTTCTCTTTTACTTTCATTCCATAATAGTAGTTTTCATCTTAGTTTTACTGTGTAATGCAGGAATTCTGTCAGATTGATTCTCCCTGTCTCGTCCGCCCCACAGTTCCTCTCCGTGCCCCTGAGCTCAGCCTCACCAGCCGCAGTCCTACGGACATCCAGGTCTCGTGGCAGCCCCTCCCGGACAAGCTGAGCCGTGGTCGGGTGTCTGCCTACCGTCTGTCCTACCGCACCAGCGCCGAGAGCACGGCCTCACACATGGAGCTTCCCGGAGAGAAGACCCAGCATCTCCTGGAAAACCTGCAGCCCGACACCATCTACCTCCTGAGCATCGTCGCCGCCACCAGCGTCGGGTGGGGTGAGCAGTCCGTCTGGACCTCGCACCGCACCCCGAAGGCGTCCAGTGCACGAGGTACAACGCTATGATGTGAAAATGAAATGTTTTAGCTTTTAACATGTTTTAACCAGCAGATCATTTAAAACAACGTCTACATGTAAATTCATTTTACAAAATTTGAGCCTCTGAGCTCCTCAGCTGTGTTTGAGACTTGGTGAAGGGAAGAGGTTGCGCTAATAATCCTGGTCAGGCATTGCGTTAGTTACCATGTGACCTTTGCCCCACACTGTCAGTAACATTGGAAGGGCTTCAGTCATGGGTCATAAAGGGAGTGACTCAGGCCTCCGGGTGGGAAAGAGTATATGGCTGTTTAGAGCTACATCTGAGGCTTCCAGTCGGGGGAGGGGAGGCTTCGTTTTTCCTGCCCATCTCTATTGCCCTGCGTGTCCTGTTTAAACTTCGACAGGAGTCCTCCGTCGGTAAACTTCATTCCTAAAATACAAAATGTGTGAAATTGCTTCCTCGGCTATCGCCGTGTTTGTCTGTGGTGCGTCCTGAGCGTGAAACAGCAGGTAGGGCGTCAGATGTTAGTTTCACTTTTCAAAGAAAACTCCTCTTCTGTTCATCACATTAACACTAGAAACAGTTCGCTAAAGAGATTCCAGTCGTCTAAGAACATGGAACTGTTCTCTGAAAACCTTCAGTCATATAGGGCAGTGGTTCTCAAAGTGGGGTCCAGGGACCACCAGGGGTCCTTTGAGGAGGTGCCCCAGAAAAGAGGAGAATAATTTATTTTCACTATAATTCTTTATTTAAAATAAATAAATACATTTGATTAATTCTGTAATAATTATTTCTTAATTTTGTGTATTATTTTTCCCTTTGCACATGAATTTATTTCATTTCAAATTTTTCATTTTATATTGTGGGGTGAAAATGAATAGGCTGAATGTATACCTAAATAAATGCATAATGAACAAATAAAATATTTGTGAATTAAATACATGGGAAAAGAATACACAAATAAAAAAGGAAGTAAACATTATATATTTATTTATATAGAGATGTTTTCTATTCTTGATAATATCAGTTTCAGTCACAAAACACCTATAAGCGATAACCTTATCAGAAGGGGTCTGTGGTCTGTTCTTTGCAACTTTAAGGGTCCATGAAAAAGTTCTAGAACACTAATATAGGGCACCTAGCAGAACAGCGATTTATTTATTCTTCTTTTACTGTAGTAACACTGAATCTGAATCTCTCTGCAGTTCCTCTGGCTCCTGAGCTGCATCTGGAGCCCTTAAACTGCACCACCATTTTAGCGCGTTGGCAGTTGGCACCGAGGAACTCAGCCGGCGTGCAGGGATTCAGGCTCTTCTACCACGAGGAGAGCCAGTCTGAGAACACCCCGGTCCAGCTGCGAGCCTCGGATCATACACACACCTTTGGTGGACTTGGTGAGTTACCATTCAGCTCCTTCGAGTTGCTTTGCTTCATCCAGCATCGTTGTTTAACATCACTTCATTCATGTTAACACCACTGACCTGGTTTTCAGAGCATCCTGCTGCATAGATTCTCCTGAACAAAAAGTACAATCTGTAACTTTCTCATGGTTTTTTGTAAACGTTTCTTTTTTTTCCCAATTCTCTTTTTATTATGATTGTTCATGGTTACATTTTTTAAAATGTATAATTTAGAAGATTAAATCTTCTCAAAAACAGATATAGTCTTAGAGCTTATAGCAAAAGTAATTCTTTCCATTTTAAAAATGTCAACTATATCAATATTAATTATATCAAACCACTCGTCCACTGTTGTTAGCCACCTCCTTGTTATGGCTTTTGTAGAAGCAGCACTTCAAATCCGAAAGTATTTATTATTAGAGGAGACATTTTATGAAGGTAGAAGATAAATATAATGATACAAACTCCTAAGGAATGTTTGTCTGAGATACTTTTTGAAAAATGTATTGTTCAACAATATTGAACAGGACCAGAATATGTGAAAATGCTTTGCCTTGAGGCTTCCACACTGTCTCCAACATATAATGAATTGGTATATTGTCTTTTTTAACTGGAGTGATGAAAAATTAGATTTTAGCATTTACCTATGTATCTTTACAAATGAGAGCAGAGAGTGTTTTATAATCTATTTTGTAATAGTTACCATTCGGTTAAAACCTGCAGTAGCGGCATCTATTGACAGCCAAACTCGCGAGTGATGAATTGGTCTAAGTCTCGTCTTAGGTGCGGAACAGAACAGCGCCACATCCCATTTCCATGACCTTCCAACCTTTTTGCAGGATTTCAGTGTGTGTGTCTTTTCAGCAGCTGCTGGATGGTGTTCAAGGCAGATCGCAGCTCCTCTGGCCTCTAGGTCAGATTCATTTTGGCTTCTTCTTTTTTTTTTGTTTGAGAAAGGAGAGAGGTCTCAGGCCAGTGCAGTGGACAACTGACCATCTGTGGCCAGAGGGGGTCAACCAGGTGGCCAGCAGCTGACTTGTAAATCAGGAAGCTTGGACAGGATCAGAAAGAAAGAAAGAAAGAGGCAGAGGCACTATAAATTACTATAGGTGTAAACTCTAACTGCTGCAGACTTTTCATTTTTAGCCTGCGATCCTAGTTCTTTCAGTGTAATACTATATATATATTACCCTGCTTATCCTGTTTATACTAATATACTAATATATATTGATAAAAGTAATAATGGACACTTAACAGAAAAAATACTACTACTTAAAGTAAGCAAAATGTAAATAATAGTATTTTTCATTCCAGTTTGATTTCTGTTTTTACACAACTTTATTTATGTGTATTAATATAGAGAGGTGTGCACTTTTTAAAAGTCAGCCTCTGTGTTTTTTACCTTTTACCTTTTACCTCTTGCTTTGAATATCAACTAAATGATAAAGGAAATGAACTGGAAACATTCAAGCTAATAAATATTAAGCCACTCAGTGAAATAAGTGGCATCAAAAACAGAGCTTTAGCTAAATAAAAAAGAATTATCTTTTTGTTCCTCTTTGATAAAGGAGCTTTGCAGAGCTGTGTTTTGAAGAGAGGGGAGCTGTTTTGTGGAGGCAGATTTATTATGTGTTTTATGACTGCTTTGAGCAGTGTTGCTGGAGGAGCATTGACATCAAAGACTCTCATTGTGTTTGGCTTCGAGAGCCAAAAAAGATAGTTTATTATCCAAGACTTAAAGGAAATGCAGCCTCTCACCAACCAAGCTGCAAGCCAAACAATGAGCGTGTCTTGTGAGCTCACTATCTTGCAGTTCTGAGATTTCTTTCTCGTGAAATCAGCCGCAGCGCCACGCATAAGGAGCGAGGTGTAAAACGCAGCATCTGGCCTCCTGTGTGGCTACACATCCTGCAGCAGAGAAAACCCTGCTGTGCCACGTGGGATCTGACGACGTGGCTTTAAAGCTTTGACCAATTATTACTTCCTTTTTCAAGACATCAGTATCACTTCTTGCTATTATTACTCATAGGTATGCACATTTTCTTGAATCCGTGCACAAGGCAGTTTCACAGTGCTTTACAAACGCACTTTTAAATGAATGAAAGCACATTTTAAATAAATAAAAAGCAGGGATCTATATTTAGAGGCAACAGAAGAGTTTCAAATGCACTTTTAAATAGTAAATCATCTGGAAATCTTTTCCACATATAATATTGTTCTGATATTTCAGATATTCTTTTTTTTCCCAATTCTATTAGTCTCCACTGCACGCTGAAGCTCTAATGTAAGTGGCCACATTTTGTGTCCTCCTGACCACCAAATGCCGCGTGTCGATTTTCCTCAGCAGCCGATCTTTGCAAGTTAAATCTGCTCCCACCGTAAATGGCATTTCCTATAATCTCCTGTGCTGTTGTACACACTGGCCATCCCCTCGGTTGCCAATAACATTGATTTTTCCCAACTATCAGCTGTGACAAAAGTGGACCCCGCTGACTCAGCGAAAAGCCGTGAAGCTGCGGAGGGACTCGCTCCGTGCTGGCTGTTAAATTATCACTTATGATGACGTTTCCAAATGATTGAAAGCGCTCCCTGAGAGACAGGAATGTGTTTCGGAGGCTCCAGTCGGGTATAAATGACACAGTGAAATGACCTTTCCTCGCTTGTGTATTCTCTGCTTGGCCCATGAGGAGAACGTGTGGCTGTAGTTGGGGCTTAAATACCTTTCATACCTGTTGGCACCAGGCAGCGCTGTGTGCACAACTGCAGACTGATCTCACAGCTGCAGGCCATCCCGCATCTCGTCCGCTCCTCTGAGTAAACTAAAGGTAAAGCGTGCTTGATGCGGAAACTAGAATGGTATTGGTATCAGCCATCAATTTGAAAAGTCATTTTATGCTTACTTTTGTGTGTGTGTATGTGTGTGTGTGTGTGTGTGTGTGTGTGTGTGTGTGTGTCAGTATGTGTCTCTGGGTTGATTTGTGCGAGAGGGGGAGGAGGAGAGAGAGATGATAGATGCTGGTGTGAGGGTTCATGTGGGAGTTGACATTTATGGCCCCTGTTCAGGCCTGGCTTGCTTCGGCCTGGGGGGCCTTTCACAGGGCAGAACAAAACCTCAGGGGCCAACAGGATCTGAGTTTTGGCTGTAAAACAAAAAAAAAGAAGAAGGGGTGACCACAAATGGCTCAAATCTGCCCTTTAATACAACAGCATAATTTATGTGACTAAGGCTATGTGAGATTTATCCCAGCGGGAGAAATGTCCCCACTGGAAGAATAAAAACTAAAGGTGAGAGTAGTAGTAGTGTACTAATGCTTTATTGGCTATTACTGGAAATTAGTTCATGAATTTATCACTTAATTGACAAAAAATTAATCAGCAGCGATTTTGATGATTAATTTTTTGTTGTGGACAAACTTTGTTCACTGGTTCCAACTGATTTTCTACAGTGTTTAACTCTCTTTTAAAGGAGTGTATGTTAGGGATTGACAGTGGATGGTTTCAGTAACATGAAGCTTTAAGGTGAGAGCGTCAGGTGTGTGAGCAGAATTCAAGCCTGTGTGCTGGGTTGTCTCTTATCTGAATGCTGTGTCATCACCCGTTAAGTGGCATTTTATTTTGGTGTTTCCCTGTTTTTCCACTCACTTCCTCCGCTTGACCCTCCCCCCTCACAGAGAGCCCTAAACCCCTCCTTTTGCAGGATTTAGCTTGCCCAGATTCCATGTCAAAGGTCGTGGCCCAGATGTCACAGCTTCCCCCCTCTTGGAGCTCCTCTCTCGCATAATTATTGCAGGCCCATTGTATTGTGGGGCTGGTTAGAGGTGCATAGTATGTGCTTGTTTTTTGAGGTGGCCTAACAAACTCTGCAGAAACTCTGGACGACAAGGTCGAGATTGCTCAACACTAAGGGTGTTTTCTTAAATGTATGTTTGGCAGCAAAATTAGAAATATATCAGTAAAAGTTGCTTCATTTCATTCATTATATCCCTGCTTGGGCTTGGCATGCTTCGTAATCACTTATCTACTTTCTCAGTAAATGCTTGATCTGGTTTACCTTGGTGATTTACTTCTCTCATTTTCTTAATTGGCATTGTAAAAAAGCAATTTTAGGCTATGAGAATCCCTAAGCAAAAAAAAAAGAGGCTCATCTCATATTCCACACCCATGACCTCAGATTCTTTCAGAGTTTTATCTCAGGCTGACCTGCTGGCCCTGGTCTGGCTCCAGTGAAACTCCTCAGGGCTGTATGGGGGTGTAAGTAGCTTGACTCCGCCCCACCTAAACCTCTCTACCTCCAAGAACACAAATTCATCTCCTGTGGTCTGATCCCACTTCTCTCAACCCCCTAAAAGTCTTATAACACAATATAGAGATGTGTTATTTCCTGGAGAACCGACTGTAGTGTTGTAATTTAAAAATCAACTTACTTATTTTGACTGCACCATCCACATTGAACCTTTATCATTATGCTTTTGGGGCTAAATGGGACATGTGGTCATATGGCCATTGTTTAGTCAGGTCTTGGGGGTCACGGAAGCCTGTGACTGCTGTTGACCATCACCCACATCCCTCCCAGAGGATTTTGTCCACCGATTTAACCCCTAGAGCCTCGACCTGAGTAGGAGTGGCCACTGACCAGCAGGCCTGACCAGGGGCTGGAGAAGGGGCCTTCTGAAAAGACTGTGGGTGTCAGGGTGATGGATAGCGGCTCTGTTCTGCTGCACTGACCGAGAGGCTACAGAGACTCACCACGCTGAGACCTGCGGCACCGAGCATCTGCACCATCTTACATCTCGCTCCCACCACATCATCAAACTCAAAAAACCCCGCTGAGCTCCACCACATGGTCCTTCAGGTCCCTTTTCATGTAGCACCCCTGCTTCATGTTGGTTAAAGGGATCACACTGTCATCTGTCCTATTGTTGGGGCCCAAACTCAATGAGTACATAGAGTGCAGAGTGATGCTGAGCAGAAATCTAGTGCGAGTGCACGTAGATTGAGCCACTGCGCCAGTGTTTCATCTGTTTCTGATATGATTTATGTAAATTATTGTTTTTTCTCTCTTATTTTAAATGTAGACCCCAGGAAGAAATACCACGTGAAGCTTCTGGCTTATAACTTCATCGGAGATGGCTACCAGGCAGACCAGACCATCAGCACCCCTGGATGTGTCTGTAGGTCCCATAAAATACTTTTTTGCTGCTTCTCAGCAACAACAGTGTTGCTTGTATTCACCCAAGTTCGGAGAAATAGCCTGATTATCCATGTTTTTATCAGCTGTTCGAGACCGCCTGGTGCCTCCTCCACCACCTCCACACAACGTGTTAGCCAAGACCAACAGCTCCACCGCTGTGTTTCTGCACTGGAGCCGACCAGCTTTCACTTCCAGCAACTCAGTCAACTACACCGTCCGCTGCAACCCTGTCGGCCTGCAGAACGCCTCCCTGGTCCTCTACCTGCAGACGTGAGAATTTCTCCTTATTTTTTTTTGGTCTTTTTTGTGGGTGGCAGAACTCACTCATGCATCCATGTAGACTACTGCATTTTATGAATTTACGGTTTGGAAAGCGAGATATCGCGCAAAACCAAATGTATTCAATGTTTTTTTTTCATCAAAGTCATTTGACTTTTCAGCAGCAGTTGATTTTCACAGGCTCCAGTCAGCTGTGTCATTTACAACACTTATCACGTACTGTAACAACACAAACACCTCTCACTCAGGACTCAGATTCCTGCACATACCTATCACCTTTTCATTGATTTATGAAAAAAGGGTCAACCTTTAATTCCAAGTCTTGAGAAAGGCCTTTGTGACCAAAATGTTGACTCTTCCTAATAAATCAATGCAGAGGTGATAAGTTTGCGGGAAGTTACTTGCGGCTCTTTGTTGTATCTTCCCCCTCACTGACAGCACAGCTCCACATCACCATCTGCTGACCAATGATTGATATTAAAAGAAAGTTCACTCTGCATCACTTCACTTAGAAGCACTTTATACTCATTAAACATAATAAGGGCTGTGGATTCTCTCTAGTGGCCATGTCAAAATATATAAAAGACTTGAATGTATTTTTTGATATCAAATACCCTTAAATGGATTTCTTTAGGTCAACCGACATAACAAATATCTCCAAACGTCAGCAAATCACACTGAACAGGAGGATGTAGGAGACAATATATATTTGAGTGAACTCTCCCTTTAATTTGTTCTTCAAAACCTCTCTCATCTGCAGGAATGAGCAGAGTCTTCTGGTACGAGATCTGGAGCCAAACACCAAGTATGAATTTGCCATTCGCCTTCATATTGAGCAGCTGTCCAGCCCCTGGAGCCCCGTGGTCTATCAGAGCACTTTCCCTGAAGGTGAGCGCAAAAACACTTCATAAGAAATAGTGACGACATGTTTTACTGCAGGGGAAAATGATATAATTCCCTCGCAAACTTTGATGAGAGTTCTAAAAGGACACCGTGTATTCCGTTGTACTGTCCATGGTATTTTATTTGTACTTTCTTCTTTTCTGTCCGTTCCCTCCTACAGCTCCAACACTGTCTCCTTCCAACGTGAAAGTCACTCTGATCGAGGAGGACACGGCGCTGGTTTCATGGAAGCCCCCGGATGAATCCAACTTAGCTGTTACACATTACACAATCCTGTTCGCCTCCAGAAACGCCTGGATAGCCGGCGAATGGCAAGTGCTGCAAAAAGAAGGTATGGAGGAGTGTGGACAGAGATGTGTGAAGAAAGCTGTTGATCAGGTTTCACAAAGGGTTCCTCCATCCATGCATCAACCTCAAAATATATAGATTTATTAATTTAGTTTCTGTCCTGTTCATATTTAATATTTAAGTATTTATCTTTGAGAATCATACAGAAGTAGTCTACATTCACATTTCCTTAAACTCTGGATAGATATAACTAAGATTTAGACGTATTTAAATCTTTTATTGCAGAGTTAACTGCCTGACTTTTTGTGTGCAGTTGTACAAACATGTTTCCACTTAGTAACAGGCAGCAGTGACCATACAGCTGGTGTGTATCTGGTCCCTGGACAACGTAGGTGTTTTTAGGAGCAGATGACCCCAGGAAACACACAATCCCTCCTTTGCTACTGACGAAGGGGTCAAAAGTGAAGCCGTTCACAAAGCCCCTCCGGCTCAGCCCCTAGCACCTCAAACTGAACACCCACCCCCCTTCTGTCTCCACTGGGACCCTGGTGGTGTGAAGACTGTGGTACTGGATAAGGGAATGTGTATGGCCCTGATCTCCTGACCCACCCCCCCCCTTCCCCTTTCTCTCAGAAACTGCTATCACCTCTCAGTCACGACGATTGTTTTCTGTTTGTCTTTCACTGCGTTACAAAAGTCCCACTGTTTGAAGGTCAGCACGAAGGTCAGCTGAATTAAACGGAAAAGTCAGCAGAGGTCTGCGTTAAACTCTACAGTGACAGTACTACATGTATTTATTCAACATCTTTTTATGTGTAAATGTCTTTAAATCTAAAACCTAGATTCACTTAATAGCTTTTCTAGAGCTTTTATCCACATCAACACTGTAACGCGGTCTTCATCCTGCATGGACCTCAGTTATTTGATTTAGTTGTCATCATGTGACCAAATATTAAATGGAAGTATGGATGCAATTGAAAGATCTGGAAAAAGCTAGTATGTAAACCTTGAGTCACCATTACTATTTAAAAGATAAAAAAAAAAATTAACTTCTTAATGGCATTCTTAACCCTTTAACTCCAGCCCTTTTTTAGGTCTAGGACATACCCATAGTCAGTAGGATATGGCTCTGGAATAAACACAGACATGTTGGTCGACACAAAACGACCATTTATTGATCTAAAATAAAAATCTTCATCCCAAAATAGCAACAAAAAAAAACACATTTTTTGTTAGTCGCTTCAAACAATCAACTTTTTACTGTAGAGTTTTTTGGCTGTTAGTTTACTGAGTTTTTGTCATAAAGCTACAATGATGGTACCGTTGGACTCGTCACAGTCTCAGCTTTCATATGAGATGTCATTTGTCTATATAACATGAAGTATCAGAGCACTAGCCATCAAAATGTGGCGAGTGGGTTGGCTTTATGATCGTATACCGATTTTCATATTTGTTAATTAATTTGCTTGGTGTTGGAGTTGTGTTTGGTGTGTGTAAATATGACTTATATCTGCTTGTAGTGGAGTTTCTCCTTTTTAATTTGATGTATAGCTTCACTATATTTGTACATGATTAGTGGAGCAATCTCAAGGTCCCCCCACAGGGGAACCCTGGAGTTTAACGGGTTAATGTGTCCGTATACATTTGATTACTGCTGCATTCGGTCACATTAAATTATTATTTAATATTATTGTTTAAAGATTTATTGTCATGTGCACAGTGCAGAAACAGGTTTCTCTGTACTTGCTGTCCACATGAATGCCATATCAATAAGAATAAAAACAGTAATAAGGTATTAAAGTTAAAACAAAATAGAATAAAATAACACACACACGTGATATTTATATAAATATAAACTATAAGTAGGCAGATTATGTACAGATATTTATTAAGTAATGTGCAAGGTGGAAAAGTGCAGTTTCACAGCTGAGCTTAATCTTACTGACAGGGAGCATCACCATGGCTCTACTGGAGAACCTGAAACCTGGACAGATCTACTTTGTGAAAGTCTCGGCCTCCAACAGCATGGGCGACGGGCCGTTTTCTCACACAGCGGAGCTCAAAGTAGGAGCGGACCACTCTGCTGGTCTGGATCCCCGGCTCTCCCGTGGCTCCACGCACTCCACAGGTCAGAGACGTGAACGTCGACCCGACACAATCGCTTTGTTTTTTAGAGAAGATGAAGGTGCTGTTGGAAATTGTACTGCGGCGGGCATGGAGAATACTCATTTAACATTTTGCCCTCATGCTTCACAGTCTTTACTGATGGTTTCTACCATCTGGACCAGAAGTCAATGACAGGGATCACTGTGGGAGTCTGCATCGCATTCATCTGCATCATTATCTGCGCTTTCATCATCGTCTGCAGAGGCAAAAACAGGTACTTAGAGTGTCTGAGCAACAGAAACCATGGGATGACATGTGTTATTTCTTCGGCAGCCACGGCCCAGTTTCCTTGAGTATCATCTGCCTGTGACTTTCCTGCAGGAAATCCTCAGCTGTTAAGATGTACCGGGAAGGACTGAGCCCGGCCACGTCGGCTGTGGGGCGTCCGGGCTCTGAGGGACGAGCAGAGAGCACTGATGTGACCGTGCCCATGATCAGTCAAAACCATTTCATTGATGCCAAGGTGTGTAAAGCTGAGTACAGTGAGAGTTATAATCAAATTGTATCACTTTAGTCACATTACAGATAAAGGTTTGTTAGGTTTGATCTCATCTTACAAATCATCAGCCTCGTAGCGTAATTACCTAAGGCGTTTTTTTGTCCAAATTGAGATATTTGCATCACTTTACACTCCCACCACTGCTGGATAATCCTGTTTTCCTGCTTATGTCATTGGCCAATCACAACACTTCAATTCCAAAAGACTATCTGCCATAAATAAAAAGCACAAATGTGATTTCTAAAACTTTACTTTTTTCTTCTTTTCCAATAACATTGAAATATAACTTAAACAATCGTGCTAGAGTTTTATTTTCATACTTGAAAACACATTTTTCCTCTTGCAGGGTGGATCAAATCTCATCATCAATGCTCTCGGCCCTGTTCTGCCCAACAATGAGAGGAAAAACAAATGGTTTCCCTTCAGCAGTAATGGAAAAAAAGACAGTAAAGTCGTGCAGGTAAGTCTAAGAAAATGCAAAAAAAAAAATCATATATATATTTAATTATATTTTACTCGCTGTTGGTAAATGACAAGACCCTTTCACTGAGTCCTTTTACTGAATTTGGATTATTACAGTGCTGAAAGTAATAAATGAAGGAGTGAATTTTAACAAATTGCATACTTGTGCTCTTCAGAACCTCGTTTTTTCTCATTTTTACATTTATATATAAGCCCAGGTTGGATAAATGGAGGATTTAGAGCTTGGGCTTTCTGGGAAATGTTACTTTGATAGTTATATCTTATGTTTTAGCAACCAGGACTAAAAACACTTAAGGTGAGGAATGAACTTAACTGCAGCAACATCTCTTCTGTGCTGCAGAATATGAGACACAGCGCCGCCTCCTTCCAGCCGGTCACCACCGTGCTGACCTACAAAGAGGAGCTGTCCATCTCTTCTCCGGACCAACACTCCACCCTGCACGCCCTGCTCCAGTGTCCCGGCGACTCCGAGGGCTCCTCCGGCAGCGTGGGCAGCCACGCCACCGGCGACTCGGGCCGTTACTCTCACGACGAAACGGAGATGACCAACCTGTCGCTGAGCCCGGGAAGCCGCCAGGCGTCTCTGACGGCGGAGGTCGCCGGAGGCTCGGACCGCGGCGGCCCCACTGAAGTCAGAGCTGACGGAGGAACGTCCGACTGAAACCGAACATTTGACCCCAAACGGCGGTGAACGTCTGCTGTCATCACGAAGCCCGGACCAGCTCTCTGTAGTGCGTGAGTTTGTGTGTGTGAGTTTGCGTGTGTGAAGGTGGCGGTATACTTGCGAGAAAGTTCATCTGAATCTCCTTATTATTGGTTTATTCACCCTACGAGAGACAAGAGAGGGTCAGAGAGATCAAACAGGAAAACACTGCTCAATAAAACATGGCAAAGGAAAGAAGAAGATGATTGAAAACCGAAAAGCTGCAAATATTCACAAAAACTCAACGAAGAAGGACTCGACTGAACTTAAACCACTCAACTTCCTGTGTAGCAAGTGTACCGCTGGCCTGAATGTCAGTGTGACAGTGTCGTGTGTATGAGGGAGAAACAAAGAGACACCTTTTTTCTTTTTAACCTTTATCCTCTTTTGTTTCAACACACAATGAACAGGAAGTCAAACGAGGCCTTTTGCCAAGTGTTGGTCACAGAATTTCTTTCTTTGTTTTTCTTTTGAATGAATGTCTTTTTTTTATTTTTCTCTTTATTTGTGTGTATCTTTTGAAAAAAAAAATAATTCTCACCCACCATGAATGTTTAAAGAAAAAAAAAAAGAATTGTCAAAAATGTGAAAAAGTGACATTTCTGACATTATTTAAGACAGTTTATCACTGGAGCGAAAGGGAAGCGCGAGTCCTTTTTTGCTGGATTATCTACCTCGGTTTGCCTGCAGGCGAACCTCCACTCTATATTTAATACTTATACCTACGTTGTGTGATGATACGTTTCAGTCACATAACATTTGATACTTCCTGATGACTTTTTTTTCTGATTGTCATCCCACTTTTGTCTTTTTCTCTTACTTTGTTCTGATTTACTGGATGGTAAGGGCGTTGCAGCTCTCACTTAAAGCTCTGCAGGACTCCTCTCACTCCACCATGTTGAGTGGACTGAACGATGTAAAAAAACACACACACACACACATACAGTTTAGTTATTTATCTCCTCAGGTGTCGCTGAGGTTATGAGCCAGTATTATATTAACTTTTTTGTTAATTTCGTCCATTATTGAGTAATGGCATGAATGGAAATAATTGAATGCCTGCCTTTGTTTTGTATGTGCAGCTGCCCTTGCTATTCCTGTTTTATACTACCTCGTTTAAGATTTTATTTTATTGTCTAATTGTTTTCCTAAACTCAGGGAACCAGGTTTAGTATGTTTGAAAAGTCATGTAGTGTTGCATGGTGAACTGACAGGGTATCTTCTCAGTACTAAACCGTTGTAGTGTGTAATTGCCTAAATAGATGATGAATGAATGTATCTCTGACATAGTGCGTTCCAGCAGCTCAGACGCATATGTCCCCCCCCCCCCCTCTGTGGTTTCTCCTCAGGTCCCAGAATATGTGTTCTTCCTTTTTTTATTTGTGTTGAAAAGACACACCTGAAGTGCTTGTAGTGGCATGTCGGTACCAAAAGCTTTATAATTGGCCTTAATGTGGAAAGCATGTCTCAGATGCTGAAACCAAAGCCTAATCTCTCTAAAGGAGAAGCTCATGAAGAATGATTGTAGTAAAAGCAATGGAAGTGTTTAATCAGAGATGAAAGTGAAGAATTGAATGAACATCATAAAACGTCAAGAAAATCTATATTTTTGTTAGAAGATATGTACTACTGAGTACACATTGTAGTTACTTTTGTTTCAGGTAGTGTTTTTTTGTCTCTTTTTTTTTTTTTTGCTTTGCTGTAGAGTAGATAAAGATTAGCACTTGTCTGCCAGGTAGTTTTATATTATCAGCCAATATGCAGCGGTGACGTGACGCTATTTACCCAAAGAGTTGTTTGCTACCTGAGTTTATTTTAGTCTCTCAACTAATCTCTGGCAGAAGGTTACTGAGGAATGTGAAATAATCAAACACATTAGACCAAAGACTGAAACGCAGCCTTGGAGATCAGTTGAGGCGCTGCTCCTCACACAGACGAAGCCTTGCACATTAGTGGCCTTGACCCGCAGCAGGACGAGCGTAGAGAGTTGTGGGTTAAAACTCTGACAAAGTGCCAGCAGGATTCACGGGCACTGGGAAAGACGGAGTGAAGATTTAATAATCAGATTTATGCACACAAACCAAATGATCCTGTCGGAGAGCTCCTCGAAAAATGTTGCACACAGACGTTTGTACATTGTAGGTGAAAATTATATGAGATAAATACAGTATATTATATTGATTACTTATCTGTGTTGCAACAGTGCAGTCACGTGTAAATGTTCACTCACTGATTCTTCTCCTTGTTTAATTAGTAAAAGATAATTATAAAATAATCTTAAAGGTGGTATTTTGCAGATTTCCTCCCATGGGATATACTATACATGAAGAAGTTTCCAACAATTCTAATACTCATAAGCCCCCACATATGGAGATTATTGCAGTTTTGAATTATTGTATATTATAATGAATACCACAGAGATCAGTGGGTGCACAGGTGTTTTCACGTGGCTGTGTTTTTAATCAGAGGACTGCAGAGGATTCAATCAGAGGATATTTTGGGATGAAAAGTGACACAATCAGTTAAATTTTCTTTTGAGAAGCAAACAACGTAAACCAAAGATTTCTTTTTTTTTTTCTTTTAAAAGGTCACCGTTGTATATTGGCGAGAGATCAGTTTAAAAGCATCCTATCTTTGAATGTTATGTCGTCATTTTCAGTGTTTTCATACCTATGCTGTCGTTTATACAATGTGCTGTACTATGAGAAATAGTACAAAGTGTTTCTTGATTGTCTTTTATTTCTGCGGAATCAAATTTTCTTTTTTTTTATATATATCTATCTGTTGCCTTTCAAGAAAAAAATGGGTTATTCATAGCGTGGAGTCATGTTTCCAATTGAACCCTAAATAGTATTCATACTTGCCCCTCATGCTGTGGATCTGCAGCTAATATTTATGCGGGGTCTACTACCATTCTGTATTATTAGCGCTTCAAAGGCCCAGTCCAGAACCTGACAACACAGCTTTACTCCTGCTTATTTTTTTAAAACCTGAATTCATTAATCGAGTTGAAGGAGTTTCATCATCTTTGATAAAAAAGACACGTCTCACTTTTTTATTCACGTTTTCTCGTCATGATGAAAAATCACACAGCTACTGGACTCATTCAGGTTCTGAACTGGGCCGTTAGTAGTTCATGCAGGTACATACTGTACTGTAAGTGCTACCTCAGCTTTTTATTTTATGTATCGTGTGACAGGTGGAGATGCAATACATTTGGCTCAGTGATATATGTGAGATTGCAGTCAAAATGTAACATGTTCACATTAAGGCCCTGGGATGTTGTCCTGTTGTCTTTTATCCCATGAATGGTGTTATGTTGGAATTACGTTCCTGTCCGAGCATGTGAATTTAAAGGGACAGAACACAGAGCCGGGTCTGCAGATGAACTCACGCGCTCTTGTTCTCGCTCTAGCAGTAATTTTGTGTTTAAATAATTGCGGCGTCGGCTGCAGGGATGGAACGCTGCGGGTCATATATTTACAGTCAAACTCAGGGGGACCCAAAGCCGCTCCAACTCAAAGAGAAAGCAGATTTCTTTCTTGAAAATTGAATGTACCTTTTGTAATTATTATGTTTTCTGACATTTTCTGTTAATTCTTTGTTATATATGTCAGTTTGTCTTTGTCATCAAAATTACTTGCAAGATGTTTTTTTTTTTTTTTGCCAAAAATGTTTAGTTAGGAGACTTTAGACTGTGGTTAATAATGGAAAAGTCTGATTCTCAATTTAAATAAAAGTATAAAAACTCCAACAAGTCTATGGTTGTTTTTGCAAAGACCGAGTAAAGTGTTCAGTATGTTGTGCTGGTTCAAACAAAACTGGGTTGAATAAAACTTTATTACATCTTAAGGACATATTGTACATTTTACATTCATCTGACAGTTGTTAACAGACATTTATGATGTAATTTTATATATAAAAATTTATCATTTTACAAAATATACAGTTTTTGATGATATGGGTGAGTTTTACCAATCGCAGCAGCAATATTGACATCAAATAATAAAAAACAGGTCAGTGACAAATAATGTTTGGCAAGATGAGAAAGTCAAAACACAGTTTTAAAAGCATTTATCAGGTCTCTCAAAATGTACATTTTGTGTTCATGTTGGTTTCCTGTCATTTGAAAGTCCATTTGTACTTTTTTTTTTTTTTACATTTTTTAAAAACAAAATGTGTGGAACCTTAATTATTATCAGTGGTAACTGTGTTTTACCCATAATTCAGGTTAATATGGCTGCTGTGAAAAGGTCTTTCATACCACATTAAACTGCTGCATTTATCATTATTTAAAAAAATAAATGTTGGGGTTTTATGATATTTCACCTTGTAAGAATCATTCTGCATAATAAGTTATTTTATCATGAAACTTGGTTGCATTTTTAAGTTACATTTTGCAGGCTGGACTTTTTGTGCCAATGAGTTTGATAATCCAACTTTCTACTGAAAATGATCTGAACACCATAGACTCTGCAATTATCTCAAAAATAACTTACACTCTGTCCTTAAGGAGGGTGAGGATATCTAGAAAGGATTAGATGCTAAACTATGACATTTGAAGATTAAAATTAAGTTTAAATTCCAGCTCCAAGCACATAACGCACACCATAAAGTTTCATTTCACTGAATGCTGCAACATATTTTTTTCCATAACCAAATTGAAGGATATAAAGAGTTGCCTATATTCTACAGATGATTAGATCAGATTATATGTACTTTATTCATCCCAAAACGGGGAAATATAGTTCATACATTTGCAGTTACCAAAGAAAAGTAGAGACGGTTAAAACATAAACCAATAAACAACTAAACTAACTTGGCTATGTGCAAAAAAACAACTACTGAAGATATAAAACAAGATTATTGATATTAAAGTATTTATAGGTAAAAAAATTTATCAAGCACCGTATTTTATATCCTCAGCACTTGTTTTTTTTTTTGTTTTTTTTGCATATTGCTGGGTTGAAAGTTGGTTTGTTGTATTTTATTGTGTTGAGTTGTTAGATGAAGTGAAGTCTACTGCACCCGTCTAAGAAATTAAAACCACATTTACTGACTTTATGTTAACACTAGATATATATTTTTATTTTATTTGACTGTTTTTATTTATTTTCACAGTTTTGAAGCCCTCTGTATATATTATAATTCCTCCTGTAGTTGTTTAGTATTAGAAGCCTCCTCATTCTCAGTGTAGCTTTTGTTACTATTTGTGTAAATAGTAACTCAGCTGCTGTAACCCAGCTCACATCACAGCGAAGCACAGAATCTGCCTTTTAGCCGTCAACCTAAGACTATACACCTCATATACCTGCCTCGTCGGATTCATCTTCTCGTCTATATCCACCCTCAGCTGATGTTAAGGAAGCTGCCAGCATTATAAACAATAGGACAAGCTGAAGCAAAGGTGCTTGACTTGTAATGGACTCGTTTTAGGATGGATCACTTTGTGAGGATTTAACTATCCCAGAAACAAATGCGCTTCTCGCAGAAAATTGTAGTTTTAATGTTGGTGGTAATGTTTCGCAACCGTTTTACAGCTGTCCTACGGAGCATCTTGTCCTTTTGTGTGATTTGTGTGTTTGGTAACATGAGCAACCGACACCAAGATAAGTTACAGCGCATGATCAAGATGGCGAGTAGAGTCACAGGGTGTGAGCAGATGTCAGCTGCTGGGTTGTGTAAAGACCTTGTTCTGAGTAAAGCTGAGTACATCCTCAGTGATTCAGCCTCTGCACAACAACGCTATCAGTGAAAAGGAAGGAAAGGTTTAGCAAAGTTCTTTGATCCTTCAGCGTTTAGACTGTTGAATTAAAGGAACAGTACAAAACATGAGTAGATTGTGTCTTTGATTGTATGTTGATGAAATGTGCAACAGTAATCATTGTGCAACACTTGTATGGTGCAATATATGTTATTAGTTGGTCCTAATGCTGATGCAGTTTGTTTGTCATCATGTAGCTCACCACATATGAAACATGTACTTGTCTCAACATTAGTGTGTGTACGTGTGTGTGTGTGTGTGTGTGTGTGTGTGCAAAGTCCATTAGGATGTTAGTTGTCTTTCTGAAGGTTTAGTTGTGTAAGAATTCTTCAATTTAAGCTTTTTATAATGTTAAGTCCTTGAATACTACCTGGTTGGACTTGGAGCAATATTATTAATACAAGTTACACACCTTTTGTATTTGCCTGTTTCTATACTATTTATAGATGTTGCTTTTATGAATATTCAGTGAATAAATAGCTCTTTACTTTGCATTCACAGGGGGTGTATTCTTTATATTATAACCAGTTTAAAATGGTGTTTTCAAGCTGCAAAACCTGCATGGTAAATGTTTCTGTATTTTGACTGCAACAGTCAACATTGATAGAAAATGAGGTTAACACCTAACCATGAATGTGGGGGAATCCCATCAAATACCATGACAATGATATAATTTTGAAAAATACTGTGCTATCAAATCTCCTTAAAGATACAGTGTCTTGATTGTGGCAACATTTAGTGGCGATGTTGCAGATTTTAATCAAGTGAGTTCACAAAGCGTCACAGAGAATTTATGGTGGCTGCTAAATGTACTAAAATTGCAAATGATGCAAAAGACTTTCTCCAGAAACATGGTGCAACATGGCTTTACAGAGGAGGACCCACTCCCATGTAGATAAAAATGGCTCAATCAAAGGTAATAAACATACAATTATTTTTTTGAGTAAATTATATAGTAATTAAAAGATAGATATTTATTAATTATACCATTTGTATACTATGGCCTCTTGACTTTTCCTGACATGTCTATTATTATTATTATTAATCTGGAGATTATGCATGTATGTGTTAAAATACAACTTTCAATCAAATCAAACTGAAGTATACAATGTTCACGTTTTTTTTTCCACCTTTTATTTATCAGTTTTTAATTGTATCTTCATGCTTTTAATATTATATGTAAAGCACATTGAATTACCTTGCTGTTGAAATGTGTTAAACGAATAAACTTGCCTTGACTAAAAGCAAATGGCGATGGAAGTTGTTATGACAGGTGAACATTTAGCAGATAAACAGCTCATTATGTGCTAACTTTACCAGTTGAGCAACATAACTCGTGAGCTGCTTTTTTTATTCACATGACAAATCTGTTTGGGAGCACAAACATCTTTTCCTGTCGGATAGTTTAAAGCCACACGCCTGCCTTTTTTTTTGTTTTGTTGTTTTTTTATCTCATGCTAAACGAAAACAGCTCTGAACACATAAAACTGCGCCTTTATTGTTGTTCTCCGGCCATATGTTTCGCCACGCTTCCTTGTTTATGTTTTCCTCGAACGTTACCACACGATTCGCCCCACCCTCGTGGAGCCTGTTTGACCACCGCGCTGCCTCATGGGAAACGTAGTTTCAAGAGTTCTGTTAGCGCGTCGCGCGCCGCTGAAGCCAAACCACCGTTAAACTACATTTTCCAGGCAGCGCGTGGCTTTGCGGTGTTGTTAACGGGTAACCGGGGCCGTAGCTACTGCAATAATAACCCCGGAGCCGCCTAAATCAGCTGCATCATCGCCGGGCAGCAAACACCGGTGAGTTAAAGCATATCTTTGACTTTTTTCTCCAAACGCCATTTACGTAGAAGTGGCTTCAAAACGACAACTTGTCGGAACTAAGAAGCGATAATGTGCAGCGACGACTGTAGGAACCTGTTTAGCTAGTTTCTGAAAAAGCTGCGAACCGAGCGGCTAAATGTGGTAAATCAGACAGAAACTCTGAGCTAAATGTGTCCGCTGTTCTGTTCTGTGTCTGTGGTTAAAGTGAAACTGTCAGGCCGCAGCTGGCATCACCTGGAGCTGCTGCTGCTGCAGGCTGCCTCCGCTACAGGTCGCTGTTACAGCCCATGTTTGTTTGTGTTTTGTTTGTTTGTTTGTTTGTTTGACACGTGACTGTGATGATAGTTACCTGGAAGCGGAGAAACCGGTTCCAAGTAGTTTATGAATAGCCAGAGACAGACGCGCGTGTGTTTATATCAGTGGTTGTCAAACCTTTTCACGTCAAGGAGCATTAAACTAAAAGGAAAAACTAGACCATGGATCCCATCTGATAAGGTTTTTGCTTTTAGGAAAACATGCTTTTATTAGTTTAGGAAACTAATAAAATAATGAAAACTTGCCATGATCAAATATAAATGAAAACGCCTGTATTTATCACATTAATTAATGAAATGTATTCAATTGTGGTTTTTTCCCTTTGCACATAAATGCTTGCTTTATTTGGTTTTCTGTTTCATTTCTTAATGTTTTAATAGATTTTCTATTTATTTAGCCCACCCTATTTATTTCCTCTGCATTTCCTTTTGCATTTCCACCTCAACATATACAATTTGTATATGTATGCAGATGGAAATAATAACACAAATATAAAAATAAATATATGAATGGGAAATTAAATAGTTATTTATTTATTTTTAATTCTGGTGGTCCTTAATTTTAATTCTGGCAGTCCTGCATTCTGTCATTGATACTTTAGGGTGGATTTATTGTGAAAATAAATGATTCTCTGGCACCCATTCAATGACCCCTAGGGGTCCCCGGACCCCACTTTGAGAACCATTTATTTAAAGAACCTGATGTCTGTTTTAAGCTGGATGTCAAATCCTTAATTCCTCACATTGTAGTTTTTCCACACAAGTTAAAATGTTTAAAATGACACCTGTTCCTTTTTTACCTTGTGAAAAATTGAATAATCTATTCAAGAGATAATAAAATAATACACATTATATGCGTAGCACCTTTTTATACATCAGAGAGATGGCGTTAATCAGAAACTGGTCTAAAACCAGTCTGTCATGAATACCCATATAGTGATGAAAATACTTTACTGCAAAGTCCATTCTCAGTGCTGGAGGCTTCAAATTTCCACATCACACTTTAATAAGTTGAATATTGGACCAGGATTGTCCTTCAAACTATTTGCGATGAGACAAATCACAGTAGGCTTAGAATTTGATTTACACAAGAGGAACTTTCCACCTTCAGCAGATGGATGTGAAAACAGCTGTAGAACGTCAAACTCTGCACATACATCAGTCTGAACAGTGAAGATGAAACATTCATGTGTTGGAACAAGAAGAAAACACCTTTTTGTGGTGGAGGGAGACTGTAGAGAAAATAATAGACATTATTTATTATACATTTTAAATATGTATGTATGTGTATATATACACACACACACTTGTGGCACTATCGTTTTCCCCTAAAGTGAAACCAAAGTAGTAGGTGTCAGGTTTGTTGACTCCACTGCTTCCATGAAACCATCAGTCTCTGCTCTGTTATAAATAATCACAACAATCCGGTTTGTTCAATAGGATCAAACGTTACGATTCAATAAATGTTTCAGCAGTAAATGAGATGGTGTGCGGGAGCTTTTCTTTTTAAAACAGACGTGGATGGACACGTTTTTACTGCCTGACAACATATTGATTGTGTCATTCAACTCCAGTTCTTATTTTATTGGACAATGAATCACGGGTTCACATTTTTCGTTTCCCTCACATTAACTATTGAAATACAGGACTAAGTCATGGTGATTATATTCCTTATAACCTCCTTCTATTTTAACAGCCGTGTTGACTTTTTCTTTTATCTAACACGTGAGCAAGACAAGAATCTGACTGTTAAAAGCTAAGAATTAGAAAAATAATTACCTCATTTTAAAGTGGTGGTCGTGAAACAATCGTGTGTTGTTTTCAGGCATGCCATGCTTCATGCGTCACGGTGCCTGTTTGTGCAGGCACACTTTGTTTTTTAGATTAGGAGATTGTTTTTATATGCAGCCTTTGTGGTTTAATTGGCCTCCAGCTCTCGATGAGCACGTTCAAAGATGCTTTTTCTTTGGGTCTGCTGTGTTTTCATCTGCTTTGCCCTGTGCGACTCACCCACAGTTTCATATTCAGTGACTCAGTGGACTAGATATACTGCAAACAATGGAAATGTATTTATTTGATATTTGTGAGTATCTGTAATTAACTCTGTGCCAACATCGTCTGATAACAAGGTTTGATTTGATATTTACTGACAGGTTCTATTTAGACTCTGGTTTCATGGCTCTTAGTTTAGGTGTTTATGAGAATAAAGACCTTTTAGAGCTTTACAATGTCCAAACATTTGAGCCTGTGTCATATTGACCCGCCTTATCTTTAGCACAACAACACATTGTAGTGTTGATAGCGATTAACCTCTTTCTCTCCTCTAGATCCGTGAGTATTGCTGACAACTGACAGAAATGTCAGAAACGTCAAGTGACGCCGAGTCATCCTGTGGTTGGACTATTATAAGTAATGAGGTAACATTCATGTTTCCTGATTTGCATCCTGACGATTTTCATTAGATCATTACTGGTTGTTGCATAATGTTTGACATATTTGGTAAAGAGGAGTTTATTACAGTGTAAAAACACCTTCCCCAAGCTGCTGTTGAAGACATACATTAATGTTCAGGCTTTGGAAAAAGAGGCTGAACAAACCCCTCTGCGGCATGAATCTGTAATCCTAAACTCAACGATTTTTAAACAAACACAAATCTGCTTCAGGCGACACGGTGGCGCAGGGGTTAGCGCTGTTGCTTCACAGCAAGAAGGTCGCAGGTTCAAGACCTCCTTGGTCCTGGGTCTGGGACCTTTCTGTGTGGAGTTTGCATGTTCTCCCTGTGTCTGCGTGGGTTTTCACCAGGTACTCCGGCTTCCTCCCACAGTCCAAAAACATGCTGAGGTTAATTGGAGACTCTAAATTGCCCATAGGTGTGAGTGTGTGAGTGAATGGTGTGTGTGCCCCACGATTGGCTGGCGACCATCTGGGGTGTTTCCGTGGCTCCAGCAGAGGAATAAGCAGGTTTAGAAAATGACTGACAAATCTGCTTCATATGTATTCCCTGAATAGCTGCAGATCAATGATCAGCTGTGTGAGTGATATTCATGAAGCTACAGGCTCTGCACAAGTTGAAACTAAACTCAAAATATGAGTTGAATCAAATGATTTCAAGAAAAAACACATGAAGGGAAAGCAGCTCTCTTGAATGGATAGCTACAACCTGTGTGCAAAAATATTCCTTAATTATTAAAACTGTGTTTTTGCACTAAGGTTATGCATTTTGAAATCAATGGTGTGCTAGTTGTGATGTTTGATTGGTGTTTATTTTGCATTTCTGCACTCTGAAACAATAATGGTTCAGGATTCCTGTAGAAACCTTTACTCCCCAGATTAAACATACCCCTGTTGTGTTTCCAGGGTTCAGATATTGAGACACTGGGATCAGAGGCTGCAGTGGAGTATGGAGCTGATCTGTTAGAGCGCCCTCCAGTGGAGGAAGTGGAGCCGCAGGTCGCACCAGCTGCTGCATCTGGGAGTAAGATTCCTCACATTTAACTTTTTCCTAAGTGAAAAGGGCACATTTTAATTTTTCTGAGCTTTTATACAACAAAATCTTTTTTTTTTCATGTTTTTACTTACATTTTATGATCCTTCCTTTCCTTTTCCACTTTGTATTATGTTATTTTCTCCTGGAAAAATATTTACTGTTATTACAATAGTGAACATTAATCAATTAGACGGAAAGCTAATCAGCAACTGTTATATTTGATTGATTAATCATTCTAGACAATCTGTAAGCAGTAATGTCAAACATTTACGGCCTCCACCTTTTCAAATGTGAATATTTACTGGTTTGTTTGATTTAGAAGTGACTTTTGGTCAGACAAAGTAAGACATCTGAATATATTAACTTGAGTATAGAAGATATTTGCTTCTATACCCAAGTTAGGTTTACTGGTTTTCTGAGAATAATAAAAACCTGGATTAATCTGGATAGTCGCATTGAACTGCTGTTATTTTTGAACATATTATGATGTGATATTTATGAATTAAAGATACCAATACCAATACATAATACCAAAGCAAGTTTTTGCTATATGAATAAGTATTTGTGGCATAATAATGCTGATTAAATCATTTATAATGGTGTGTATCTCTTTTATTCTCAGCTGGATGTGATGAAGACAGGGTTGGCGACCCACTTGACGACACCCTGGTCGAACAAATCTTAGATGAGACGGTGTCTCCCTTAAAGGTGAGAACACAGTGTTCAATCTTCTTCTCTGAAAAGTCAGATCCACTCTGCTGTTGCTCCCTGTACCAACCATCTCAAACGTATCTTCACCAGGCCAGAGACAAGGCTGCAGGGACAGAGCCTGTGACTCTGTTGTCCTCCAGCGATCACTCCGACATCATGACTCTAGGAGACTTGAAGGAGGACGAGCACATGGAGGTGGAGGAGGTGTCGGTGGCCCACGAGGAGTTTTACCTCGGCACGTCCTGTAGCAGCCAGTACGCCTTCACTGCTGCAGAGACCGGTAGGACAGCAGCTTAATAACTCACTGTACTGTTCTCCTGGTTTCAGTAGGAAGCTTCTTTTATCCAGTCACAGACAAAGAGTCCGAGTAGGACCAGAATATCAACCCAAAACGTTTCTTCCTCTGCGTTTTTTCTACATCACCAAAGCAGGTTTGATGTTGAGGCGCTGGAAGCTTCCGCAGAGTCTCGTGAAGTTAAGCTACCGTCTGAGAGGGCAGCTCACTGGAGGCCGCTCTTTGCCAGGTGGCCTGTTTGAAACTGGAGTGAATCTTTTCGGACGCTTGTTCAGCAGTGCACACAACTAATGCTGTTAAAGTCACTGACAGAAACACGTGCTGCTTAATGATATCAGCCATGCTTTGTTGAAGCATGTTCAACCGGCAAACACAAGAAAAGTATCCTGTAATTCACCATTTCTCTTTGTGTGTGTGCATCGGTGGGTGTTTTGTATGTTTGACTGACTGACAATAAGAGTAATTCATGAACATTTTTTTTAATGAAATGAGGAAATTGCATCAGTCTTAGTGTTAGGAGAAAATGGACTGCTTTGTTTTTTTAATACTTCTGAGCATGCACAGATTTGAGGTGTGAATTTCTTACAACTTTTGTATATTTTTTATTTTGTAAAACTCCTAAAACTGTCAATTCCATCAGAATTTTATATCAATTTTATTAATATTACCAACCTGTGTTTTCGCCATCTTTTGCTGAATGTATTAAAAATATTTAATATATAAAATCAAAAATCAGAATTGCTGATATTCAGTATTGATATGTGAAAACTATCCTGAATGGCAGCAAAATGCAGTAGAGACTCAAACTGAGCTGAGATAAAACAAGTGTATATAAATTAGGCAAATAACATGAGTTAGTATATTCTCTTCTGCATTTCGCTGTCATTTATGGTTTTCTCTGTGTGTGAGTGGTCAATGGCTGCTGATCTATACCAGCTGGGTGATATCGGGCATCCTTTTAAAACAAAAAAAATGAATCCAGAATTTACAATAATAGTGTCCATCATTTACTAAATCAATTAAAAGTGTTCATATTTGATATCTGCATGATTAACCTCACATGTGCATGCTTTCTGAGCCTGTTATTTTTTTGCCGTTTTCATAAATAGTGTTTTCACAATATAATTGCTGCTGTGATAAGTTTGTGTATTTTTCTTTAGTTTTTCCAGGGCAGCAGCCTGCAGCCAGAGACTCGAGCAGCAGCGAGGACGAGGAGGAACGAAGTCCCAGCACCGTCGTACGAAGACGGAGGTTGAGGAGGAACACGACGAGTGTCGTGACAGAACCCGAGGAAGAGGAGGAGGCAAAGGAGTCCGGTCCGAGTGAGGAAGAGAAGGAGGAGGAGGTGAAAGAGGAGGAGCATGCTGAGGTCAGTCCTCCTGCTCCAGACGTCCGAATGAAAGGCCACGGCAGCAGCGTCCTCAACAAATGTATCCTGCTCGCCCTCATCATAGCCATCAGCATGGGTTTAGGGCACTTCTATGGTAAGATCCTTTAAAAAGAATCTGAAGATCTGACAAGTTAATAATACAAAGTATAATGTGTAGTAATTATCACTAGATCATTTTTTTCAATCGGTTGTATGATCTATTAAATGTCAGAAATACAAATTCATAGTGGCATTACACTTCCTCATTTACAGGCACCATTCAAATTCAAGAGAGACAGAAAACTGTGGAGAAAGTCAAAGTGAATGAGCTTGATGGTGTGAGGCTTCTGCTTCAAAAGCATGCAAGGGAACTTTTCACAAACCAGGTCAGTAAGATGATTAAATGATTAAATCGCTCTAATGTTCTCTAATAAAATGAATTAACTCATTTTACAGTATATACTATTTTTTAAATGATCGCCTGAGTGTTGATGACATGTGCAGACAGCGACACATGTTATATGCACATGCGAACACTAAAGAAAATGTTTTACCAAGTATCATTCTTGCATCTGGAACTATTATGTTGTTTTAATTATTGTTGTTGTGGGTTTTTATTGGACCATGTGTCTGGTAATAATGTTTCGTTCATTTACAACATAACCCTTTTTTTGCATAACACCAATTTAGTTTGTATGTGCTTCTTTCAAAATACAAAACAAATGAAACATAAATGTGAGCATTAAAATGATCCGGACTTGTATATTACTGGTTCAATGTTTATGGCCCTTATAACCATGACTTTAATGTTGTTCTTTTTCTCATTAAGATCCAGAGGGGGGACCTGGGCCTCGATGACATGGACGAGCAAAAAGTTATTTTACTGCTAACAGATGTAATTGATAAAATAAAGAACGAGAACCAGGAGCTTAACATCAAACAGGTGCACATTCAGGTAACTTTTGAAGTCAATTCGGTAACTATTCAATTAAAAGTTAAAAATGAAGTGACTGTTAGGATTCTCTTCTAAAACTTCCCTTCACTTCTTCTTTTCTCGATAAGGCCCAGAGGGATGATCTGCAAATGCTATTGAAACAGAAAGCTGAGGAGAGGACTAACATTGTGTCTCAGCAGCAGCGACTGACAGCAGAGAACCAGCAATTAAAGAACTCTCTGGAACGAGAGGAAAAATCCCTGTCCACCTTGCAGGAGGAGCTGAGAAACCTGCGCTCTAAGATCAGAGAGTTGGAGACTGTGGGAGCTGGTGTGGACTCGCTGCTGACAGAAAACCAGAGGCTGAAAAACGAGCTGGAGGAGGAGAAGCAGCTGATCGAGAGATTTCACGGCCAGCGGGAAGACGTGCTCGCCGAAGCACAGACACTGAGGAAGAACCTCAACATGGAGAGGAAGGTCACGGATGAGCTGAGGAGGGAGTTGAATCGCCTGAGAAGCCGCCTCACTGGAGCTGGAAGGGAAGCTGGGTCAGAGGCAGAAGAGTTGCAGTCGCGTCTGACGGAGCTGGAGAAGAGGCTCAGCTTCGAGCAGCAGCGCTCTGACCTGTGGGAGAGGCTGTACGTGGAAACCAAAGAAGAGAGATCAAAAGGAGACACAGAATCCAGAGTAAAGAAGCCCAAAGAGGGCGTGGCAGGGAAAGTAAAAGAGACATTTGATGCTGTGAAGAACTCCACCAAGGAGTTCGTCTATCACCACAAAGAACAGATTAAGAAAGCCAAGGAAGCTGTGAAGGCGAACCTCAGGAAATTCTCCGATTCCGTCAAATCAACTTTCCGCCACTTCAAGGACTCGGCCTCGACCATCATCAACAAGGCCAGAGGGTTTTATAACAAGAAATGTGACGAGAAGAACGCAGAGGAGCCGTGGCAGCAGCACCGGTGCCACAAGCATCACCACAGACACACGCACAAATCCGACGATCCTTTCCACAACACTCGAAAGCCGGGAGACAAAGTTCATAAAGAGCAAAGCCAAAACGCTCACAAAGCCAACCTGAAAGGGTGCTCCGGGATCTTTGACTGCGCCTACCAGGAGTCCATGAGTCTCTTCAACAAAGCCACGGAGCCGATAAGAGCCGACGAGTTCCACCAGCTGCTCCAGAGCTACCTGCAGCAGGAGGTCGACCACTTCCACCACTGGAAAGAACTGGAGATGTTCATCAACAACTTCTTCCACAACGGCATGTTCATCCACGACCAGATGCTGTTCACGGACTTCGTCAGCAGCGTGGAGGATTATCTGACAGACATGCACGAGTATCAGGCCCTTGACGACGACCTGTTTGACGACCTGGACGACTACGTCTACCGGCACTTCTTTGGAGAGGCTTACACAAAAAGCTACGGCCCGAGGTCAGTGTCCTGAATTGGATTCACAAAATATCTTACCTGACATCCAGTAGGCTTTTGTTACCTTAAAACGGTGGTTCTCAATCTTTTTCATGTCAAGGACCCGTAAACGGACACAAATTAGACCATAGATACGATTTTGTGCCAGGATACTCCTCTGATAAGTTTTTTGCTATTAGATAATAAAGCGTGTGAAATCCATGACAAAAATGTCATTGTTACTTATAGATGGATTTATCATTAAAATTAATTATTCCCCTTTTTGCTAAGGGGGGCCCTGGAACCACCTCTAAAACATTAAAGGCCAAGAACCCCTTAGCTGATAATGAAGCTTTATTACAGATTCCATATTAACGTATAAGTAACAAACACCATCTGAAAGTTGTAACTGTGACATTTTTTTTCCCTACATCATATTTTTATGGATTAGTCCTGTGCACATGTTATAGAGTAATCCAGCAACTGCCATGGACTCCTTTTTATTAATGAATATTTGTATGTACGGAGTTCTGAAAAGCATTTTAGTTTGATGAATTATTCTGATGGCTGAACTTGAACTTTTTTAGTCACGCACTGAAAAAGCTGAAATCTTAAGGTGAAAATATCTTGTTTCCGGTAAAATTAGTCCAGTATTTAGTAGAATTATCTTATTCCACTGGCAGAAGCTTGTCCATATTTATAAGTTTAACACTCTGGCACATTACTTACACCATTTCTCTTTCATCTTGACACAGCGGGCCGTTTGAAAGGCCTCACTCAGACTCAAAGGACGAGTCAAGGACAAGGCAGCATCAGCGTAAGCAGCAGAGAGCCAGAGCTCGGCCACACAGTGAACGCAAGTGGAGCCGATCGGGAAGAAACGCGGACAGACACATGGCCGATGTCAAAATAGAACTAGGTCCCATGCCTTTTGATCCCAAGTATTGAAAATCTCTGCCCTGCTTTAATAATATAGTTGCAAGTTCTATTTTTGGGTTGCATTTAGGTTCAATGTGTCCTTTTGTACGTTTGCACATTGTTAATTTTTTTAATGCTACTGAACGTCCTTCAGCTGTTTTAAGTGAAGTAATCGCTATCAGGTTTGAATGAGAGGGGTGACGTATCTTATCTCATCTGCATATTTGTATTTAACACGTGAAAATGAAGCGCTTCTTTTTTTGGCTTATTAATTAAGACATTAATGAAGATTTATGGATAAAACATCATTAATATCTTAAACAGCAGCACTTTAATGAGCAGAAAATGTTAATTGGTATCCCAGCTGTTGTGAAATGTTAGACAAAAATGCAAAAAAAAAAACACAAAGCCATGTCACATTTTGTACATTTGTGTTTAAATATATAGTTGTTTTAATTTGCTGCTACAAAGATGTTTGTGTGATGTGTTTGTAGTTCGCTTTCAGAGTTAAAATGCTGTTTTTTTAACATTCCACCTCCAGCTTGTTTTAACTGGATCAGGCAATTTTATTTTATGTTTTAACATGTTGTAAGGTTAAAAAAAAAAACTGGATCAGTTCACACCAAATTTACTTTACGGAACTGTTGGTGTTTTACATTTAACACACACACACACCTTTAAAATCACAAAGTTTTAAATATTTATTTCAGTAGCAAATTCATATCATAGGAATTCTCTATAATATTTGCCATTGTTCCAGTGTTTGTCAGTGCCTTTCATAAATAAAGATGCTTCCTCCAACTCTTCCCTCAGGAAAATGAGTATGAAATATCTCTGCTGTCTTCATGAAGTTATTCCCCTGCAAGAATACAGAGATTTCCTGCAACAAAAAAACACATGAAGATTTAGACACGTGTCCCAAGTTTTAAACATTCTGAAAAACGCAGGAATAAATATCTGCCTGTGTCTAACCTTTTCCAAAACATCGAACAGAACCAGGTGTGTTGGCAGAGAGGACTTGTATGGAAATGAAGTCCTGAGCCAGTGTAGAGGGTCGTCGTAGAATCTCTCCGCTTCGTCAACGTAACCCTCCTCTCCGAGATCCGGAGGACACTCCAGAAACCTCATCTTTATCGGACAGTGGACATGGCTGCAAGGAGATATAAGATATCATCAAAATACTTTTATCTCATTATTAGGTACCTATCAGAAAAATATTAACTTCAAATGTTACATGAAATACACAAAACCAGTCGGGTTCACTGCGTTTTAGGGACTGCAACATGTCGGTAGAATCGAAAAGCTGTAAGTCCAAAAACTTGGTTAGATTATTCCTTTTCCCTTCCCTTTTGATCAGATATGTCCTGATCTAAAATAAATTAGTTTTTTAAATTTCATATAAAACGTTAATATTCCTCACAGGTTATAGGTCAAACTATTACAAGCCTAACGAGCTAATGACAATAAAATGTCCAGGTTTTATAAAACTAATGCTGTGGAAGTATATATTCCTATAAAAGTGGAATTAAAATAAGGGTGTGCTGGACCATTACATCATCTTAATAGACAAATCATTGGGTAAAACATGGACATACGCTGGGATAAAGCGAGATATTCAAATACAGTTATTGTAAGATAGGCCAAGGAGTGTCCTGTAAGAAGCGTGACAACGGATCTTTTAATTATAACTAAAGTGCTGGGAAGCAACATGAGGAGGTGTTTCCTGGTACAGAGCTTTATTCTGTAACAAAACTGCTGCTGCGGGATAGAGCTGTGACACATAAGTCTATGGGATTTTAACTTTTAATGATGTTTTGAATATCTTTTTTTAAAAGATTCTACAAAAAAGAAGAATATACACCATTGTGCCATGCATAAGCTTTATCTGAAAGCTGATGTTGAACTGGAAATCAGTCATAAAGATACACAAGCCACAGACGCTCTGTGCTTTTATAGATAGATTTGATGTTGTTTCTTAATGTGCATCATATTAATTTATAAACTCAATTTATAAAGAACTGAGTGAGAATTCACTTCTATTGCATTGAGGTAAAAACCACCTAAGCGCCCGTCACATTTTCTACCTGTAGAAAGGCGTTGAGTGGCAGGGCATGAGGAAGAACACGTCTGGAAGCGGACGGGTGGAGACACTGCTGACGTCACAAAGTGTCTGCAGGCGGCTCATGACGTCCAGAGCTCCTCGCTGGTGAATCAGGCCGGTGTACAGGGCCGGAAACAGGTTGGTCACTAGCAAACCCAACGCTGCGGCTCGACGCCATGATTTCAGATTAGCCAAAGATATCCCTGTAGTGGCGATTAAACATGCAAAAAACACATTAAATAAACACACACGCGCACACAGCTAGCTGTTTTGGTACCGCAAACACAGGTTTTTGATGTGAAAGTGTGAACTCACCGCAGAAAATCATACAAAACGGCAGCACGGGATAGATGAATCTGAACTCCTTGTGGGGAAGCAAACTGAATCAAAGAATTCAAGCATGTTATCTGAAGCACCGTGAATAATTCAGAAGGGTGTTAGTCTCCTACTACAGGCGCCTCCTGGTTGCTGCTTTTCTTTGTGAGCAGAATCCTTTAACGTGAACACAGACCTGTAAACTACGATCGTCCAGACGACCGCCACCAACAGGATTTTGTATCTTCTGAAGGCGAGGAAGCATCCGTGAAGAAAGAGCGGAAGATGTGGGCCGATCACGACCGCAAATCCCTGCGTGAAGTACCAGTGCCAGGGGTGGGAGCCGTAGAAATCCGCCACGCCGTGGAAGACGTTAAACTTCAGGAAGTTGAACTGCGCCATGGTCCACTGGAGAAAAAGAGAGCGGCCGTTATACTCGGTGAGCAGAACGAATGGAGAGAGAAATTCCTTTGATTTACATGTTTCACCTTTTCGTAGAATATGCAGTCAACAACCGTTGAACTCACAACAGCCAGAGCCCTGGAGAGAGGAAGAGGGAGTGTGAGATAAAAGACGAGAGGAGAAAGATGAAGCCGAGGAGTTGAAATCACTAACCCTATAGGAATGTAGTCATGAGTGATGAGTCTCAGTTTGTTCTCTTCCTGCCAGAAATGGTGCATCAACAGAGGAAGCCAGACGATCAGAGCTGTCGGACGAACCACGACGGCCAAGGCAACCAGACTCAAATACTTTTTGCTGGAAAACAAAAGTCTTTAAATGATCCGTTTCAGATCTTAAGGTTATTAAAAGTTAAGAACGTTGAAGTCGAGACCTGTTGTGTGTTTTGGACCCGGGCAGGGGAAAGTAAAAAAGAGCCAGACAGGTGATGGTGGTCTCCATGCTGTTGGTCAGAGTCCTGGTGCAGCAGTACCACGAGAACCAGGAGCACAGATGGCAGAAGAACTGCAGGAAAAATGGCGTATTCATTTATTCATGAGAATAAAGTGAGACAACGTCTAGATCTTGTTGTGGAACATTCAAAGTCTCTGATGCAGACACAGACTAAAGGTGTTGCTCAACCTACGGTTATTTTCTTATTTGCATCAGAACTAGCCTGGATGCAGTCTGGGTCTGGTCAGTCTGACCTTTATTTGCAAAGAAATAAAACCGTTGACACTTGCGTCTTAATTTCTTTTATACGCCAGAAGCAGGAAATATTTCCATGACAATCTAAACCGACTCTTCGCTCTTTTCTGAGTGAATTGCAGTAAAGCAGAAAACGTGCACAGACTATAACTATTTACCGTCCATTTCGCAACATCCTGATTTTCCAACGTTCGGATGAGGAAGAGGAATTTTACATCTGCCCATGCAGCCAGGAGAGCTTGAATCATTCGAGGCAGCCATATCTGAGACAGAGCCAGGCACCAGGTTTAGAAAAACTGCACTACAGCAAATGTATTTAGTTAAAAGACAGAAGGCTGAATAATAAAATGTGTAAACTTGCCAGGAGACAGACACAGTCATAGTTTATAAAGTGTAATATCTTGTATATGACTGCAAAGAAGAGTGGATAGGAGAATCCTCTTATTCCCGCCTTCCATTCCCAGGTCTGATACCCATAAGTCACAAAGTTAAGGTTGAAAGCAAATAAAATAAATGAAAAACAAACAACACTAACAACAAATTGCTGGTTTCAGCTCAACAAGTTTAAAGAATTACTCAAATCCTAGTCTTTGTTTAGCCTGAACACAGAGCTCAAACTATCAGATATAGAGAATGTTCTTAAAACTCTTCATAAAATCAACCTAAAAATAAGATGCACATGGAAGTTATTGCTTATTATGGAGTTTTTTTCTGTAAATGTATATTCTCGCTGAGTGAATGATCACACTGTGGATATCACAGGAAAAAAAGCACATTTTAAGGTGATTTTGTAATTTTAAAAAAGGAGGAAAACGTCAATGCAATTTTAAGGCAGACTTGGGGAAAAAAAAACTGTAAACCTAACCTTTATTTATGTTGATGATAATATAAATTGAAGATGTATTATGTCGTTAAGAATAAAATCGGCACCAGCCAGGAACACAGCAGTTCTTACAGCCTTTGCTGTGGCTGTTCTAATAATAACCCACAGTCGGAGATGAAAATGTCAAAGGATATTTGAAGACCATATGATGGGAGACCTCCAGAGACTGCCAGTACTCATCGGGCACGAAGCTGGTCTGCACCAAGAAGCAGTTTATCAGCCTAAAAACCACACAAAACACAGCTACTCTGGTCCTCAGCTCACCTGTGGAGTCCCAAAAAAATCAATTTAACCAGAGTGAATAAAGTGATGATTCTCACCAAGCTGCGTGTTTATTTATCGCTCACCGCTGATGAGCGGACATTCGTCATCTTTGGCGTAAAGTTGGGATTTTCTTCGCCTCAGTTTCACATCTTGCACTTTACTCCCGAACTTCAGACGTGGTCGGATGTTGTCCATCACGACCTTCTATCTTCCGGCTCGTCTCCCCGGTCCTGGCAGCATAGTTCGACCTGTCCGTCCGGATTTAGGTGAGTTCACGCGGGATTCGGCCTGAAAGCGGAGAGAAAACCGCGTAAACCGCGTTTTAGAGGAAGCGGCGAGTCCGGTTCTAGGATTCAGCAGCTTTGTTAAACTGTCACACTTTCTACTGGACTACAGTAATGTTGTAAATGTTGCGCCTTAAACTCGTTCTCCTGCTTTTCCGCAACCTCACACCTACTTCCGGTCTAACGGCGTTTCCAGCCTTCACAATAAAAGTCGCATCGTCGCCTATGAACAGCAATTGACGTTTTTTTTTTTTTTTTTTATTTTTGACTTAAACACACACACCTAAAAAACAATGAAGGTACAGAAAAAATATATATTAAATACAACAATCAAATAAATGTGCTTTGATAAAATAAAATTGTATAGAGTAATTATAGACTCAAAATAATAATAGTAATGTGTTGCTCCTGTTCATACTAGCCTTTAGAAGCAGTGTTGGAGGAAATGCTCAGATATTATACTAGAGTAATGATAGTAAATCATACTATTTGGCACGTTTCACACCAAGTGCATAGCAAATAAAAAATGGAATATCCAAGTATATTAATTTATGTAAAATATTAAAATGTCCAAAAACAAAACTAAAGCTGTCCTACAATACAATACTACAATGCAATATTACTACCTAACCACTGATTTAAAGGTCCCCTTCAACTGTGCTTTCATTGCAAGTGATGGAGCCAGAAATCACAGTTTGTGGACAAAAGTTTAGTCAAACAGGAAAGAGAAATGAGATACAGATACATCCAGATAAATACTGATGCATCGAATAACAGCAAGAGGAGCATTCAATGTAGTAGAATTTCACATCAAATTAAGGAAAAGAATTCACCAGAAAATTCCAGGTTATACATAAGATCTATTTTCAATCTTATTAACAGTTACAGTGGATAGAGAAAACATGGCTTTTAATGGATAGTTTCTTAGAGCGTGAGTTTTTATTAATATTTTCTTTTTATTTTTTATTTTTCAATTAGATCATTATTATACTAGTAGCATTAGACGTCCTGACCAACACACCCTACCAGCTGGTGGCGGTAATGCAACAATTCGCTGTTTGTCGACCGCCAATAAACCTCAAAAGAAGAAGAGGAAGCGAAACACTGTAGTCGAAAGATATAGAACCATTGATATATTATAAGACCTCATAGTAATTCTCATAAAGGTTATTGGTCGTTACTAACTTTTTAGTCATTAGTCGTTACTAACTTAAAATACATCCATATATAGAACACTAGATGACTTATCCAACGCTGCTGCCCAAAAAAGCAGGCGTTCCAACACGGCCGCCATCTTTCGTCGGGCCCTTCGTTTCTTGGAGCGTTAAGTCTGTGGTGGGTAAACTATTAAAATGACCATAATTTACTAAATTTTCAACCTGCTTGGTTTGTTATAAACGTCGGTGTTATTATGACACTAGATTCCCATAATTACGAATAATTATAATAAGGAACTTTCATTTAAAAGTAACATTATGTAGATTGTTAGAGAAATATCTACACACACAGTTTTGCACACAATCACAATACAAAACCCTTTACATAAGCAAATGCAAATATTTTTGTCTGTGCATATTACAGCTGGACCGTCGCAATATGGCCGCCGTTGAGGGACGTACGCACGTAGCCCGTGGATGACGTACCTACCCCTCCCCTCCTGTAGGTGGCGACTGTTCTCTACGTCACTGAGAGTAGAAGAAGGTGAAGTCTCCTTGTGCTACTGGCAGCAGATGAATCGATGTTTTCACCTCCTTCTCTGTGTATTGTCTCTATCTAGAAGCTACAGACTCCTTTACGTTAAACGTGTCCTCGGTGAGTTACTGTCAGCACATGTTCGTTGCTTGGAAACGTCCAGTTTGAGTAGTATTTAGATAAACAGCCTGTAGCTATAAGCTACATTCATGGTAGCTATCGTCAAGCTAACAGACGGTGTAGGGATATCCGGCCTGGATTTTCAAAATAAGACTTAATCTATGTAGCCTATTCTATTCTAGTTTGGTAGTTGGTAGTTAAATTGATTTGTATTATGAATTAGTGTATATATGTATGTATGTTATTCCAATTGCTGTGTTTATATCAATTGGTGAATGGTGTCTACAATATTGCATAAGTATATGCTTGAATGAAAAATATAATATTAAATTTAAAGGGGTTGTGGACCTTCTCCTATTTATTTTTACTTATAAATAACATGTTTATTTATTTGGATAGCATACTGATTGCCTAAGTGCAATCTTTGAATAATTAAGAACACCGGGACAAAATTTTATAAAAGATCAATTTAAAAAAGAGAGGAAAGCAATAAACCAAATAAATAAATAAATAATAGGCAGGAAAATTGGAATATGTTTATAAACAAATAAAACAGTATTTGAAAAGAGGCAGGGCCACAACAAGGATGTGAACCGATAAAATACTAAGTTGTACAAATCTGAGGCAATTTAGCTATTAAAAAAAGCTACTGTCATTTCAGTTATAGTTTTATTCTCACATTGGTAATAAACTGCTGTTTTTTCCAAATCCATGAACTAAATCATATATTGTTGATATATTTGTAAACTGTGTGATCACTGGGAAATTTGGAATAATATTTACAAAGAGCTGCTCAGTGGTCACAATTTAAATAGTGGTACATCAGGCTCCATAAGGGTGCGAGTGTGACAGCGCTGCATTGTTTCATCAACAATAGCATTGATTTATTGTTAAAAGTCAGAAATGAATGTACAAACACCATATATCAGCCCTGTAAGTACGTTAGTGAAACAGCAGCCAGCAACAGTAGCACTGGCTGGAGAGAAGCATCCATACAATTTTGCAACAACATGTAACATTCAACAATGTATAGAAAATTACACATAGGAGACACAGGGATTCTGATTTAAAAAATGTTGATGAATTGTTTCGTATAACATTTTCCAACTGTCCTTTCAGGATCATCATCTGTGATTTATTGAAAGAAGTCATGTTCCGAAGAATACCCTTTCTACAGATTGCCTTTGCCACCACTCTTGGAGTTTGTGGCGGCATTTACATCTACAAACCCTGTTTTGAGCCAGAGCTGAAGACATCGGAACAGCAAAACCAGGATGTGCCAAAGAAACAAAATGAAGCTGGTGGAAATAATTCATGACTCAGAAAATACTTCACAGGCAGAAGCCAGAAGAACCACATCAGAGACTGGTGGACTGTCAGAATAGGAAGCCACACAGAACACAAGACCAGCATAAATAACTTAATTTCCTTTGGAGTGATTGTGAATGTACAGAATAAAATATGTATATAATCATTTGACTTAGACTTGTGTTTTTTTTTTTAATATACTTCATGTAGCACCACAGTGCATAACACATTTTAAATGAAATAAAACAGCAACAATTGAATAACAGTTGGAATACTGATTTATTTTATGTATAATCTTATATTAAAATATACCTGATTATTTTTAAAACTGTTGATTGAGCATTGAGAACTGCTGGGAAAGTTTATGAGTAACTTGAGGGAGAGAGACAAATATATATTATATGTATAACAACCTAAGTTTTATTGTATTGCACTTTTCCGATGCGGAGGTTGGATTTTTGAGTTTCTGCGATGTATATTTTGTTTAATTTATGATGTCCTACAATTGGGCAGAATGAATTGACAGGTCTGAAAATTTAGCCCCACTCTGCTCAATTTCAGCCAATCTCCTCTGGTCTCCCTAGTATGAAGGTACTTTATTTAAGTATGAAGGTACTTCTGAAAATTAATTTGAATGACAAAATGTGATATAAAGTTCCCTCTTCAGAGGCGAAAGTAAACCTCTGAAAAGAAAATAAGAGACCACTGCAAAATTATCAGTTTTTCCTGACTTTACTACTTATAGGTATGTGTTTGGGAAAAGGAACATTTTAGTTTGAGTCTATAAACTGACAATATTTCTCCCATATTCCAAATAAAAATACTATTGTTTAGATCATTTATTTGCAGAAAATAACAAATGATCAAAATAAGAATAAAATATGTTTTCAGACCTCAAACAACGCAAAGAAACAAAATCAAATTCATTTTAAAACATAAAACTAATGTTTACACCAGTGATATTCTATATTTTTACCAAAATAATTTGTGAGTTAAAACTATATATATATATATATATATATATATATATATATATATATAATATGATTGAGAAAACTTCATTAACAGGCGATAATCTACTTTTGACAAAAACTATTTTAGTTTATTGACATAGACATGATTCCCATCACATCAGTCTTAGCGCTACGTGGCTAACGTCAACTTAAGAGCCAAAAAACAAGCTAGTTAGCTACCAAGCTAGTTAGCTACCATAGTTGTTGTTGGCTAAAGACCTGATGGATAAATTAATTACTAATCATATTATTACTACTACCTTTACTGCTACTACTACTAATTATAATAATAAAATAAGAATTTTAAGTGAGTACAGTACAGAAATCAATATTTGCTGCAAAAACCCTTATTTTTAATCCCAGTCTTTACCCTTGTTCTTGGTTCAGGTTTCACCTAATCAGTGCCTCTTTAAGCAGAAATTCACCAGACGCTGGAATAGAATAATTCATGTAGAGATGCTGATTTTCATTAAAAACAATGCAGTGGTGTCTTATTTTATTTTTTCACAGAGCTGAATACTGCAGGTGCCCTTTTCTCTTTTCGCCCCTGTGTCTCTAAAACTCTGTAGACGCCACTGGTGGAGTACAACATTTCTATCTCCTTTTATATTAAATGTAGTGGAGTATAAGTATAAACCGGCATTAAAACAGCTTACAACGCGTTCTTTAAGCTTCGTGGCCGCTGTTTTTTTCGGTATTATCCCGTTAACTCGCGGCCTTCATCCAGGCGGCTGCAGGGTGATGAAGCGGCAGTGGCTCCGTGGGGAGGAGCTGTTCCTTATTTCGACACACACCAGCAGTAAAAGGTGTTTCCAGGGTCGAAGCAGCAGGTCTCATGTCGTCTGATGGGCCAGAGGCGACGGGGAAATAACAGTCGTCGTTTATCCGCCTTTCGAAGCGTCTTCTTCGGTCCCTTCACGAGTCTGAACCCCGCAGCAACAACGCCCCGAGGCCGGTGAGTTTTCAGGAAATGTCAGCCGAACAAACCGGGACTCTAGCATCTGTCAAGAGTTAGCGACGAGGTTTTAAACTTTCCTCTCAGTTCAATTGGCTCAATATTTCGCTTTAGCGACGCATAAACCGCCTGTAAATTAAACTTTTATAAAGCGGACGCTGTGAAACGCTGTGAAACACCTGCCTCTTCTCAGCACTTTGGGCTTTTCTCAACACTTGCTCAACACTGAGTAACTGCACGAAAATGCAGTTTTTCACCATCAGCATGTTATCACCGGGTTTTGCAGACAAGTCTGGACACAGATGTGAAGTTTTAAAGTTACACAATATGTCAGAGGAAGCTGTGAAGTTGGCATCCAGTGTTAATGCTGAGTTATATTAAAATAACCCTTCCACACATGCTCTTATACTGAAAGTCTCTATAGTATATGTTTATATACTATAGGGTCCAAGCTGCTAAGCCCTATAGTGTTATATATGTTGTATATGTTTTCTTCTTCTTCTGCATTGGGAGTCTATGGCAGCCCCATAGAACCATCTGGTAAAAAGTTGTGTAATCTGTCCCACTGATTGGGGACAGTCCCCTGATTAATGTCACCAAGTTCCATTTTACCACCTCAAACTCTCTAGCGCCACCATCTGGTCAAAGCTGGAGGTGCATTTCTGGGTGTAACCTTTGAACCGTGCAAATCCCGTTTTCAAAAACATGGAATCCAACAACTTAAGTCCAGATAGGGGTAGGTTTTCAGCCATTTTGGATTTTATCAAAATCACTTTAAAAGTTTTCAGATGTTACATATTTTGTCTGATCAACTGCAGATTTTACACACATCATCATCAGACCAAGCCTTAAACGCGTTACCTTTTGTCTAGTCTGTAACAGCCAATAGAAGTTTGTGGCAAAGCTGCCAAACAGGAAGTGAGTTCATATCTCAGCAATGCTTTCATGTATCAAAACCAAACCTAGTGCAGGAGGACGCTCAAGAAATCTGGAGACCTTTGACCTCTAAGAGGTGCTGGAATTGGCAAAAAAATGTGTTTTGGCTCATATCTTTTGAGGAACAACATTCCAGCTCCTGATCATCCTGTGTTCTGTCACATTGATGGTCCTTGCCCATATTTAAGGTCAATATAAGTATTTGGTCGCCATATTAAACATTTTCCATTGACCATATATTTTGGCAGGTCGCCACCAAACCGATGATGATTTAGAGCCAGACACCTGATACGATGATGTGATTTTATTGTTTTCAGCCGCCAGTTGATCGAATTTGATGGCGAAGCCGCCAAACAGGAAGTGGCCTTATCTCTCAGCTAGACTTTTCTGTATTGACTTGACTACATCTACATGACACCACATTGCTGCTCGCAGCTATATTTACTGAAGTGTAACTGCTGGACAGAAGATAATTACTTCACTGTTGCAGCGTCAGTGGATTTAAGTTCACATTTGTGTCCAACATATATCGGACCAGAGGATTCCAAAATCTTTGATGTCATAACTCCTATTTGTAGACCCATCCCTTAAAAATCACAGCAGGTGAATGTTAAAGCAGCTTTAAAGTGTTAAATTCTGCACATATAGGATTCTGCACAAGTGAAGCTCTAACATTTAGCTGTAGGAGTTAGAAGAAGGAGTAAAAGGAGGAGTAAAAAGTTGTTTAAGAAGTTCTCTGCTGCATGAAGACGAGCTGACTAACTAGTTATTGTCACACTGCTGCTGCTGCTGCTGCTGCTGCTGCTGCTGCTGCTGCTGCTGCTGCTGCTGCTGAACTCGCCTGCAGATAAATACAAACTATTTTAATGACCTGATAGTTAACAGCTCTGGCAGCCAAGACTTTTAAAAATGCTCAGTGCTCATGTTCCGCCATTACAGTTTATCCTGAGTCGCATATCGTTTTATCGACACACTTGTAGCTGCACCTTTTCTCATCTTGAGTCGTTAAGCTGCACTTTATGGAATGTGGATATCCGGATTTTCCCAAGGAGCTGACAGGCTCTGTGTTGGACAGCTGACAGCTCGCCCTGGGTGGGTCTCCCACTTCTCCCTGATGATTAAAGCTGCTTTTTGTTTGCTGGTCTGCACGGGAGCTTGTGCTGTACACGTCTGGCAAACACAGGCTGTGAAAACCTCAACGTACAGCTACGGTTTGTTCACTTCTGCTTTATTTAAAGAGGAGAGCTTCAGTGAGATTAAAAATCTCTTTTCAAGAAAGATAACGCACAATATCCACCTTAAACAACCCGAGAGCTGTCAAAATATAAAGGAATAACGAAATCTAATCATCCAACATTGTGTAGTTTGTGTATCCATAAAAATCTGAGAACTGATACCAACATCTCGTATGTTGTCATACACATATTAGCATATTTTACAGATATAAATTTGTTTATGGAGTCATTTATGATTTATGTTTATTATTTATATATCTGCTAACCATGACTTTCATTATGTTAATCTGTATCATTAAATTGTCAGAAAGTTGGAAAAATGCTCAACACAATTTGCCAGAACCCAGAAAAAAATGACTCAAACATTTGATCGAATATCAGAATGTGGCATTTATCAATGAAATGCCACATTTTTACAGCTCTGCAGTAAATCCACAGATGATCCTAACCTTATTCTGTGAATTATACAGTATATCAGCATATATATGTTTACATAGCACCAACATGGTGCTATGGTGCCCTTATTTCACTGAAAATGTTGTGATTTTCTTCTTGTTCATACAGTTGGATGTTTGAGCTTCTCTCGTGCAGAATGCTGGATGTGCAGAGTTTGACACCAGAATTCTGTTTTCATATTCATCTGCTGAAAGTTTCTCTTTTTCTTAGAAGATGCAGCGCTACAAACAGGATTTGTGGCATCACTAACAGCTTGTTGCCGATCCTGGTCCGATACTCAACTTACACAAGTGTGATGTGGAAACACAAAGCCTCCGGTGCATTGAAACTGAAAAGTGAAGCAGGAGACATCTTCTGTGTGGTAGATAAACGTTTAATGTGAAATATATTTGCATCATAGACTAGAATTTGTAATGAGGGAGAAATAAGGGTTTTAAATTTAACAAGAAGTGATGATCATGATGAGGATCACATCATTTCAGGATCAACCTCAGTTATTTTTAGTTGTTACTTCTGCACCAGACAAAACAGTTATTGTTGTCAATAATGACAGCAGCGAATTTGGTTAAACACACACACACACACACACACACACACACACACACACACACACACACACACACACACGCTGTGTACACAGTCTTAAACTGCTTTCTAAAAGCTGCTTGTGAGGCTCCACTGAAGGGAGTACTGTATAATGCGGGACCCTAATCTTGTGGTACGACAGGGCCTCGTTTGTAGTCCGTTAAAAGGTTGTGGGAAACATGAGATGTCCAATGTTGTTTCTCCTTAACCCAAATTGGCTTAACTTGCATGATTTGTAGGGAATAAAAGCAGAGATGTGGCCAATATTTAATAGTTTTTTAAGCTGTTCTCAAACTGTTTCACTTATCTGAAGAGTAAAACCAATATCCTCTTATTTAATGAGGCCTACATCCCAGAGAGGAGGTTGATAAGGACATTGTTGGGATAAAGGAAAGTTTATCAGGTAGTAACTACCCTTCATGTTACTGCTGCTGCTACTACTATTACTGCTGCTGCTACTACTATTACTGCTGCTGCTGCTACTATTACTGCTGCTGCTACTACTATTACTGCTGCTGCTACTACTATTACTGCTGCTACTACTACTATTACTGCTGCTGCTGCTACTATTACTGCTGCTGCTACTATTACTGCTGCTACTACTATTACTGCTGCTTCTACTACTATTACTGCTGCTGCTACTACTATTACTACTGCTGCTACTACTATTACTGCTGCTGCTACTACTATTACTGCTGCTGCTACTACTATTACTGCTGCTGCTACTACTATTACTACTGCTGCTACTACTATTACTACTGCTGCTACTACTATTACTGCTGCTGCTACTACTATTACTGCTGCTGCTGCTGCTACTACTATTACTACTGGTGCTACTACTATTACTGCTGCTGCTACTACTATTACTGCTGCTACTACTACTATTACTACTGCTGCTACTACTATTACTGCTGCTGCTACTACTATTACTGCTACTGCTGCTACTACTATTACTGCTGCTGCTACTACTATTACTGCTACTGCTGCTACTACTATTACTGCTGCTGCTACTACTATTACTGCTACTGCTACTACTATTACTGCTACTGCTACTACTATTACTGCTGCTGCTACTACTATTACTGCTGCTGCTACTACTATTACTGCTGCTGCTACTACTATTACTGCTGCTGCCAATGAGATGTGCTGATTCTTTACAGCAGTCAGTGTTTTCTTGCTTAACACAACGGAAGATCACGTTCTGCTGTCAGTTTGCTTCCTTTTCACAGCTCTGATGGGAAGTGTAAAATATTACGTCCAAACAGTCTTGAAACTGTAGTTTCTAGCATATCATTGAAATACTGACTAGACTTATAATGCATGAACATTTGCTTTTGTTTTATCGTGACAACTACTTTTGAACATGGCCTGATACTTGTTTGTCGTCTTCCTGTTTTTGATGGGGGCTCACTAATCATCGCCCTGATAATAATCTGTGAACATTTGCTGACGCAGTCTGCATCTTCAGCAGTGTGGTTTTACGTAACTGTGCCGCTTCTAATGAAGCGGAACTCATTTACTCGCTCAAGTCTTTGTTTTAGTGTTTACAAAAATTTTGTTAACTTAATATGGAAGTGCGGAATTCTTCACGCTATCAGTTGTGACTTAATCAAAGGCTTCTTGTGTCTTTATATCATTGAAATATGTTTAAATGTACACTTTCACATTGAATTGTGATAGCGGGTAAAACACGGGTGTAATTAATGATGATATTTCATTAATAGACTTTTCCGAATTTTCATGACATTAAACACAGATGTTACCATTGATACTAATTAAGGTTCTATTCGGGTCAAACAAAGTGCTTTTCCTGCAGTGACAAGTCAAAATATCTGCTGCAAAAAAGGGTCTATTGGGGACGTTCACATTAGTTCAGTTTGTCCTAGATAAAAAAAATAAATGTCTAATACATCTGCAATAGATCTAACCTTTATAAAGTTTGTGAGCAGCATTGAATCAAGTTTAAAGTCAATTAATAGTCATTTTCAAGGTCCGCTGTTATTGGCTGACAAAGGTTAGTTAATATAATTCCACAGTTCCTGTTAAATTATCCTAAAGTTGAAAACAGGCAACTGAACATTATAACGTTTGTGAGGGCAGAATTTATTTCATTATGTTATAATTCTCTGTATTAATTATTAATGTGATCCAGGTCTGTAAATTAAACTGGTGACAGTGTGTGTGTGTGTGTGACAGAGAGGTCATTGTGGCTTCTGAATGGATGACGAGGAAAATGATGTAATTAAACATTACAGGAAGTTGTGAGTTGACAAAAGTGAAGCCAGCTGGTTATTATCATTATACTTTAAATATATATAAAAAAAAGATTTTTACCACGGCTACAAAATAGGTTGGTTATAATTTTATAGCTGCTTCGTCATCATCTTTTTAAAGCTGAAAATCCTGTTTTCAGAAGTCAAATTGGCTTAAAGTTTTGATTTATTTAAACAACACAAACTATATAAATACAACAGTAATGGAAGGTTCCATTAGCTTTGATTAAATGAACAAACAGGCATCAACGGCCAACTAACAGCTTTGGCAGATCTTTAAAAAGCAGCTCGTTACTTTCAAGAATTTTCATATCAGTGCCTCCCTCACTTTTTTTTGTTCGTTTTACTGCTGCTTCTATTCAAATGGTGTATTGTAATGCATATTTGTGAATTATGTATAATAATTCATTGTGAGGACGGCAATTATTTGCAAGACATGCATTTAGGTTACTAAAGTAGAATTCACATCTGTTATAGTAGCTTTGTGAGTAAAGTAGTGAGTAAATCATTGGGTCAAATGGTATAAAAAGTAACCTGAATGGTAAAAATGAAATAAATGTTAAACATAAACGTCCATTTCATTATAGATTGAAGTTTGTTTGGTCAATAGCTCATAATCACTGAGGCAGCCTAAGCTTCCTGGACAGGGTCTTACGTATGCTGCAGCTTTTGAAAGTGATAAATAAAACTTTAACAAATCTAACTCTTCCTCAGTCAAAACAACCCCACAGGCAGGAATGTGGACTTCATAGCTGTGGAGTTCGGTGCTCATCGCCGTTTATGGAAACGTCTTTGCTGCTCGTAGCAGCTGTTTCTATCGCAGTGAATTTATCATGGATCCTGATTTTGCACGAGACCTTAAGCTGCTTATGGCGCCAGATGAAAGGTTCAAGGGGGAGAGGTCACAGCGAGAGAATGTTGGACTTTTTGTTGTTTTTCTTTGCAGTGCAGGTCATATGATGCTTCTGCACTTTCTTCTGACTGGAATTATTCCAGCATGAACTTGGAAAATGTTGTATCCAGTAGAGTTCTTCTTTCTGGTTCTGTAGCTGTAAGAAAAAGTGTAATTCACTTCTACGCTACTTTGAGCCTTTGAGCTACCTATACAATTATTAGGGCTGCAACTAACAACTATTCTGAGAGTTGATTAATATCGAAATGAATAATCACTTAGTTATTTGGTTCATAAAATTGTGTAAAATGTCGACCATTGTTTCCCAAAGCTGCAGATTCAACCTAAAATGTGTTTTTTCTTATCAGTTTACTATTAGAAGACTAAAGAAACCAGGAAATAATCAGGTTTGAGAAGCTGGAACCTGAGAATTTTGGAAATTTTCATCTTTCAAAATGACTCAAATCGATTATCAAACATCCAAATAGTTGCAGATTAATGTAATAAGTAATGTAAAAGCAAATGTTCTGTTTCCTTCTCAGTTTGTTAAAGCACAGAAACATGTAATTAACCACTCAATTAAATGTGAATAATTACAAACAACGACAACATTTTAAAACATGCGATCAAAATCATAATGAATCAGCGTTTTTTTCTGCCCTGAACTGTTGAGTTCACTAAAGACACTGGCTTTAATGTTACTCATTTGTTCTTATCAAATATGAAGATTCTGTTACTGCTTTGCCTGTTTCCTGCCTCAAATGTTTTCAGAAACATATTTTTGTAAGAATGTGAAGCAGCTGCCATGTTAAAAATGGAAACATGTCCCACTATGCCGCCACCAGCCATAGCGTTTAGTGGTGCCTCCATGCTGGTGGATTCTCTACATTATCAAAGCTCCATTTCAGCCCCAAAGAATCCCCTACATAAACTGTTGAGAAACTGTTTATTGCTCTAACTCCACAATTATACATGTTCTAACATGTATAATATGTTTAAAAATATCCCTGAATTTACCAGATCTTAAAGTCTGGTGTGGTCTGGTCTGGTCTGGTCTGGTCTGGTCTGGTCTGGTCTGGTCTGTTCTGGTGTGGTGTGTCTGTTGCTGCTGGAGAAGGGCGGAGGAATTTAAAATGCTTCCTGTCACTCTCAGCCAGATGAAAAGCCTCTTACGTTACAAACGTTAGCTCAATGCCTGCAACTGGAGGGTTTTGCACAATGTTGGAAATACATGAAGGATGTTTCGTATTTCTCACACTGGCATTCAGTGTAAGTAAAACGAATCTGTTTCCTCTGTTACTCTAATGAGGTATGAGGAAATGTAGGAAGTGAAAGTGTTGAGGCATTGTCCTGTATCTAAAGGATTACATAACAATTAAATAATTATATGAATTGTAAAGATAAGTCCACACGCTGGCACAACACAACTCTTACATTATAGATAATTGAAAATGGATTTCCACTTAAAAACAGTTGCAGGACTATTATGTCTTCGAATAGCTGAATAGGCAGTTATTACAGAGTTTTATTTATTACATGTTTATCAGGAATATATATATATTTTTTGTGCTTTCCCTTTATTATTATACAGTCTAGTACTTAACTGTATTAGAGAATCATCGTGGGATGATTGTGAGGTCTTTATATTAACTTGTCAAGGGGCTTATTTCCAAAGTTTAAAGGAAGACTTGACAGGTTCAGATTGACTTGTTTGATGAACAGACTTCCTTTTAGCACTTGTCAGGTTAATATGAACTCAACAGTCTTAACCATAAATAATACCCCACCCCAGTATATTTAACAATCATATGAATGTAAATGGAATGTAAAAACAATAAAATATCTGGGAGTGATTATTGTTAAAAAAACAAATCGAACAAAACTAACTACATGATCCTAACTGATATACGTAACATAATTAGACTTCAGCTCCAGAATAGAATATAGAATAATATTCATTTCAATCACCAATCATTCAATTACCAATAGAACTTGCATATTCACATTTTAAAGAGTTGGACAAAAAAATCTCTTGCTTTATTTTATTTATTTTTTTTGTTGTTGGCAAGAGCCCAAGGATAAAGTATAAAACTCTCCAGACCCCCCAAAATAAAGTTGGATTATCTCTACGAAAAACCTGTTAGAATATTATTATGCAGCATAAATTTGGCCCTTGGCAGACTGGTGTGATCCTATGAATACTGCAATGTGGAAAGATATTGAACTAAAAGTATGATAGAAAACAGGGACATGTTCAAGAAGTGTGAGGAAATGTTTGATCCAACCACTGAACTTACTTTGGTAGTCTGCTTCACAGTGATCAGTCAAATTGGAAAATAAAATAAAGGTGTTACCTTCAGTGGACTATGACTCTACATTTAGAACAGGGAACCCTCCACATTGCACATTAGAGACAGATGGATAAAAGAAAGTAAAGCATTTATTTTCAGAATAATGGATGGCAGCATTGTGGGTGGAGCTAACAGGCCCACTTGTACAACTGGTCCAACCTAAATGACTGCAACACTCACTCTACTTTCATAGCTTCAAACCCATTTCCTGTTGAGACTAGAAGAGAAAACATGTTGGCAAGACTGTTGGTAGAGCTGGAAACTGCCTCGATTGTCTCTAGATTGACTTGAGTCTTCAAAGTGCCACAATGCGCCTCTCGTCCTGCAATTAACCTAAACGAATAATAATCCAGGCAGATCATCCAAACAAGATTGTATTTCCTTAAATACAAATTAGAAAAGAAGTGAAATTAATGGATGTATTATTCTACACAATCCACATAAAAATGATACAAGTGGTACTAAGTTACATTTCAGGATTTGAGCAATATACCTGTGTATTCTACTTTTAATAAATTTTAAAACTGTCACTGGTAAATCATAAGTCATTTCAGCATTTAATAAGAAAAGTGTCATGTCCTTCCACAGCAGATCACACAGATCTCAGTATATCAGCTAGAAAGAAGGTAAACGGTACGAACTTCTGTAATTAAAAGGCTGAGCCCAAAGATGTTTGGTCTGTCCAATACTGAGATCCTGGCGACATGCCTGGTGAATACTGTAATTAAGTGCTAATTGGATGCTGTTATATCAACCAGTTGGGCTGGAAAGACCACCGACAACAGATTAAATTCCATACAAAGGATAGTGGGGAGAAACCTGACGTGGATTGAGGGAATCAGTCACTCACATTCACCCTGCAGAAGACTGAGTATTAAATTATTTAATACTGTAGCTCACATTGAAATGGTCTACTTGTGATATTAGACTATTGAATTGAGTGGCAGATCTTAAAGGTTAATTCAAATCAGTTTTATTTGTATAGACCAATACCACAAATTTGAGTCAGAGGGATTTTCAGTCTGTACAATACAACATCCTTGATTCAAATGAGGAAAAACTCCCTTAAAAAAACATTTAACAGGGAAAAGGGTGAATGAAATCTCTGAAAGAGCAACAGAGCAAGAAAATTACAGATAAACAGGATGATAAAATGATAATGGATTTGTAACAAATGTGAAGAATATAATCAGGAATTGCAGCCAAAAACCTATTTGATCTTCCATCCCCATGGATGAGTCTGCTTTGGTGAGTTGAGTTGCGGTTTCCACCGTTGACACAGTCCTCCGTCATCGCTTCACAGTGTCAACTCTCTTTTCCCGGTACAGAAATGACAAATAAGAAATGTTTGCTGCTTCACTTTGTGTGTTTCAGAAATTAAGCGCTCACGATGTCTGATGGGGACTACGATTACCTCATCAAATTCCTAGCCCTTGGTGACTCCGGCGTGGGAAAAACCAGCTTTCTTTACCAGTACACAGATGGCAAGTTTAACTCCAAGTTCATCACGACAGTCGGAATAGACTTCAGAGAAAAAAGAGTGGTAAGTTGTGATCTGCTAAAAATACAGTTTTAGTGAAAGAACAGTTTGTGCATCAAAGCTGTTATGTTACTTCTGATGTAAGTAACATAAATCCATGTGTGAGCATTTTGCTGTGTATACACACTAATTAAGGTCTTAAATGCATTCCTGCCCCATTAAGTAAACTCCTGTAACAAAAGACTACTGAAGAATGTTGCAAGAGAAGCCTGAGTAAAGTTGGTGAATGGCAGGCAGCACCCTCCTTTAGAATAAACACTTCATTCCATAAGCAAACAGCTGAGCTGTGTTCATATTTACTTAATATTCATTTAATGCTGCTGACCTCCAGCCTTAAGAATGCAGCTGATTCCACAACCATCAATTTTATCACTACTACACTTGGCATGTAATTAGTGATGCAAAGTGAAATTTTAAGAAGAAAATGTCCAAATTCTCTGATTTCAGCTTCTTAAATGTAACATAAATGTGAGATGAATGAACTCAGTGAAACATCTGATTCATGCTGCTTCTCTGTTATAAATAAATTAGTGAAAATACTTTAAAATATTTTGGAATTGGGACCAAACACCATAAAGCTGGATTGTTAAGTTGTGACTGAACTTGGAAGTAGTGCAGAAAACGTCTAAATAGTTTCTCTGGACTCCGCTTGTCTTCGTTTCTCCCAGTTATACAAATCAACGGGTCCAGATGGGTCATCGGGCAAAGGACAGAAGATCCACATGCAGCTTTGGGACACTGCAGGACAGGAGAGGTACATGACGTTACCAGCACGTTCTCACACTCATCAATCTGGAATTATCAGTTGTTTTTAGATATGTTTTCATCTTCACTTAATTACAATTCTAACAAAGCATCTTTTTTTTCCCCCGAACGATTTCAGGTTTCGCAGTTTGACCACTGCGTTCTTTAGGGATGCGATGGGTTTCATCCTCCTGTTTGACCTCACAAATGAACAAAGTTTCCTCAACGTCAGAAACTGGATGAGTATGTCCTCTGATGTATCAAACAAATCTGCAATTTTAAATTCTTGAACTGATGATTCTGCCCGTAATCACTGCTGGATTTGTTGTATTAGAACAAATACAGAAGACATTTTATTGTTAATTTGCTTTTTTATCGACTGCCACAATCAAACTAAAGTGTTTTCTTCTACTACTACTTTCTAAAGTTTGTTCTTATTCGAGCTAATGCTACATCTGAGTTTCGATGTCGTTCAGGCCAGTTACAGGTTCACGCGTACTGTGAAAACCCCGACATCGTTCTGTGCGGCAACAAATGTGACCTGACCGACCAGAGAGCAGTGAGTGAAGAAGAGGCCCGAGAGCTGGCGGAGAAGTATGGGTATGTCCCAGTTGTAAGCCATCTGTACATGAACCTCTCCCTGAAACATTTGTCAAGAAGGCAGTGGCTGCATTGTTTGCCAAAGTCTGTGCAGGAGAATGTCTGGAAAAAAAAAAAGGTCCTCCTTGAAAGGCAAATATTTGTGCACGTGTATAAAATATCCTGCTCTGGCGTCTGTGAGACACACCTTTATTAAAAACACAAACGTACATGTAATATGAGTAGACTTTATATAATGTTTAAATGTCTCCAAGGGAATATTAAACCTCTGTATACAGAACTAGTTTCATCCAAGTGAACAGGAAGGTGTGTCCATACCTTTGACTTGTATTGTACAATAATATTTCAGTGCTTTATTAATCGCGGTTCCTTTTTTTTCCCTCTTAATCTAAAATACGTAATGTATATAATATTATTAGTGACAGTTCTGTCGTCATCTGCGTCGTTAACTTTATTCTCCTCCATGCAGAATCCCTTATTTCGAGACGAGCGCCGCAAATGGCCAGAATGTCACCGAGGCCGTGGAGGTCCTGCTAGACCTCATCATGAGGAGGATGGAACGGTGCGTCGACAAGTCCTGGATCCCCGACGGCACCGTCCGAGCTAACGGACCCACCAACCCGGAACTCTCAGAGGGCTCGGAGAGGAGCAAATGTGCATGTTAGAAGGATGCAGAGTTATTATTAGTTGTCCATGTGCATAATACTGGTGTAAAAATAGGAAAACGTCCACGTTTATATGTTGCATTCTGCGTTAGGTGAAAGTTAATATTAATTGTGCCCATTATGGATTCATACTGTCGTTGACAGGCCGTATTACTTGTGAGTACACAACGAAGTGCCTTTGAATGTGGACATGATTAGGTTTTCATGTCATGGGTTTCTATGGGCTATTTATTTCTTCTGATGCCTATGCTTAAATATCCAACTTAAATATTCACCTCCTTCAGTTGAATATATTTATAATATTTTCAGGTATAAACGTTGTTGCAGCAAATCGAGCTGACGCCAAGTGTGTTGTGCCAAAGGGTCACATGGAGTTCTAGGTCCAGAAAGAAATTACTTTTATTTCTCCTTCTACAGCCGGGCAGGTGTCGACTGTGACGCCTGCAGTCACTTTATCACCTGTGGATGTGTTTTTAGGAAACTTTAGGTAGGTAGTTACTGTTTGTGCTACTAATGCTGTACAGCTTAATACTGCATTCCCATAGTTACAAATAATATAACAGACAGTGAGCGTCCAGAATTAGAGACGGACAATTACAAGTTTATCTTTTCTAAATCGACTGCAGAACGTTGGTTATGGAACAGAGTTTGACCAAGTCTTTTACTCCTCATTAAGCACAGGGATATATTTGTCCACTACTTATGAAAATGGTTGTTCAGTGGTTTGATAAGTGGAAAACACACAGAGCAATAACAATCATTCATCCTGCTGTATAAAAATTCTATGCAAAATATATATTTGAAATAAAAAAATAAATGTAAAAAAAAAGCTATTCATGTTTTGACTGCTTGCAAATGTGTTATTCAGATGTAAAATTCAAATATAATATTCTGCACATCTAGAAATTTAACTTGGGATTCATGATTTAAAGAAAAAAAGATAAAAAATGTTTTTTTAATTCCTGATTAGAAATTACAGCGATGAAGCTTGAGGCCTAAAATTGTTTCTTACTCTCCTATAGCATCAATAAAGAGGAAGAAAGAATGAGAATTTCTTAATTCCCTAAACCTCAATTGTTGGATTAAAGGTGTTTAATTTTCAGGTGATTATGTTACAATATGTTAACAAGGCAATATAGATTTTTGAAAACCCAGATTTTGTATCGGTAACTTTTTTTTTCTTTTTTCTAATGAGTAGGGAAATTAAACGGGGCTTGTTCTTTGGTTTATCTCCACAGGTGCATTTGAATCCTAATGATCACCAATTCAGATCAATTTATAACACAACTGATCTTTTATATTTACAGAAATGGACTATATACATGTAGTAAAACACTGAAATGGCACTATGAGAATATTTATCCCGACTGTTTAACAGAATCACAAATCCACATATATTACACTGTCAATGTCGCTTTCTTGTATAAAAGAGTGAATGTGATATTTTCGTCAAACAAGTATATTTTACTCATTTTCACTTTCACACAGATTATGTATCACAGAAAAATGTATCTAATATTTGGTAAAAACGAAAATGTTTGTCAATTGTGCCATACACTTTCATATGCAAAATATGTAAATTATGTCCAAAAATAAACATTTTTATTTATGTATTCTTTGAAGCATTCATTTCATTTTACATCATTTATGTTGGCAACATTATATTAGTGTTAGTCAATGTATTTAATGTCTATTATGTGTGACGTTTCTGCAATAGTCACTGTTAATCACATCTAAAAGACATATTTAATTCCCTGTTCAGAGGATTGCAAGGATATTTAATCCACAGGTGTTTGCATATAACACTGAATGCCTTTAGCCTCATGGAAGTCTCTGTGTAGACTGGAGAAAATGTGTAACCGTGAGCAGACTGGGTGGAATCAGACACTCCTGTATGATGTAATGTCACCAATTGAAGTACAACACACTCATAATAGTAACTGTTAATGGTGTTCCTGTTGGCAAATGATTTTAATCCATTCTAAATTTAGACTTTGTTCTCATTACACACTTAATTGTGGAAAAATTGTTTTGGTCTGAGAGACAGGATTGAAAAAAAATATATAAAGGACAACTTATACGTCTAATGGGTGATGTAATTATGATTAAAGAATAACTAAATCCCTCCCAAATAACTGTTTATGGTGTTTAGTCATGTTGTTGATTGTGTCAGACACTGATTTTTACATTTATTATTTAGTAAGTATTTGAAATCTACATATTTTACTATATATATTCAGTTTGAACCCTGACTATTGTGATTGAATTTTACTACTTTTACTACTTTTACTTTTATAAAGAGATTCATAATATATGCAACATATCTCAGTCAAAAGGGATTTACTTCTAAATCACTTATTTTGCAAACATACGGTACAATGATTTAAATTTGTACTTATCAAACACATCTGTATAAAAATATAACCATTAGAGGTCCCATATTAAAGGACATTATAATAGCTTTTTGATTACCCCATACAGTAAATCAAATCAAATAGGGCTCCTCACTATATTTTCCTGTATTGAAAGGGGCGCCCCATTCTGCACCATCATGTTTTTAGACTTAGAGGAAGCCTAAATGCCAATTTTGTCCACTAGAAGGTCACTCATACAGAAACCCCAGCTCTCCTCATTGGCCTGAGGTCTGTATTTAATGAGGCAGCAGCTGCAGTTCTCCTCACCGCCTGCAGGGGGCAGCAGTTCCTTCACGCAGCTCCAAACACAAAAAACATTCTCCTGTAGAAGAAGACGCGCCACCAAACCCAAACACCCTTGTTTTGAGTGTTTTTGAAGGTTTGTGAGGCTTTTTAAACCACTTTTCAACTTTTTAAACATTCTTTCTTCAAATATGTTTAAACATTAGCCAGGTGTCTGTCCAAGACACGACCGAAGCTTGACAGCAGCAACGAGAACATACGACTTAGTTCGGTTGAAGCTCAGCAGCTAACGGGAAGTTACTCCAGGCTGTAACGTGATGCTCATTAAAACGAATTAATCAATTAAATCAACACTTTCCCTTTCAGCGTTGACGTTAATCCCACGTTAGCTGGAGCTAACGATAACGGTTATTTAACGCAACGGAAAGAGACTCACACGGTGAATTAAGGTCGTGCAAGAAAGACACACGACCTTAAACACAGCTGTGTTTGTGCAACTAATATCTTTTAAGTGCTAATGCTGAACTTCCATCACTTACTGATTTATTTCAGCGGGTCAGATTTGGGCCAGAACATGTTTCTCTTTATGTAGGTAAAGCACAGGAGGTCAGGGAATGTAGAGACATTAAAGCAGCATTAGGAAATCACAGAAACATAATGTACCCAAGTCTATTTTAGCTGACCACAAACGTGTTTGGTCCTCATCCAGTTATCCAGGAACCTCATAGTCACCCCAGAGGAGAAGAAGGTTCTGGCACAGCTCATGGATTTGTCTGGGTCTTGCTTTAGAAATCATCACTAATAGCAACAGGTGGTTTATTAAACATGCCCCCTAAGGACGCCATGTCCTCATATCTTAGTACACAGGTCCCTTTCTACAAAAACAATGAGAAAAGTAGGAAATCCAGTGAGTAGCAGACTCTGCACAGAAACACACCAACACACACTTCTAGTGGGTCATAGGTGATGACAAAAATAATGTGAATAATAGTCAAGTTCATATAGGCACAATTTAATCTTAACAATGCAAGTCTTAATCTACTGATATTAAAATAAACAGCTTATAGGATAATACAGATACATGTTATTCAATAGATACTTCTAATGAAATGAGGTTACATCAGACATTAGTCTTTAAATAACAACATAATAATAGGAGATGACCAGCTGGCTGAGAGGGACTCGTTTCTATGTTCAGCTCTTGGAAGGCAAAGCTTTGTAACGGTAAAAGGCAGCGTTGCTCTTTTTAATGTGGCTCCAGACCTTGATGGATCTTTTGTTTGTTTTGGGTTTTGGGCCCAGGTGTGATAGACTGAGAAAGACCAGCTGAAGACCTTTTTTAGTAGGTCAAGTAAGTGATCTGAAGAATGATAGAGCTGTTTTTACTTTCACTGTGAAGGTTTTCAAAGAGGTTTGGCTCGAATCTGTTATAGCATAATCAACAGTGCTACTGCAGAGCTTTGAGCAAAATGTACATATATAACCTAAGGAGTCACACTTACAGCCTTCAATTGATAACACACAGACCTCATGCTCTGCAGGACTTAATAATATAATTATTCCTGTTGGGAAGGATAGTGAGGTTACGGTTAGTTTAATAATAATAATAACACTGCTCATTAATCTACGTGAAGTGTAAAGGAGTCAGAGTTAACCCAGAAGAATCATGAATGAATTTACATCTTATAAATCTCACGGTACACACATTTTAATATGCACAGACCACAATATTTCTAAGAATTATTAACTATTACATATGTATCCAACTGTTTGTAATAGATGTTTTGTGTAAATATGTTATGGAAGAATCTGTGTGTTCATCTATGTGGACACAGACTTTACGTAGCAGTGAGGATACGTGCGTGATGCCGTGTGTGTTTTCTCGTGCAGAATGCCGTTCCACTTCTGTCCCCAGTGTGGGACAAAGCTGCAGCCTGATTTTAGATTCTGTCCATCGTGTGGAGAGAAGCTTCCTTGTCCTGTTGATGTACCTGGACCCGTGTGCACCACCTCTTCTCTAAGCCGATCTCCGCTCAATAGTGATGATCTAACAACGTCACTGATTAAGACAAGCATATCTTCAAGCACAAGTTTAGAGCCTACGGAAAGTAAGGGTTATTATTTTATGCGGGTAACATCCACTAAGTACGCTCATTGACATGTTTTGTGTTTGTAAATTTAAAAAATGTGAAATTTTTCTTCCGCCCATGCACGTTTCTCCTCAGGTACAGTTTCTCCTCGTCCTGCACTTCGAAATACCCGCGCCTCCCTCCGTCTGAACCGGGAAGTTAAATTCAGCGTCAAAGATGCCACTCCACCTGTGACGCCTTTAATTAACGCTGTCACAGATGACAGGATTGAAGGTAATTTAAATCATTTGGAAGTAGATATACTCTGCTTTTCTATTCTGAAAAAAATGATTCTTTAGAATAGAAACTTTGGGATTATGCAGGGATTGATGCCTTTTCGTGATATGTAGATGCAACACTTTCCAGACAGAATAATACATGCTGATGAATATGAAATGTCTTAAAATTAAAGAGTGAATATTAATATAGTGAATGTAGTCCACAGTGAATCAATGATTTACTTTATGTTCTTTTCTTTTGTATCAACAGATAACAGTGTTGGATTCCAGGTATCTTCACCACAGCAGCACACAAAGGCAGTGGCATCATTAAAGTCCTCTCCTGTAGGGAAATCCCCTCGCTCTGGTAGGCTGAAACAAAATAAAAATCTGCTTTGTAGATTCCCAGTTGAAGATGTTGTGTCTCCAGGTCCATGTTTTCTATCTTCAACAACGTTTGTCATTCCAATCTGTATGTAGCCAAGGCAAAAGTCTTCCAGCAAGATACAAAGCATCTGGAAGGAGGAAAGAGGCAGATTGATAAAACGGGTGGAAAACAAGAAGAATCAACAGTAGACGGTTCTCCTGCGGCAGCCATTAATCCCGTTTCCTCACCAAACTCCAGGTCTCCTCTGAAAGGTGAGTGCAACTTCCAAATCTTATCAGACAACTCACATATTTATCCATTAATCAGATAAATTCAACAATGAATTTTCTCACCAAACCTCAAATGAAATTCTTATGATGCATCTTTACAAAACAGAGTCAAACCTTTCTAGATTTTGAAGTTTATTTACATTCATACAAGATCCATTTGCTCATCACTCAACAAATTTATTGTACTCACTGGGACATCAGCGTGTAATTTTAAAACCATAAGAGACATACAGCACTTGATGCTTAATATGGATCGTCATGTTTCTATGAATATACATCAACAGGACAAAGAAAAGCCAAGAAGACAAAATATGCATCTGCTGTGGAGCCGCTACAAGAAGGCGAGGAGGTGACGGACACAACAGGAAAGAAATGGAGACTGGTGGAGCTGCTCAGTCAGAACACCACAGAGCTCATCTATGAAGGTGAGAGTACAATAAGGGGATAAAGAAGTTAGATCTTATATTAGTGATAATCACTTAGTCATCACACTTTCTATTAGTAATTGTACAGTGAATATTTGGTTGTGTTTATTGTTACTTCATTTGGAGCTTTGACCAAAGCTCATTAAAACAGATTTGATTCTGAACTTGAATCAAACTACTGTATTTTCATATCCAGTATTTGGATTGAATTGTCTGTTTACATAGATTTATCAGTTGGTAAAACTATAGTACAAAAGAGCCTATCATACCGACCTACATAAGAGCTATACTATCTACTACTATAAATAAATACTGCTTTATCTCTTGCAGTTTTGCAAATAGTGTCACAGCCCTCTTCAAAGGAATCAAATCACATCCTCAAACTGGTAAATGCAGCCTCAACACCCATTCATATTTTAAGGTTTTCATAGTATTTCATAGTACTCTATTTCATAGTACTTACATAGTACTACATAGTATATGATATGAACAACTGGGGTAATGATTGCACTTTTTTCACAATTCTGTGAGCTCATGAATAGAGATTTGTCAGATAAAAACAGGAAACCGGTCTTTTACCTCTTGTGTATGGTTAGCGTTAATGATATGATTGCAATGAATATGTGATTAAACATTAAACACAGACCATGTAGGGATTTATTTCAAGCGGTAGTGTAAAATAAGTGTTCCAAAGCTGCACAAGTACGATCTAAAAAGAAATTGTCTAGTAGAAATCTTTAAAACTGAAAGTGCTCATCCTGACTTGTTCTCTAATTCCCTTCATCATTGCTTCTCTAATCTCAGTGTCTGGGATCACTAACATGTGCCTTCTGTTGCTGTCTGCCTCTTAGGCAGCTAAAGATGGAAGAATCTTCAACGAGCAGAACTTTCTGCAGAGAGCTGCTAAACCTGCATCTGGTGAGGAAGTAGCATATTTTCCTTTAAGTTTACCAAGCACCACATCAACCTAAAAGCTCCTTAGATTGAGACGGATGATTTCACTTAAAGTTTCTGTCGCTCATGGGGTGTCTGATTCATAGATGACACCCAGACAGAAACAGAAAGTCTAACTCCTACAGTCTCATTGAGCTTGTTGGAAGTAAGAAGGCTTCTAGCGATTTCTTGTTGTCTAGCTACACAATATGTTTTTGATTTCAAAATCAATTCAGAAAAAAGCAGAAGTGGCCAAGCACTTGTTCAACTGCAGAGAGTTGTTGGGCCAAATGAACTCTTGAAATCTCTTTAGATGCAGTTGCAACCTGCTACATAATTAGATAGGTGATGTCTGAATACACCGATAATCCTCATGCTGAGTTACACTGCTGTCCTCGTGCCGTCTCTTTCCGTCTTTCTAGTGGACAAATGGATCAAGCAAAATAAAATGGATTTTCTTGGGATTCCTTCCTGTGTCGGCTTTGGTCTTCACGCAGATTCTTACAGGTGTGAAAGAGAAGATATACATATTATTCTATATCAAAGCATTTGACATGATCTTTTGCAATAAGTTACTCTTTTTGTAGGTTTCTGATTTTCCCCAACATGGGCCAGTCTCTCCAGTCGGTCATGGAGGAAGAGGATGAGCTTCTGTCGGAGAAAGTTGTTCTTCAGCTCGCCTGCAGAATAGTGAGTGTCCTCACATCACCTGTAAATGTGTAGGAATGAAATACATAATCTATACAGCAACTCAATCTGTATTTGTTTTATACTCTTTTTATTTATCGGTCATTATCCAAAACCTAGGATTTCTACTCAATTATATTTGTGTATACATATATAACAATGAAGAATCTTTAAAATGATTTCCCTTGAATTTCCTGCCTCATGTTTATGGCCTTTTCTTTGTAGCTTGATGTGCTGCAGTACATCCATTCAAACGAGTATGTGCATGCTGATATCAGTGCGGGAAACGTCTACATCAAACCAGGGCAACAGTCGCAGGTGAGGGCTGCAAATAGCCACTATTTTCGTAGATAATCAATCTGTCAATTATTAAAACAATTAATGGATTAGTTGGTTCATAAAATAGTGTAAAATGTTTTTTTGTCCAGACCACAACCCCAAAATGACCCAGGTTACTATTATAGAAAAATAAAGAAACCAGCAAATAATAAGGTTTGAGAAGCTGGAACCAGAGAATTTGGACATTTTCTTCTTAAAAAATGACTCAGATCGATTATTTGTTTATCCAAATAGTTGGCCATTGATGTAACAGTTCACAACTAATCAATTAATCGACTATAAACCCAATCTGTCAGGTTTAGGACTGAATGATTTTAAGAAAAAATGTAATTGTGTTTTTTCTGGCAGATATTGCAATTTATATTTCATTCAGGATTTTCTTCAAGTCAAGTTTTAGTGCACAACAACATTTAGAACATCAAGAAGCACAGATCATTAACACATTAAATGCCATAACTCTAGTGCAAGAATGAAAACTAAATTTAAGAATTGATCTGAAATGTCATCCTATTTATTAACAAGAAACATGCTATACATAGGCTATCATTAAGAGCTTGAGCAACAGCAGTTATTAACTGCTGAAAAACTAGAAGAGGCATCTATGTCTTAACTTGGAGCAAAGAAGACTTTTTACTTAAAGTAGTGAAGGTCAAGGAGACGGCATACATGTGTAAAATAGTTGACAAAAATAAAACCTGGGTTAGGAAAACGGCAAAACAAATCACAGCTTTGACGATCTCAAGATCGCGTTGCCTGAATTGAGCGGCTTTGTTCATGATTGGATTTGATTTAATGCGGACTACTTCACTTGTATCATTAGGTGTTCCTCGTAGGATACTCCCATGCCTTCAGGTTCTGTCCAGGAGGTCAGCATGTGGAGTACCGTGAAGCCAGCAGAACAGCACATGAGGGCACGCTGGAGTTCATCAGCCTGGACGCCCATAAGGGAGCAGGTGGGTCTCTTCTGTGCTTCACTGACGGCTCTCCCAAAAACCTAAAGCACTCCCCCACAATGACTCCATTTCACCATAGAAGTGACTGTAAGCCAAACTGCCGGATTTAGTATGTTGTCTGTAGGAGGGACACCTGCTCTCCTCCCACGCTCCATCTGCTGCAGCGTCGTCACAGCACAGTCTTCATAGCACAATCATCTTCTCTTGTTTTTAAGTGTGTTGATTTACCAGCTTATTTCGCTGGTATAATAAGGTCTTTTTACGTTTGAATTCAACAAATTCGACCTGCTGCCCCGATGCACAGTATAATCTCTCTCTCTGTTTGTCTGTTCAGCTCCATCTCGACGCAGCGACCTGCAGTCTCTAGGTTACTGCATGCTGCACTGGCACACAGGGGCGCTGCCGTGGACCGACCTCACTCAGCCGCACCAGGTGGCCGCCCAGAAGCAGAGGTGAGATCTTTAAGACGCCATAAAATATACCGTAAATTACCAATTAACCGCTGGGTTTCAGTTAACCCCCTGGTCCCCTTTAAAAGCCGAGTGCAGTTGTATATTCTGATAAATAACCCTTGGTTCCAAATAAACACTGGGTCTAATTTATATATATTAAAAAAAATCAGGGAAGAATATATGATATATATATATAATATACCACTGATGCTCAAATGACGTTAAAGAACACCCTCATGGGTAATATTGCTTAATTGTTAATCGCCATGGCTCCAGTGAAGTGAAAAAAATAAAGAAAAGCATGACAAGTTATTCTGTAGTCATACTGGTTTAATAAAAAAAATTGCTGAGCATTTAATCTCCTGTCCCAGATTGCCACCTGGTCTCAAATAAACACCTGATCTGCTAAGTGATTAAAACAAACGCCCCAGCTATTTGGTAGTTTACGGTACTGAGTTTGTTAAAGTATCAAACATCTACCAACATAACTGCATAATATTCACCTATATTAAACTAATTGTGCAATATCCCAAATAAATGTAGGTATATGGAGGATGTTCCTGCGCTGCTGAGTCAGTGCTTTGGGAAGAAGAAAGTTTCCAGTAAGTTAAAATCATTGTATAACACAACAGATAAATGACTCCATTCCAGTTGCTCATACATCTTGGTGTGTGACGGCGCAGGTGCTTTTAGAACCTACCTGACAGCAGTGATGACTCTGCAGTACTCGGAGCAGCCGGACTACTCGGCCCTGAAGGTCGGGCTGAGTGCAGCTCTGCTGCAGCTGGGGGGGTCGCTGGAACAGCCGCTCAGATTTTAGGTGAGAACACACCGCTCTGCAGCGCGCGTGCACAAATGCACCCGGCTATCTCTGATTTACTGCAGATTAAGGTATAGGGTTGTTTTTGTACCCTGCAGAATAGAATGGATAATATATTAAATGTTTCATATGTTTGACTGTGAAATGGAGTCAGTTCTACACAATTTACACCTTTTTATGGAGAGTGATGTAATGTTCTGAATGGTTTGAATTTCCTTTTTGATGTGAATCTCTTATTTTCCTTTTAATTTGATGTTTCATCTTATACACTGACTACTATGGATTTTTAGGCACCACATCCGTTTACAGCTCTGCAGCATTGATCTTTTTTTGACTTTAATGTGTGTGCTATGATCCCTAGTAGAGCTCCAACTATTACTGCATTAGTGAACCTACAGAAAATTAACCAGAAACTATTTTGACAATTAAATATTGGTTTGTCATTTTTTTCTGACATTTATTGTGGTAAACTGATTAGCTTTGGGACTGTTAGTCAAAATAACTTGATTCCCTGAAGTTCTATTTATTCTCTGACATAGACAGAAAGAAAAATAGTTTAGTTTTAGTCCTTTCTGAGAAAACAATATAACATGTATGTCAGACTTCTACAGAAACATTGTAAGCAAAAATAATGGGAACAAGGAAGCAAAATGCCAACAAGGTGTTGGTAGTTTAACCCGTTCTGTGTGAGGATATTCCCTAAATAAGAGTTTTACTTTGTTTTATTTTCACAGAAACGGAACAAAAACCTGAAAATTGGAAGATGAGCTGTGTGTTACTTTTACTTGTTTTATCAATGCGTTTTTATCTGTGAAGTTTTTTGCACTGAAGGCAGGTTGATGTGGAGTTCAGTAGATCAGGAGTGGGTTTTGGGTTGGGTCTTTGTTTAAGCATTCTTGGTCCTATAATCTTCTTAGTAAACTGTGGTGCTGTTTGAATGGGAAACGGATGCAAATTCACGTTTCGTGGTCACATAGAGACTTAGTTAATTAAAACGCGTCACAGTGTGTCAACACATTTGTATTTTAAGCTGGTTGATTGTTGCTGCACATTTATTAAACAGCTGTTTTCTTTTTAAAAAGCGGTGCCTTTTTGTCCTTTGTCCTTAGATTACAACACTTTTGTTTCTGCTCATAAGAAAACATCTATTAATGATAATTAAAATTAAAGAGATTCATAATAAATAAAAGTTAATGCTGGTTTTCGTTCATCTCATGTTTTCCGCTGATTCGCAGTGTATTCATGCTGATTGACTGAAGAATACACCAGAAAAGTCCATTTTAAAGAAACCTTTATAAAGTTTTAACATTTTAGAACATAAACATTTTAACATTTCAAGACATATACAATTCTTTATATGAAACAGTAAATATCTCTTATTGTGCACACTCTTAAAGTAATTCAGAAAATAAACACTGTTATCTTTGCCTGATCTCTTCTGGTGTGGCATTCGCTCATTTGAAACCTTACATCTATCACTTGAGGCACTTTCTGAATGAAGAGGCTTTTGTAGATCAACGTAAAGCATGATGCTGAAAGACTATAGCGCCCCTGAGAGGCGGCTTTTGTACACAGCTACAGACCCGACGGCTTCCTTGGACCGGAGCCTAGCTTACACACTTTTTATACAAACATGCTGGCAGTGTGAGGCAGCTACACATGCGGGTTTAAATATAGTTTTACACTGCAAATTGTTTGTATGTTTGTAAAAAATAAAATAAAAAAAAGAGTTTTAAAGATAAACTTTAAAACTAAACTAAAGGAACTTCTAGACTTCAAGTGTTGATATCGATTTCTAATATAAGTCATGGGGCCAGCACAGGCTCTGATGTTGCTTTGAAGGTTATATGTAACTTCTGCTCTGTGTGTGTGTGTTTTTTTAATAAATCCTCTTGGTTTTAATGATGCATTCCTGGTTTGGAAATGACTTGATGTCCACAGCGCTGTAGCTCACGTCAATGAAAACCTTGAGACAAAACATCACATGCTCATGACGTCGCTCCTCTCCCACAGACGGTGAAAGAGCTGCAGGCCGTGTACCGAGTTAACACTGCAAATCATAACTGAAGTCCACAAATACTGATTGTTTGGAAAAGCCTCATCTTTTGGCCGTCTTCTTGCTTTCAGCTCAACGAATAATTGTTCGCCTCTTGAACTTATGAAACCGTTTAAAAATAAACAACAACAACAAAAAAAAAAGAACAACCTGTTAGATTACTGACGAGAATGCACTGTTAGGAAGCCAAAAACAAGGCCGCTTTTAGCTGTTCCTGAAATGTAGACATTTAGGACACTGGATTTTCACATGACAGGAACAGTTAGTGAATGTGTAAACTAAAAGTGGTATATTCCACTTTAACCCAGGCAACATGATGGAGAGTGTGTTGAAATATTGAGGACTTTAGAGGGAGGGATATATATATATATATATATATATATATATATATATATATATATATATATATATATATATATATATATATATATATATATATATATATATATATATATATATATATATATATATAGGTATATATATATATATATATATATATAGGTATATATATATAGGTATATATGTGTGTGTGTGTTTGTGGGGAGGAATTTTCAGTCATGACTGAGTGCGGAAACCCAGAGGTTTATCGTTCTTGGTCAGAACAAGGCAAAATTATGTGCACAAACTCGGCCGTAATGGAAGAGCTTGTTTGTCTGAGCAGTAAGTGGAACATCCTCAGGGCGTCCAATCCCGCAGTAAAGTGGGCGATGGTATGAGCAGATCAGAGAGGGAGGAAATGGTTTAGCTACGGTTCCACTGTCATTAGAAGACAGTAGTGGCCAAATGGGTGGGAGTGGAGGGACGCTCCTCCGGATCATGTGATGTCTCCTCTCCTGAAAAGATATATTAAAAAAAAAAAAAAATTAATGAAGTTGCAGTTGCATGAACAACAGCAGCTCTGTTCACTGACAGACGTCTCACCATGTTGTTCATCTCCCTTTTCCTCGCCAAGCTCCTCCTCCTTATCCTCGGGCATTTCCATCTGACCCAAATCCTGCACGTCCGCCACGCTCGACTCCTGTTCAAAATAATGTTTAAAGCAAAAAAAAAAAAAAAGAAACAACACTTTTTTTTTCAATCTTCCTTTAACAGTCAGGACACACACATGACTGGCTTTTGACAAACCTGTGATTCAGAGAAACGATCTTCATCCGAGTTCCTGAAACCTTCCGGGGCTTCCATGAGGATCTCCAGACCGTCCATCACCTCCTCGTCACTGCAGAGCGACACAAGAATCAGACCGATGGAACAAACGCGAGGTCATTTTCAGTCCCCTGAAGCTGCTTTAAGGTGAAGTGAAATATTTAAACCGGTATTTTTATGGCAGCACCATTCCTTCAAATGGAAATTCTGCATGACTCATCATTTTATACTCAGCCTGACACATTTGATGTCTTTGGAAACTTTGAGATCTCTAAAATAAAAAAAGAAGTTTAAACACAGGGAGCCAGTGGTTCCAAATAAACACTCTAATTAATTAAAAAAACAAAAAAAAATAAGGAAGAAGACATGACCACTGATGCTGCATGTTTTTCTACATAAAGAACACCCTCTGGTAATATTGCCTAATTATTAATCTCCATGGCCGCAGTGCAGCGAAAAAAGAAAAACTGACATGAAATTAAAATTTTCTGTCATAAAATATGCAGAAAAAAACTCTGGAGTAACAGCTGCGAGACTTTTAGCTACAGTACCTTTTGAAAAATGTACGTTAGTCATGCTGGTTTAATAAATGTCCAGCTTTCCTTTTGATATCAGTTGATTTGGAAACAGGATCTCCACTCCCATTTTACATTAAACTTTTTGGACAGGGCTTTGTTCTCGAAATACAGATTCTCATCTAAATATCCTCAAAGTTGGAGACCTCCACCCTGCGATGAGTAATGAAGTGCTTCCTCATCTTCCTCTCAGTGGAGAGCGAGAACTTGGAGACAGTTAACAAGTATCGAGACCCTGAAGCTCTGATCCCTTCTGAAAGAACGACTGGCATCATTTGTTGTACTTGTACTCTACTTTCAAAATCCTTTCCTTTCCTTTCCTGCCTGTTGATTCAGTCTTTCTCAATTTAATTTTATACTTAATTGATGTTTTCAACTACTTATTGTTGCTCTTTTTTGGAGGTTTTATCCACTCTGATTATGTTTAGTTTCAGTCTTTTGACAGAAACCTATTACTAATTTGAACAGTTAGTCACTGTAATCATTTGCTAAATATCAATTCATTGGCTTTTCCAGTTTTGCTGAGCAGCTCTCCTAGGTTGCCACCGGGTTTTAAATAACGCCCGATCTGTCAAATGACTGAAACAAACTCCCTGGCTGTTACTTGGTAATTTACGGTAGTTTAGTTCTTGTAGTGTAGGTAAAGGGTAGGAGCAGGCGGTAACTACTAACCAGAAATATTTATGTCCACTTCCTGACATAAAACTACACGAAAAGCACGAAACTGACCTTCCTCCACAGTAGAAGTCGTCTATGTCATTTTCTTCCTCATCTACTTTTTCTTCCTCCACTTTGCTTTGGTTCTCATCGGGCTGATCGTCCTCATGGCGCTGATCGCCCTCTTGGTGCTGATCGCCCTCTTGGTGCTGATCGTCCTCTTGGTGCTGATCGTCCTCATGACGCTGATCGTCCTCATGACGCTGATCGTCCTCATGACGTTGATCGTCCTCTTGGTGCTGATCGTCCTCTTGACGCTGATCGTCCTCATGACGTTGATCGTCCTCTTGACGCTGATCGCCCTCTTGGTGCTGATCGTCCTCTTGGTGCTGATCGTCCTCTTGACGCTGATCGTCCTCATGACGTTGATCGTCCTCATGACGCTGATCGCCCTCTTGATGCTGATCGTCCTCTTCCTTCTCCTCCTCCTCTCCTTTGTCTTCCTCTTGTTGCTCATCTTCCTTTTCCTCCTCCTCATCTTCGTCAAGGTCAGAGCAGTTGAGGAAGTCAAAACTTTCAAGTGCCGTCTCGACTTCTTGAATAAAACTACAAGAAGTAGGAAAGGGAACCTGCAGGGGGGAAAAAAATCCAGGTGTTTATACCACATATAACCATCGACGTGTCCCGTGTTAATAAAAACCACCGGATATACAGATGTGAGAGCTTACCGTCGGCGGCTCCTCTGGTTGTTTTAACTCCTGGACGGACTCGTGCGGCCGACTTTGTCCCTCAGTGGTTCTGTCCTCTGTCTCTGCTTCAGTCCGTGCTGCGGCGTCCTTGGACGCCTCGTCCTTTACCTCCTCCGCCGAAACACGCGCTTGTTGGCCGCCGCTTTCAGGCGCGTCCGTCGACGCGGGACGCTCAGAGGAGACGTCCGGGCACGAGCAGCTCAGGTCCGTTGAGGTCTGGGAAAGGTCGGCGGACTGGACAGACGCCCTGTCTGCCACGTTACAGTCCAGGCTGTGGGAGCAGGAGGTCTGCAGGTGGCCGTTGGGCACGACGTCGCCCTGCGACTCGTTGGCTTCCGTCTCGTCCTCCTCCTGGTTGGACGAGAGCGAAGGCGTCGACGCGCTGGATTTGCGCGGCGTGAACGACAGCGGGGTGGCGTGAGCGGTCTGCAGCAAGTTGGAGGCCGACAGCCTCTGGGCGTGGTGGGCCAGGGCCGGACTGGAGGAGTCGTCGGAGGACTCGGAGGAGTTGGACCACACGGTCCCGTTCTCCAGCTCCCCCTGCCGCTTCAGCAGAGACTGGACACGGCGAGAGACAGACCAGACCAAAAAGAGACAGAATATTAGTTTAAACTGAAATATCAAAAAGATTAAAAAAAGTGTTGAACAAAGCAATCATATTGATTAAAGCAGCGGTTCTCAAACTGTGGCGCAGGCCCTCTCAGGGGTCACAGAGAGGCATTGAATCGGGGGTGTGCATGACTGAAGAATGCGGGGTGGAACTCGAGTCAAATGAATCTGTTCCAGGCAGGACCGATAACAAACGAGCGCATTCGAGGCTTTCAAAGATGCAGATCAGCGAGATTTATTCCGAAAGCAAAATGAAATTTAAAGTATGATGACACATTTTTGGCTGGTTAGAAAAGGAAATGCCTCCAAACTAAAAGTCAAGGTCTGACTAAGTTAACCTATCAGCTCTATTCGCTCCATAGTGACTCCTGCAGTTAAAGCCATGTGTATTTCATTGGGATAAATATATTTATTGTCATATTGATTTGAAATTATATTTATGGCTTTGGGATAAATTTCATTTGTGCCGTGGTCTAGTTATTTAAATGAAATGCTGTTCATTTTGTTTTATCCAAACATTTTTTTTATGGTGGATAAAACATTTCAATTAGCTACCAGGAGAACAGGGGACGGCTGTTTACTTTTTATGCAGCTTTGTTTGGTGTCTGGCTCGGACACCGTCGGGTCCTTTTTCAGTTTTCCGTTTGAGTTCAGTCGATTTGGAAACAGGATCTCCACTCCCGTTTTACATTAAACTCTTTGGACAGGGCTTTGTTCTCAAAATACGGATTCTCATCTAAATATCCTCAAACTTGGAGACCTCCACCCTGAGATGAGTAATGAAGTGCTTCCTCATCTTCCTCTCAGCGGAGAGCGAGAACTTGGAGACAGTTAACAAGTATGGAGACCCTGAAGCTCTGATCCCTTCTGAAAGAACGACTGCTGTTATTTGTTGTTTCGTCCAATCTGGTTATGTATAGTTTAGAGAACCACTGGATTAATCAATTCAGTGTGTCTTTAATTTGAACAAGTACTCACTTTAATCAGTTGTCATTGTTTTAACACTAAAAAACATTTACTTTACAAATGCGGTTTTATTTTTTTTTACTGCAGAATTCTATGACTTGAGAGTAAGAGTTTATCTGTGGTAGACACCTACTACATATCTAGGCAGTGTTTATAATTCACTTTGTGCTTCGGTAACATAAATTATATATCACTCGTCATACTTTTACAGAATAAATGATTATTAACTAACTGAAAAAATGTCTGGTAACCATTAATCAAACCAATAATCATTCAATTATGGGTGAAGGTAATAAATCTTACAAATTATCACACACACACACACTGTCTTTCCCTGGAATGTCGGTTTAGAATATAATAATAATAAAAAAATCTTTGCCTGCCTTTCATCAGTTTCATTGCAAATTATAGAGGAGCCGGCTTTTTCTATTGATCTAAAAAATTCAAGTCATTAATCAATTAATTAATTCATTAATTGTTTAGTCGATCAACAGAAATATCAGTTGGCAGATTTTTCATCATGTCACATTTTGAAGATGACACGTGATGATCCTGGATTTTTTTAGACCATTTGTCAATTTGTCTATTTGATTAATCAAAAAGTAATAAAATAATCTGTAATCAAAACAGTCATTAGTCGCAGCCGCTTTGGAATTTAACTGGAGTGATTCATTTCAGAAAATTTCAACGTTGATTTATTTTGATTAATGAATCATTTTTGTTCACTTGGTTCACTATTACACTACACTACAGCTACGTCCCACACACCGACTGTACGCAGGTGGATCGGGGCGTCGCACGACGGCTTAATTCACAGCGTAAGGAAGCCGTCCTGCCCGTGGCGTGGCGTCCATGGAACAGCTCCGTCAGCGAGCGGCTGTGTCTCTCCCCGCCGTGAGGCATGCTCTTCAGCGAGGTGAGGAAGAGGAGGGACACGTTGGAGTTCTACTCGACCACTATCAAACAGCTACAAGGACCACAGCTCTGCTCATACATGCCGCCGCTGTCACACACCCCATCACCACCACCACTACTGCTACTGCTACAGCTACAGCACACTTCACTCCCACGACCACATGACCCGACACACAGCCGGCTGTGAAGGACCTCACACACATCGGTGCTACCGCTACACATTAAACAGTCGGAGAGCAGCTGAAATAGAACAAGCCGGTGAGATGGAAGTAATAGTTTCCGTCAGTAAGACAAACACACAGCGTATATGTAGGAATAACAGTGTAAGACGTGAGTCATGGAGTTATTAACCCTAATGCACTGCACAACCTTTTGTACAGGTTGCATCTTTTTGCACTGGTATACCAGATACTTCTCTTTGTTTTTATAGTTTCACCTTATTTTACTAAGTCACTTTCTCCTTTTGTTGGTAATTTAATTATTATTCAATAATAATAACGATAATCTGCATATTGTGTAAACTATCAGATGCCTTAATTTCCCTTTAGGATCAAGTATCTACATTACTGTTCCAATGTTTGGGATCACTTAGAAATGTCCTTTTTTTTGAAAGAAAAGCTTTTTTTTCAATGAATATAACTTTAAACTAATATACATCACTAATGTGCTAAATGACTATTCTAGCTGCAATGTCTGGTTTTTGGTGCAATATCTACATATGTATATAGAGGCCCATTTCCAGCAACTATCACTCCAGTGTTCTAATGGTACAAATTTTCTATTTGTTTTACAACTCATGGCGGTAAATGGAAAACACTAAATTGACTGGATGACCCCAAACTTTCGAACAGTAGTGTATAATAATAATAATAATCTTTTCTTAAATTTTGTGTAAACTACTGGATGCCTTAATTTCCCTTTGGAACCAATAAAGTTTCTATCTATCTAACAGATACCAGCAGCAGTGATGGAGTTTTTGTTGGTGTAAAATGCTGAGATCAAACGTGTCTTGATGACTCACATAGAAAACCTGCTCTCGCATAGAAGGCGTGTCAGGAGGGCTCTGGTTGGACAGCAGCCGTTTGGAAACCGTACTGGTGGACGACGTCTGGTCATCCTTGTCAAACGGACTGGAGACGAAGGAAAGGGGGGAAAAAAAACAGGAGAGAAAGTGTGAGAACAGAGAGAAAAGATGCCTGAATACACAGGCCGCAATGAAGGCGAAGTACGAATTACCTCCAGGTGACCTCCAGGTTCAGCTTCACCGTCCCGAGGTCGTTGATGTCCACGGCGAGCGTCTGGGGAAGCGGACAGAACAGGTCCAGCATTTCGCAGGAGACGCTGCCGACCACCACGTGATTGGCCAGGCTCTTCAGCTCCGTCACCTTGACGACGGGGAACAGACGGACCGCAGATGAGACGAGGGTGAGCAAACAGTGGGAATTTAAAGGACAGTCCTTTTTAAAGAGGTATTAATCTATAGTATGTCAAAACTTTATATAAAATTCATTTTTAAAAAAGCACATGAATCAGACTCTTACACTGGGGGACACTTTCCATCTTAATCATGAATAATGTAATTTATTTTTGAATCAAACCTACATACACCATCTTGATATTATTATTCTTAAGTGTAGCAAATGTGGATTAATCCGCCACTGAAAATAGTCCCAAACAAAAGCAGTCTTTCTCCTGTTTGAGTGATGTTTGCTGAAAAATGCACCTCTATCTTAACCTGGGTATACAAAGGAGCCAACTTTACCCTCATCTAGAGAAATGACAGAACGGAGGAGGGTGCAGCAAGACGCAACGTTGTTGATAACTGTGGATCCAACATGGCAGCAGATGTTAATTTACCTTTCAATGCAGCCTCAGAAAGTGTTCTTAGTAATTTAGACCTCAGGGTTCATTTGAAAAATGAGCAACTCTTAGCAACTCTCTTTCTCATACGATTGGCTATAAGCTATGTACAGATGCATCTGACAGACATTACTAGTGCTGAGTAAACAGCTCTGATTTCATAAACCACACCTCCATATGAACAAATGAATGGATGGTTCCCAGACCGATTATCAATCTACATTGATATAAAGTCTGGTGTTAGCCAGGCTACCTACAATATACCATTTTTTTTCTTAAGTTTACATCTTCAGTAGTAACACGTGTGTTTGCGTCTGATTACCACAAAATGGACAGGAAAACCAAAACAGATTCACTGCAAAAAACTGAAATCAGGTAAAAATGGTACAATTCTTGGTACAATTAGTCCAACATTGAGTAGAATTGTCTTATTCCACTTATTTTCTGCTGATTTATCTGCAAGTGGAATAAGGTAATTCTACTAAGTGTTGGACTAATTGTACCAAAAATAAGATATTTTCACCTTTTGCAGTGTTTAGAGTTGTTTTTTGTTGTTGTTTCCACAAGATGAGCTCAAAACCTGGAATAAAGCGCCTCGCTACCTTGATTGACAGCAGTTCTGTGACGAGGGGCAGGAAGATGTACTCCTCGCTGTCCCACATCTGCTTGTTGCTGACTTCCACGCGGCCTCGTAGCCTCCAGCGTTGCCGCCCGTAGCGCATTAACACCTGACAGGGGCCGAAAAGAAAAATAAATAAATGATGTGATGTGACAAGAAGCAGAATCGTATAAAATCTGCATCTCTGTGTTTGTGCTTGTGCCTCTTACCTCGTACTGGTCGCCAGCGCACAGCCGCGCAAAGCCAGCGAGGCCTGAAACAATCAGAAATAGACTCGAAAAATGAGAACTAGCCCAACAGACGGGGGTAGGAAATCATGTGACTGAAAAGTGACTCACCCTTCATCTTGACATGAAATTCTCCCATCTGGCTTTCCAATTCACTCTCAAGAGAGCACATGTGCTGCGGAGACAGCGAGAGGAAACGGTTTAATAATGTTTAAATTGTTATAACGAGAGAGTATACAGAACACGGGCTGACAAAAAAAACACAGTACAGGGAGAATCACACCCACTGCACATCAGCAGTCAGTCACTGACCTCTGTACATTCTCTGTAGCCCTTGTTGGCTTCACTCAGGCTCTCTCTGGCCTCTTTGCTGCCGGTGGCCGAGTTAAACGCCGCCACCATCTTACTCGCCCCGTCACGCAGCCGCCGCTGTATACAGTAAGCATCGTACAGCTCCTCAACCTGGAGAAGCAAATATTACCGTCGTTTTAACGAGGAGTGTATATAAGTAAAGGGTGTAAAACTATTTTTATATAGCCAATATAAACAATGGGGATTACAGCAAGGAAAGAATGCAAAACTAATTATAATAGAGACAGAAACAACACAGAGAACGGGTACAGAGGCCACAGAGGTCCAAAAAACCTGTTTCTGATAAAGATGAATCGTCACTAGCAGCGATCTGTAGACACACATTACACAGGCTGATTGAATAGAGAAGTAGAGCTGAACGATTTTTAGGGAAAAAAAATGAATAGTGATTTTCTGGTAGATGTCTTCACGATTTCATTCACGATTTTCTTCACAACCAGTGTTGGGGGTAACGAGTTACAAAGTAACGGATTACAGTAACGTTATTACCATCACAGGTAACGAAGTAAAGTAACGCGTTACACTCAAAATACCAGTAACTACTTTACTAAACTTTAGGAACGTGCTTTCCTGCGTTACCCAAACCACTCTTGTCAGTGTAAGAAGTCCTAATATGTTTTAGTGGTGCATGCATCCTGTCCGTCGTTGGACCTGCCCGTGTGCTTGTCTGGGCACCGTTGCCACAGCAACACGATTTGAGTGCGTTGAGTGACTGGTGTTGTAGGAAATAGTGATGGGAATTGTCGTTCACTTTGAAGAACTAGTTCAGTTCAGATCGTTCAGTAAAAAGACCCGTTATTTTTTTGTATGATATTTTAATAGGATATTTGTCCATGTATCCATGCGGTAACTTTTAACATTTTCTTTCTGGAAAGTAAAGTAACTAGTAGTGAAGTTACTTTTCAAATGCAGTAACTAGTAAAGTAACATAGTTACAAATTTCACAAGTAACTAGTAACTAGTTACTTTTTTTAGTAACTACCCCAACACTGTTCACAACAACATTCACGAACATCAGGAGACTTACATCATACCATTACAACAATAAATGCCATGACTCCGATGCAAGAATGAAAACTAAGTCGAGGATTGATTTCAAATGTCGTCCTATTTATTAACAAGAATCACGCTATTCGTGGCTAACTGAAGAACTAAAAGAGCCGTCCATGTCTTAAACTTAAAGTCGAGCAAAAGATCATTCAGGTCTATAGAGGAACAACAGACCTACATGTAGCTTCATGAGTGGAATAGCACCTTCTGGGGTAATGATCAGTCTTCAGTTTTGTCACAGATCAGCTGGAGAATATTGTTACTGAGCCAATTGTTGACGATGTAACAGGCAAACCTGTCATTTAGATGCATTTATCTCATGAAAAGGTTTCAAGTAATTTACATCTTCATAGAAGAATAAAAGCAGCGTTTGTGGAAGTTTATTTTTAGCCACTAGGGAGCAGAGGAACAAACTAAAAACACCACACAGACATACAGTAAACGTATTAGCAAACTGACGCCTATTCACAGACACAGAGAGACTTTACCATCATGTGGAGTCATGCTTCTGGCCACCTAACAAGCTTACAGTCAGTATTCATTCCCCCTACCCGCTCCATTTCAATATCAGTCGACTCACGAGGGAAATATCTGGCCTCTTCATTGCTAAAATGTCGAATTTATTCAACAGCCAGTCGCTAAATCTGTCTGCCTCTCTGTCCATAACAGTGTGTAACAGTAGCTGTGGGACCAGTTCGTCACTACGTGCGACTTTTTTCACATTAAATATTTCACTTTTAATTCACTTCCGTCAAGTGACCCTTTAAATAATAAAACCGGTCCATTTAGTGAGTCATTTCCTTTATACATACACACCTTACTGAGGTGGAATTCCAAGCGACGCATGAACCTCTCGATGGCTTTTACTTGCTGAAACAAAAAAAAAGCAAGAGAACAATTGATTAAACTTGACAACCTAATACAGAATGGATGTATTATACACACACACACACACACACACACACACTCTGTCTTCTCTCAGCTATCAGTGGTTCTCTCTCCCTCTCTCTCTATGAAAAAGGGGTTTCATAGCGGGTCGAACGGGTTTCCGACACATCGATAGTGCCACAGCCACAGAAGTTTAAAAGTTCAAACCAAAATATGCCTCCACAAGAAATGATTCCAATCAATTCCATATTTCAAAGTACATTTTTTACTCACTTAAAAATATAATAATCAGTTTTAATACATATCAGGCTTAAAATGTTCTGAAAAGAAATTTGGGCACATCAAAAAAGACATGAGTGAGTGGGAATCACATCGCTGAAAATCAGCCAGAAATGAAAGAAACTCACCACATTCTTCACATCATTTTCCCTAAAAACTGTCATTTATTGTGATGAATCCTTGGCAAAGCGTTCATGCTTCTCAATAAATTCTTATGCGAGTGTTTCTTCTCACAATTGTCTTTGTTAACCGGCGAGTCTTCCTCTTCAAAACTTGCTGTGCATTTTTTTATTCTTCTTTTAACATTTCAAGGTAACTATATTAAAAGCCAGCTAACATTTTCTCCCTTCAGCTGTGTTTAGTCCCTTATCATATATATATATCCCTTTAATATATCACTTGAATTTAAGATTATTAAAAATGATCCCCCGAGTTGGTGCCCACTGATTACCTTATTCCAGTTTCACCCACCCTCATTACCCAAGTTAATGTGTGAATGAAACTCACCTTATCCTGCTCATACAAAGAACCCTGCAAAGAAAACGAGACAAAACATTTTAGCATCACAATGCTTAAGCGTCCTGACTAAAGTGGCTGGTGACGACGGCAGTGGGCCTGGTCGGTGCCAGCGTGACCAGTTTGAGTTCTCACCAGACGGCCGTTCCTCTTGTTCTCTCTGATCTGCTGACCCAGACTGTCCAGCTCCAGCTGGTGGACCTGCAGGTACGACCTGGCAACGGAGGAAAGGAAAAAAAAAAAGCACCGCCGCCGTTACTTTGCTGTGTCAAATGTCAGGTTTTCCCAAGCGCATTCAGTGTTACTGCCTGAAAAAGCGTGTACTCACTGTAAGCCTCTGCGTAAGGCGGCGTACACCTCGTCCAGCCGCTCCGGCTGGGGGGTTTTAGCGGGTGGCAGTTTGGTGGAGCCCGTGAACATCCTGCTTCCTTACAAGGCACGTTTCTCTTAGATCAAACAGTGCTGAGGCAGATAGAGAGAGAGAGAGAAGTGGGATCATTTCTGATAAATCTTTCAAGATTACAACAAAAAACGGGCATTGCAGATGTAAGCAGCTGCTCACCTGTTGAGTGGAGAGATATCGTCACTACTGTAACATGCTTGGACAGCGGAATGCAGCGCTGTGGCTTTAACAAACCGTAGGACATGTCCTGTAATTATGAGAGAGAGAGGAGACGTTTGGAGGCCGAAAAACAAATGTCCCTTTTCAGCTCATAGCTCGCTGTACCTGAGAGGAATATTTCTCCTACTTGGGGATTATAAAGGATTCTGATAATTACAGTGTTTGGACAGAAAATGAAAAAAAAAAAGAGAAGGGGAGGGGAGGTGGGTAAACTCTTTCACTTCCTCAGTCTGGCCTCATTGTTTTGTTGAGAGTCTGAGGCAGTGAGCGACATGTTAGCAGCGGCCACAGTGGCCACCACTGACAACAGCAGGGAGCACAGCCTGCGTTTTGCTTCTCTTCCTCTTCCTTCCCCAGCTCCTCCAGCCCCTCCCTCCTCCACATCCACATCCAGCACCAGACTACAGGAAGTCTCATGGCTGACGCTACACAGGAAATTCTACACAGAAGTTTGGCCCAGGAATATAAAACCATCCCTGCGATGAGTGCAAGCGTTTTTAAAAAAAAAAAAAAAAAAAAAGGCCCCATTTTTCTGCTCTGAGCGAAGCCAGATAAGCGCGATGCCACGGCCAGGGGAACCTGCGTGAAGAAGAGAAGGTCCTGACAGAGCACAAATCAGAGTCCTAAATCAAACTAAACCTGCCGAGTAAGAGCCAAAAGCACGTTAACACACGGGATCTGTGAACGAGCGAATGCGGAGCAGATCAACTGGTGGCATCTGCTCTGCATTGTCTCACCGCAGGAGAGAAAACAACCTTATTACAGCAACTGTTCCACCTGATGGAAAACACTCAGTTTTAAAGTCTTATATCATCCAAATCCCGCTGATATGAGAATAATCATTACACATCCTGCTGTCTTTCCACGTTCTCCTGCAACACAGTGGGGCCGGGGTCCAGTTAAACCACTAATCTGTAGCTGCAAACTGGGAGGATTAACAAGAGGCTGCTGTAACATGGCAAAGAGAAGGTGCTAATACCACAGAGCATTTTTTGGGGGGAAAAAACACCCAAAAACCAGCCGCCTATTTTAGTCCTGTATCCGAATGCAACCAAAGAACATGAACTATGATACTGCGATCATCATAAGAACACACACACACACACAGACACCCATAAATAGCTGCACCTGAAGCCCACACACAGGCCGGGCCTGCTGTAGTAATGTTGATAATAACGAGCACCGCTCGCCCGGTTTCCTCTCTGTCAGATGTGCTTTTATCCCTTTCCTTACATTAGAGATCATTAGCCGGATTAATCCTCCGCACCGAGCAGAGCGAACAAAGAGGACACTGTTTCCGATCACCTCACAAGACCAGAGTTTTGTTTAAAAACAGCCTTTTCATGCACAAGCTCATACAGCCTCGGTCGGGCATGAATTGTAGCTGAAGATCATTTCCATTATTAGTTGTTAATCATGACTTTTTTTTCTGTGAAACAGATTAAATGTTTAGTTTTTTGAATTTCCACAAAAAGAGACTAAAACCCAAAGATATTCAACTTTCAGCAGCACATCCACACATTAATGAAGCTGGAAACAGTGACTCATTTATCACTTTCTCTCTATAAATGATATTAACAACACATTAATTAACCTAATATTATAAAGTGTTTTAGAAAAGAAGCACAGACCCTCGCCTCTATTAAAAGAGGCATAAAACCCTTTTCATTACTGTTGTTTTCTTTATTCTATGTTGTATTTTTAAGGCTGTAATACTTCAGATTTACCGTGAATGAGAAGTGCAACAGTACAAATCAAACGCATTCACTATTCAAATTAAAATTGGGTTAATCTGATGCCAAGGAATCAGTCACTGTGTATTACAACATAAGAACTAAATGTTAAAATCTTAAGTTCCATTATTAATTCTTTTTCACGTGTTTGATAGGAAAAACCAATGAACAGATAAAGGATCAGAACAGTGAATCTACACATGAATGAAGTTGGAATCTTCCTCGATCTTTGGCGTTTTTGCTTCATAAAGGATCTCATTAAATATGAATGTAAATCAATTTCCTGATGACCTAATTGACTAAACTGACTGTTTTTACACTAAAACTGCATAACGACAGAAATCAGGTGGATGTCATTAAGTTAAGTGCCATCATAAAACTGCTTTAACAGTATTTGATTTACTAGGATTATGAAATGTTGGCGTATTTGGGAAGCTGTGGCAGAAAACTGCTAATAAAGAACTGGAAGTGATTAATTTCCTGTTGATCGCTATATTCACTAATCTAGAGCTAAAAAAAAATGCAGATTTCCTTCCTAGAACTGGGCTTTAATTGAGAGAGCATTAATAAACAAAAGCATTAGACACGAGTTCGTCCATACTTGGTGTGTTTGTGTGAGTGTTGGGGAGGGGGGGGGGGGGGAGGAGGAGGAAGAGGAGGATGAAGGGAAATGGTGTTACAATAAAATGCAGCCTCCTCGCCTCCAGATTAGTGGATTAGCCTGACCCGGCGACAGCAGGCCACTGAGTCGGATAAACACGCTCACACATCACGGCTCCGGTAATGACTAACTAACGGAGGAGGAGGAGGAGGAGGAGGAGGAAGATGGAGCAAACAGCAAACTTGAGAGACGGTGTCGAGCCAGATTTTGTATTCCGCAAATATCCCACCCGGAGCCCCCGGAGCTCATCACAGGCCACAAAAAAAAAAGTCCCGGTCCCGGTTCTCCAGGACCCCCACCTCCTCCGACGCCCTCTTCTCTTTAAAATCAGCGTAAACTCTCAGCACAGAGAGAGAGAGAGAGGGGGAGAGCGAGAGAGAGAGAGAAACGCTGTGAAATAAGAGAATCACAGCTAATTCCGACATCACAGCGAAGGAGGCAACTTCACGTCGGTCGGACTCGTGTAGAAGAAAAAAAAAAAACAATGTCAGAGGATTCTCTCCGTGACCTTGGCGATAAAAGCGGCGTCTTACCTCCGTGTTCCAGCCCCGCAGTCCGGAGAGAGTGGCCCGGGTCCCATTCCCACCGCGATGCTCCCCACAGCTAGCAGAGGTTTAGTTATTCTGGGCGCTGTCCTTCTTCGCTTTCGCAGTTTTTTGTGTCCACAGTCAAGCTAGCGACGGACGGCTGAGAACGACTTCCGGTTGACGCTTTTCAGCGTAAAATGCCATGTGCGACAGAATTCGGAGCTGGTTTTGGAAAAAGTACAAATACTCTGAAGAAATAATAAATATACAGCTCTGAAAAAATAAGAGACCAGTGAAAAATTATAATTTTTTTCTGATTTTACTACTTATAGGTATGTGTTTGGGCAAAGGGAAAAATTTTGTTTGAGTCTGTAAACTACTGACAACATTTCCCCCAAATTCCAAATTAAAATATTATCATTAAGAGTATTCATTTGCACAAAATGACAAATGGTCAAAATAGCAAAAAAATATACAATGTTTTCAGACCTCAAATAATGCAACGCAACAAGATTGAGAGGAGCATACTGGATTAAGAAAAGTGAAATGGGCTCAGTACGGACCCCTGGGGTACACCAAACATTAAAGTGGCTGATGATAATTAAAGGTGGAATATGTAAAATGAGCAGAATGCTGACATCTAGGCTGCATTCAAAACCTTAGTAGCACTACCTACTAACCAGTAATTACTACTTTATCACCATAGCAGCTCTATGTAGGAAGTTAGCCAGTAGAAGACACAATTTGGACTACCGCATCCTGCCCTTCCAGTGACTTCTGGGATAACATAGTGTGGTTTGCTTGTACAGTGCAAAATATGACTGGATGTAGAAAACCATCAAGTTACAGTTTGCTTACCTGTTGAAAGCCTATTTCAACAGGTAAGCAAACCTGTTGAAGTTTTGCTTCAACAGGTTCACTATCTAGAACATCTAAATCAAGGTATTTAGATGTTCTAGATAGTGGATTCCTCATTTTTGCCTACTACATATTTGCAGCTCTAGTGTCTGAAAATCATAGTTGCAAAATAAAAAGGCACAATCGAGCATTCAGGTTGCCAGGTTTGTTGCCAACTGTGTGAAGCAATCAGTCTGCGCCGTGTCAAGTGATGAATCATACAGGGTTACTACAAATTTCAACTAATCAATACATCATAAAATGAAGAGGAATTTGACCGACCGGTAACGTGTTAATTTAGCAAACAGGTTAGCTTAACTTACTGTTTGATGAGAAAAGTCACCATTTCCACATGTTTTAATAATAGTAAATCCTTTATATGTGTCCATGTGGCACACACTTCATTGATATTGCCTTCAGTTTTTGCTTTTTTCCTGTCACTCTGCTTCTGTGATTCATAATGCACCGTTCTCTGGGGATTTGAAGCTGCTGCAGGACTTCAACTGGCAACTCGCAATAGGCCTGTCACTAATAAATAATTAATTCACAGTACATATAATTCTTTTCTGAAAAGCTATATTTTTATTCTGTGCCCCTCTAAACACACTGTAGACACACACACACACACACACACACACACACTATATATATATATATATATATATATATATATATATATATATATATATATATATATATATATGCATTTGCTGCTAAGGATCTTTGCCACCTTATCCTCCACATATACTATAAATCCTAAAAAATCCGTTATCCTTTTTAATGCTGTATTCTTAGATTCTTCCCTGTTCAAATATATTCCATCTGTACATTACTGCATGTCTGTCTATCCTAAGAGAGGGAATCCTCCCCTGTTACCCTTCCTGAGGTTTCCGTTTTTTCTTCTCTTTAAAGGGGTTTTCTTGGGGGTTTTCATTGTACAAGGTGAGGGTCTGGAATGTTGGAATGGAATGTTGTATTGCTGTTTTATAAACTGTAATCTAATATTATATATTACTTGCATTACTTTTATTGTCATTTTCATTATCATTGTCATTCTGCTTCTCTATATTATTCCACTGTATACCTGGATCGACACATCCAAAATAGTATTTTGAAAGAAATCAATGCCTGTGCAAGATGAAACACACATTTTATTTAAAAAATAGGCAATATTGAAGAAAGCCAATACACCAAAAACTTAGGTAACAACCGTAGCTTTCTGATAAGCACTATTTTTATTATGATTGGTACAAGTAGGAACAAAGTAGGAGCAAAATATAAGGTGCATGTTCCCCATATTCTGGGGGTAACACTGACTGACACTGACACTCAAACTACATCATTCTGCAGAGTCAAATTCAAACGTTCACAACTGTAGGAACCAAAAAAGAAAAACACGTTTTTGAATCGTAGGGGACTTTGAAGCGAATGCTACTTTTATTTTGAAATATCGTTCGCCCAACCGGAAGCCATGTCTCCGCTAGTTGCTGTGGCAACAAGGATGTCCCTCAGCCTGTCACTGTTTTCTCCGTTGCTGCTGCTGCTGCTTCGCTGGCGACGCCGCGGTGAATCCAACGGAAAAAAAACAGACATGTTTCCGAAGAGGAGGACGAAGAAAGTAGCGACGTCTCCCAGCAACCACAGCCGTCACCCCGGGGTGTCCGGTACAGCATGGAGGGTCCATGTTAGTCGTTACGTTTATCAGGTGCAAGCAGCCCCCGGGGCCGTTTGTCCAAGTTTGACTGACTGAGTCTGGGAGGAGGAGGAGGAGGAGGAGGAGGAGAAGTGAAGGAGGAGGAGGAGGAGATGGGAAGCATGTGGCGCTTTTCCCACAGATTTCCTACAAACGGGGACGTCGGTCGCCGCTGGCAAAACGAGTCAGGATGAACAGAATCTTCCAGACTAGTGGGCGAACGTTTGTTAAATAACGGCCGCTGTGAACAAACGTTACTGAGACGTTAACGCTACTGAGACGTTACAGAAACTTTCACGTTACTACTGACCCACAGAGAAAAGTTGTGTACTAGTAGTTTTTATTTATTATTATTATTTTTCAGGACGTTAAACCGTTCCTATCCATTCATAACGGGCCGTTTTTGCAGCGGTGGTCATTCACAGCTACTACAACTAGTATTCCTAAAATAACTTCCCAACGAACTATGACTAGGAGGTTCCCAAACCTCAGAAACCACCAGACTGTGTTGCATCAGACTCAACATTAACACGGAGCCTTTAGTGATCTGCTGTTGAGAGACAGGCACATTAGAAGGAGACAAACTGAACACATTATACTCATAAAGGTCCCTTATTGTACACTTATTTGAAGATTTGCTATGCCTACAAGTGAATAGGGGCGATCTGAGAATGTATAGTTGTGACATCATAACTTCACGGAAGTCCTGGCAGCTGGTTTGGGTTTTAAGGAATAGTTTCTGAATATGTGCACATCTATGTGGATTGTGTGTTTTGAAATATGGGGCAGTATTTATAGAACAACTAGACCTTCCTTATAATCAAAAAGCAATTCAGATCCTTTGCTACAATATAAAACTATGTGCGTGGACACGTTATATTTCTACAGGCTTTTCACATTAAATTAGCAGACTATTCATGTTTATTTAGTTTATCTCCTGATGTGTCACCATACAGGGATTATCCAATCACCAAATGTACCAAAACTATGCACAGTCCCACCCTAATGTGTTTCCATAATTAGATTACGCTGTTAAACAGATAACCATCATCCCCTTTCACCATTGATCATTACCACGGCCATTAAATGATTATTCAGCGACTAAGGGAACCACACTGAGAGAATAGAAAACCAAAGCATAGAAAATTGTAGCAGAATACCAGTGAGGGCATTTTTAATTAGGCCCAACAGGCAGCACTTCACATGACAAGAACTCATATGACATGTCACATGCTAATAAGTTGGTTATTATTTTTGCTTCATATGTTATCATCTGTTAGCAGTAGGGCTGCAAATGATTATTTTATAGCCTAAATCAAGTAGGCTGATGCTTATTTTCTGTTTGTGAGTTGATGAACAACAGTGGCACCATGACCTAAAACAATTCCAAAAAAACAGCTGAAGCAGGAGAATACATGGCATCAAAGGCTAAAATAGGAAATGTGGAAGTGTGAATAGTGAAAATATCTAATACAACAGTGGTGTGCACATCAAGCCTCTATAGAGGCATTTATCACCAGCCCTTAATATGTGGCTCCTCTATATTCATTCATCACAGTTCTTAAAATAAAAGGCTGGAGTCACTTTCCACACAAACGAGTGAAGCGCTTAGTTTCAAGTCATCCGTTTAATAAAATATATTTGCAAGCAAAATACACTGGCATTTCTGTGTCAGATGCGTCTCGGCCAATTGAGAGAACAATAATAAGCGATCTTTTCTGCAGCTGTAGCGCTAAAATGTGTTAGCTGCCCAACCGCACCAGACTTTAGTTTTAAATATTCACCATTAAATTATCCCACGAGATCTACTACAGCTCCAGAAACCTAAACATCAGTCTCAGTCTACTTCTGTTTTATTAGTTGTACAGCCATACATCTCTTCTCATCTGCCACACAATTATTAAAATGTCATCAAGCTGCTACATAGCATTGCCAATGGTACAAACGAGGAAAACAACCCAAAGTGGAATGGCTACACAAGAAAGCAAAACGACATTCTTTCCTTGCACATAATTCATAACAATGTTATACATATGCATCATCTAGGGGATGTTACAGTAGCAGGAAATGAGCGTAAAAAAAGGAAGCAGTCTACAAGCCTTTACAAACTAAAATATGCTTAAAAAAGAATTCTCTAACCACAGCAAAGAAACCCCAAAATAAAAATATTTAATTTCTTGGCTGTAACTAAGGGCAATACCTCCAGCTTTCTCAAAAAGTTGCCACATTTTGTCGCCTTTAGACATTTTATTGTGATTTTTGTGTATTCAATTATTATTCTCTAGACTTTTTCCTTCATGGAAATTAGTTTGTCCAATCTGGGAAGTAAAACGCTCTCCAGTGAAGATACTGTACATTGATTGAAATGTGGAAAAATAATTCCATAATTTGTGTTCTCTGCTATTGATTAACAAAATTACCAAATGGCACAATGATGTGTAAAAAGTAAAAAAAAAAAAAAAAAAACTAAAGATTTCAGATCTTCCTAAAGTTTCATACACATAATATAAATTTATTCACTTTTGACTGATATTAATGTAGTGTTGTAATTAATGTCTAGATCAGAGCTCACAAACATTAATAGTCAACGAGAAAGCTAAATATATTGCCTTCAATTACAGCCTCCCCAAACCCAGAAAATGTACAAAACATCTTTTTTGGGGTAGGTAAAACCTTATTAAAAACCTTTCACCCCCTCATCGAAGACTTCATCAATACATGATTTTAAAAAAAAAGAAGAAAAAAAAGCAAACTCCTAAATTACAACAGTGATGTTTGCTTTTGTGCAGGATGCAAGTGTGTAATCAATAAATGCCGATAATTAATTGTAGATGATAACGAGGGGCTGGTGTGTGTGTGTGTGTGTACAGCGTTGGCTGTCCCGTCCATCACCGGTCCATCATGCTGAGGATCATCTCGGGGGTCAGGTCTCCGTTGGGCGGAGCCTCAGGCAGCTGCTGCTGCTGCTCCCGTGCCGGCTCCTCTCCCTGGGACAACTCCTCCAGCTGATCGGTCGACTTCTCTTCGCCGACCACCACCTTCACCGTGGACTCGTCGTCGTGATCGGCTCCAATCGTCTTCACGATGATGTCACCCACCTCGCCGGTGGCCTCGTCCTCAACGCGGATGATTGCCGCTGCTGTTAAAGAGTTTCGGGTCAGTGTTGGTGCCAGAATGCATTGATATACTTCTCTAAACTGTTAAAATGGCTCAAAGGAAACACTGAACAGGATTCATATGCATTTTCATGACATTCCAAGTTATGTGCAAAGTCACAATAACTTAATTTATTAACACTTATGCAAAACCAGGACAACAATCCAGCATGCTATCAGTAATCAGTGCCAATAAATCAAATTCAATTAAATAAGCCATTAAAATAAATTGTTCCATTTCGTGCATTTGAAAAGGTTTTGTCTGATGTCAAACACAGCTCATAGGATTAAAACAAGTCCCTGCTATGAGCAGTTACTTATTGTGATTTTGCATACATTTTGTCAAATTGTGCATCAAGTCCACTGAGTCTTTTACAATATCCCTAACTTACTGGAAGTATTGCATTGCCAGGCCTAACTATTCTCATCACAAACTCCCAAGATTTTTCCATGTTGTCACAATTGTATTGAAATGAATCGAGATGAAATTTGGTCCAGGACGTGAAAGTCACTTACTCTCCGGTTTGCTCTTTGGGGGCCGCCCACGTTTCCTCTTGACTGGGGGCTCCACGGGAGCCGGGATGGGGACAACTGGTGGAGCCTGATCCACCTCGATCTCAGCCAGCAGATCCTCATCATCTTCTGCCTCATCCATGTCTCCCTCTACATATTACAGAGGAATATTCAGCAGGTACTCATTTCTCAAAATATTAACACAGATGATGCCTCAGACAGACAAGAACAAAAGAAACACTCCAGCCCAAAAGAGTGCAATCAATTCACCTTATTGTGAGACTATATACACTGAAGGCAATCCAAATCTAACACCAAGGTGGAATTCTTACTAAATATTATGTCAAATTGAGTATGTAGTGCATTCCAACCACATGGTATGATGATTTTTGTATACACGAGAAAATCCCAGATGTAGAACAAATCAAGAATTTCTATGTATGGTGTGAGTCTACTGGACACATTCATCTTCCCTCGAAATGCACCATCTCTCTTCAGAATACGCAATGGCAGACAAAATCATTTTTAACAACACTGTAATTTTAATATGCATTAAAATAATGGACAGTATTACATCAAGTGGAAACTAATGTTTCACGTTTGGGAATCAACATCTTTCATGAGGATTTGTGAGTGAACGGCCATAATTAATCATTTAACAATTAGGCAGTATGCAGTACATACTGACTGAGTGTGCAATATGTGGTAAGCAGTATGTTCTGTTAATCAAATCAGAGGAAAATAAAGCTACCATTTTTCAGATGTTAAACTCTATATAAAGAATATTCTTTAATGAACTAGAAAATAAAAAAAGACTAAAATTTCACATCAAACACTCAAAGTGTGCAGCAGTAGTATCTGCCTTCACTCCTTTTGGAACATTACATCATATTTACACTGTATTTGAAGCCATTACTGGACCAATTAGAAAAATTCCAAAAACGTCTGGACTCCTAAGGCTCCATATTTAAACATACGTGAAGGCTTGTGAAATGGAATGTCTTCCCTTACCAGAGTGGAGACAGTAGAATTTGACACCATTGCTTTAAATAAAAAGTTCCAAAACATGTGCACTCCCAAGTCACCATTTTCCTAACAGACATTGCAATTCACAACCCTTGCAATTTAAGAAATTACATGATGTGATGGGGTGTTACTTATACTGGATAAGAGGTTACTAGAGGTTTTACAATAAAAAAATATTGTCCTCCAACTTACAGGGGAAAAAATAAATAAATACCTGTATCGTCGTCATCATCATCCTTCCTGGTCTGCATCTTCCTCTTCCTGCCACGGCGACCCTTTTTAGGTAGAGTTCCATTTTCTTCTCCAACTTCATCACCCATGCAGTTCTCATTGTGACGCAGCATGGTGTTCTGTGGAGCATATGCAGTCATCACAGATGGTCAAATATTGTAGACAGCTACTGTATTATAGGATGAAGGAGTAGTTGTGAGTTGATGCGTGTGTGAAAACAGTTCAGTCCTACCCTGCGGGTGAAAGACTTGTTGCACTTGTTACAGATGAAGGCAGTGGGGACAAAGTCGGGATTATGGTAACGCTTGGTGTGCATGTCCAGAAGCTGCTTCTGCCGGAATGTTTTCTCACAATGGCTGCAGGCATACGGCTTCTCTCCTGTGTGTGTACGCTTGTGCATTATCATGTGGCGCTCCTGTGGGGTGACAAGCCAGAGAAATGACGGCCATTTAGCTTCATAGAATAAAATCCACGACGGCACAAGTGCTACATGTTGCCCTCAACACATACCTGTCTGCAGCAATAGTCACACTGCTCGCACTTGAAGCGTTTCTCGTTTTTGTGGGTCTTCTGGTGCTGGATGAGAGCGTATCGCTCATGAAACACAGCATCACAATAACGGCATTTCTTTCCACTTTCAAGAAAAGAGTGCTGCTTCCGCAAGTGAACACCTGGGACATAAAGACATGAAATCAATTCGATACTGCATACTGATTGTATTTGTATAGGGCTGATAAATACTGAGCTCTTACAAGTTAAATGCAATATTATAATATCATGAGATTTACATGCACCAAACCACGACCCATAACCTACCTAGGTCACTCTTGCGTGCAATGACAGTATCACAGTGTGGGCAGTGGAACTTGGCCACATTCTCCGTGTGTTTCTGCAGAATGTGCATCTTCATGGTGCCACTCTGTGTGAAGCGGGCATGGCAGATGTAGCATTCATACGGCTTCTCGCCTGCAACAGAGAGGAGGCCGATATGGCAAAATGAGGGACTTGTCTCAAAACAGAGAATCCATGCAACCACTAGAAGCTGTGAAATTTTTACCCGAATGTGTCCTCATGTGTCTCTTCAGCTTGTACGTGTCTCTGCTGGCGTAGCTGCACAGACTGCACTGGAACGGCCGCTCCCCTGTATGGGAGCGGATGTGCCTTTTCAACTTACTCACCTAGAAAAACAAAAAAGAAAATAAAAAACCTGTCGTGGACTACAGGGAAGAATTAGTTTAGGTTTATACTAAACAGAACTGACATGCGTTTACTTACCTCCACACTGCAATAGTCGCACATGGAGCACTTGAATGGCTTTTCGTGTGTGTGTTTGTAGCGGCGATGGCGCACCAACTCGCCGCTGGTCACGAACGCCATGTCACAGTCTTGGCATTTATGCGGACGTGTGCCTATGAAGTCAAGGAGAATGACAATGAGAGAAAGAAGATTTTCCCTCTCTGTGCAGCCTAATATGAAGCTCACTTGGAGCATGGCTGAAAAGAAAACATACATCTAATCTCTTTGGGCTAAGAAATTAATGGTAATTCTCTATCAAAAAGGTTTTCACTAATTGTGGTCTATAAATGAACTATTCATTTACCTGTATGTGTGTTAAGGTGGTTTCTCAGCAGTGTGACGGTCCTGAAGGCCCTTCCACACAAGTGACACTTATGAGGCCTCTCATCTGTGTGGCTCTTCATGTGTCTGTCCAGGTTGGAGCGACGTGGACATGTGTAGCTACACAGCTCACACTGGAAAGTTTTTTTTACACCTGCATACAAATAAAATGTTTTTTTCCCCATGTTGAAAAAAATTAAGAACAAAACAAGCCAGTTTTAAGAGTGTAACAAGGAAGGAAGTCAAAGATTTTAGATGTGGTACACCAAGCAACCGTGTTTAATTCAGACCTTTTTTCTTGATCTTGGTGGGTTTAGGTGGCTTCATGTTGCCCACGACCTTCTCAGCATTCACCTCTGACAGCAGCCCCTCCTGCTGCTCTTCCTCAAAGTCGTACACAGAAACATCCATGTCGCGATCTCCCTCTGCATAACGCAGGGAGCTCTTCTTTCCTTTCTTTGCTTTACGGAGAGCAGCAACAGGCTGGTATTCTGGGTCCTTGTTCCACTCTGGGTCTCCTTGCTGGGGCTCAGGGGCTTCCTCTTCTGCTGCCTCGTCATCTTCTTCCTCTTCTTCCTCATCCTCCTCTTCTTCTTCCTCCTCTGCTGCTGCTGCTATTGTTCCTTGAAGCTCCTCCTGGGCTGCCTGAAGTTCCTCCTGCTCCACAGTCTCCACTTCTCCATTGGCACCCACTTTCACAACCTAAAAAGAAATACTTTTTATTAAAACTTTTCATCATAAGTTCACATGTTTTTCCCCCCCACAGTAGCCCATAAAAGAGTCTCACCTGGAATCCCTCTGGCAATGGAAGAGTATGACAGATGACTGGATCTGTATCCTTGTTAGCTGTTGAAGCATCAACATAGGTGGCCTGGAAACCCTCTACAGTCGCTGTGGTGACCGGTACCTGCACCAGCTGAAGCTGACCAAGACCTAAAGCAGCACCCGCCTGCTCCTCCATATTCACCACCTACATAGAACAATTGAAGAAAAACAAAACATGTCACACCACTGAAAAACCACATATACCCCACCACTACCTTAACCCATGACCCACACCAACCTGGAGGGTGATGATCTGACCGTCTTCTCCACCAGTAACAGTCACTGTGCCGCCTCCCTCCAACACCTCAGTCTTCATCTGCAGCAGAGTTGGATCAAGCGCGTCCATGACCATCATCTCCATGTTTCCAGCCACCTCTCCTTGGATCAAGGCCTCTCCGCCCTCTGGCAGGACCTTCCCGTCAGGAGCCAGGTCAGTAGCTTGAGCGGTGTCCATAGAAACTACCTCACCCTCCATGGCAACGGGCCAACAAACACACTTAAATGGGGAATAAATAAACATTATTTATTGGAAATATAATATCGACAGACTACATTTCTAAAAATCAAATGCTTAAACAACTTCACTTTAAAATAAGTTGTATAACGGCAAACTCTTCACCCTTAAAGAAGGGGGGGATCATTACAGATATAAAAAAACTATTGGTATTTACAGTCCCCATCGGGTAATAGAATCACTTAATTGTTCACTTACACTTTGTTAGTGCTGTATTTTTAAAATAATATGTGTGATCTTTAACACAAATTAGAATTAATGAGATGCAGAGAACACTGCAGCAAAACTTCTCAAGAGAACCACAAAAATATTCCCTCAGTCTCGTCTGGTGGTATTGAGGCAGTTTTTTCAGACATCTTTGTTGAACCAGCTTATTCTGAATGGGAGATTTACCAATTCCTTCTCATTATTTCAATGCTATGAGCTCCTCAAATGAAACTACATATAGCTCCATCAGTCAGTATTGCCGGCAGCTGGGGGACGTAAAACATTTAGTCGCCATTGGGGGACAGTGTTGTTTTTTTCTTTAATAGATCATTGAAGGATCACCACTTCTTTCATTTACTGACTCTCCAACTACAAGAAGTGAACTGTCGTGTTTTAATTAATTTTGTTACCAAATACATAAAATACCAGACGCTAAAACAGGTTAGAACGTTACAAACTCATTAGTTTTAAATGTTTAATGATCCAATAAAAAAGGTACATGTTGACTTCTGGAGTTTTATACAAGTACCTCTCACGGGAAGCTGAATAAACCAGGACAGGGTTGTGTACACGAGTCAGTTCAGGCGGTAAATTGACCTGACGCGACAGGAACTAAGTTTAAGTGAGGAAACAGCCCGCGTAATAATAAGCTGATGATTAGACATTATAGACTGTGTGCCTCTGCCGATCGATCGATCAATCATTTAATCAGTATTACAAAAAGTCGCTCCTGCGTCTTTGTTAGAAACGTTTCCAATGTATCTACCAGTTGTGATCGGTTAGTGCATCGTTGATCAGATGATAATAAAACTACTTTAACATCGTGTTAGTTGCTGATCTGGGAGGCGCGAGTTGCGTCTGAAAACAGGAAACAAAGGGCAGGAGAAGATGGACGTCAGGCCTGAACTAACTTAAAACACGAATATTAGCAAAGGCGGTGTTCCCAATCACGCCAAAAAGTCGAAAAGCGCAAAAGCACTCGACTGAGCGAGGCTGTTGCAGTTTAGAGACGGATTTAGTGAATTTTGGACAACGATAGAGGGAGACAAACACCCCCCGCCAGCCGCCTGCCCGGTAAGCCCGACCGTGACACCTAGAGGCCGGCGACGGCTCCTACAAAAACCTTCCCGTGTTTGGGGTCAAAGTCGCCGCTTTACTCACCGCCGACTGCTTCTTTCTCTGCCGGTATGCGCTGCGGCGGCGGCTGCTCCCTCCAGACCCGCCGAGGACGTGTGTACGTGCTGTGCGCGTCGGGCAAATAATGTTCTCCCGCTTTGCTTTGGGAGAGTGGGCCCAACACAAAATGGAGGCCCTTAAAGCGGCGACTGCGCGTGCGCACACACCGCAGCCGAGGGAGTAAAGGGGCGGGGCCAAACCGCGGCTAGAGCTAGTGGCGCCAGATTTGAATCCAGGCGTGGGCGTGGCGACTGGGGAGATGATTATATTAAAAGGAGGGAGACAGGGATTAATAACTGGTTCTCTGATGTCAGGGGCAGATTCATTTGATTTGAGTATGAATTACAGACTTCAAATATCTTCCTTGAACCGTCAACCTCGAGTTTACGAGGAACATTTAGTGAATTGAAGCAATTCATTAAACCGTCACCAGAGGGCGGTATGCTCGTTTTGGTTTCCAGGGGGAAATTCACCTTTATCTTAGCTGCCATTTAAGTCATTGGGAAATTCTTTAAAATATCATATGACTTGTGTTTATATTGTTTATATATAGTTATATTGTCTTTAGACACTGTAAATGATGAGATTTTTTAGTTTCATCCATCTGTGAATGTCAGAAGGTGGATAGACTACATCACATTGTCTCTAGTTTCAATCTCATTCTCACACAGTGATTGTAACTTATTATCAATATTGAAACAGATCCTAGCCCTTTTTAAATTTGTGTGAAATGTTCTGTTTTCTTTGGCAGTGCGAGGTGTAGGTGGACCTTCATCCTGACGCCAGATGTTTTTTTGTATTCCCCTGTGATCTTGCATGATCTTATGATTCCAGCTGATTTTTTAAGGTAACCAATTACCACCTATTTGTGTTTTCTCTAGCACATGTTATTTTGAATTATAAAACAAGACTATTTATATTTTACATTTTGTTGTAGTAACCATTAATATTTTTCTTAGAATTCATGAGAAGTCGTCTATATGTAATGCACATGGAATCCAACGGCCATCATTACTGGATTTACTTGTAGCTAATTTCACTCATGCAGTTATTAATAAAAGTCTCTGATGACCAGGGCCGACCATACGGCATTAACATATCAGTTGATATCAGTTTTCATTACTGCATATTCCCAAACTCATTTTCAGATTAATCAGAAACAAATGAGCTGACACATAATAAGCCCTGAGCTTGTCAGGCTCCTGTAGGTCAGGAGGCTGTTGCATGCTTTACCATTTTAAATTCAGTCTTCAATATTACATGTCATATATTATATATGGTATATTATATTCATAAAATCAGTATTTTCCTCAGGATGTTTCTAGCTCCACAAGTGATGAAATCTAAGTAGCTAAATTATTTGCCTTCTTGTAGGTAACAGTACAACTAGCTGCAACATCAAATATTCATTTTGATTTAGTGTATATTTGATAGAGACAGATACAATATACACTGAAAATGGCACAACAATAATCTTATGCATCGCATCTTTTGCTAATTACTGATGCCCATCGCTAAAAGAGCCTTTAAAAAAATAACAATCTGAAAACAATATACAAGAAGCATTTTCACAGATGGTTAAATTATATATAGTACATTTAATTGACCTTTTAAAACACATACACAAAGCATACATGCCTTGTGTATGTATGCTGTTCATGTGTGTGTGTGTTTATATATATTTCAAATATGCGTAATGTGGTTTATGGTTATATTTAGGTTGATAAAATATTAAATTCAAGATGTCGCTCTGATCAGGAACGATGGTCATATATTTTAGTAAGAAAATCTGAAAATGTTCCTCATGTTGGAATGTTGCTCATCAGTTAGGGACATAAATATAACTGTATATACTGGAACCATGTGTGGTGTGCCACTTTTTGAGAATCAAGATTTTTAACTGTCATTTGTTAAATAGTCTAACAGTCATTTGTGATGTCTACACATTATTTTCATTATACCAGTGTAACTACCATGTCCTTATTGCCACTGAACAATATTCTGTCTGTCTCACACACATCTTTCTAAGGCCCAGCAACCATCATACTTTCATTAAAGACACATGTACTCGCTATATAATATTGTGTCTCGTATTTAAAATAAGTCACAGTGTTTGGAGTTATAACACTGCCCCCAATTTGCTAATTATAGTTGTCTCCTTTGGTGTGAAAAAAATAGATAATAATAGAGTAAGTCCTTTGTATCTCTTTTAAAAGAATCTCTCTAACATCACAAATATCTGACTATAAATGCCTTAACAAGTATCGGCAAGCTCTAACTAACATAAACAAGATATACATCCTTGTGACTCTTGTGAGGATTTCATGTGTGATCCAACTTGAGAAAATTGATCTCCTTGAAATAACATTTTTTTCTTTTTTTCCTAGGTCTATAGCAACTGCAGAGTCTCATTGAAATAGCTGACGTCATACTATGAAAAAGCTGACATGGATTCATCGGTGGAAAACAAGTCAGTCCTGGTTTGTTATGTTGGGTTGAGAACAGGCTGCTCAGAAAGGAAACTTTGAGAAAAGTAGAGGAACAAGAAAGATTGGTTGCTATTGCAGTCAATAAATGCTGAATGCTAAGTATTTCTTTAATCTTAGAATAATACCACTGCCACATATGCATTTATATCGAAGTGTTTCAAACCACAAATTGTGTTGCTTGGTCTGAATATTTAAAAAGCCAATATTTGCGCAACATAATTCTCATGAAGCTTACCACATATGTCTTCAGGGAAATAAGAAGTATAATTAGTAATAGCTTGTAGATGGTCTCTGAGAAGGATAACAGCTCATCATCAAGTAGTCTAATGATACTCTTTTTTTCTGGTATTGGTGTGACTTAAAAGAGAGATATTTGTCTTATAAATAACAGCGAACACAAGTTTGCACAGACTATATGTTCACTTTATTGACCAGAGAAATAAACCAGGCCAGTCACTTACACCGTTTCAGAGCATCTTCTCCGCATATAAAATAAATTATTAATTTGTTACATAACAGAACATTTTGTTCTATTCAGCTATTTCTATTGCAGTATATTCATATATGGTATGTCACTGCCTAATTTTGCAGGATGAAACAAATGACAGTGTGGCCACTCTATTCTCCTCCTCTCTTCCTTCCTCTTCTTATTCTATCAACATCTCTTTTTTTTCATGGTTTTCCTCTTGGATGGGAGGAGGGCAGAGAAAGGCGAGGTTCTGTTGTCAAATCTGTCAGTCTCGCCAGGCTGGCCCCTCCCACCTCAGCAGAGGCATTACATACTGCTGGAGCTTGTGCTCTTAGCAACGGTGCCTCAGCAACAGAGCCAAGGCAACAGAGCTCCACGGCAACAGCGTGCCGTGTCTCCCCAATGGAGCTGCCATTGGGCGGACCAGCGCTCAGGCACTACACCCAGAGCAGACCGAGACCTCATCGACAAAAATTGAACTATCGTCCCAGCAGACCGCAGGTATTGTGACAGAGGAGAAGAGAGCCTTTTTCTTTTCTTTTTTTTAAAAAGGAGAGTGCAGGAAAGGTGGTGTGGGTGTGTGTGTGTGTGTGTGGAGAAAATGGAAGGGAGGGAGAGATGTAATAGGGTACAGCGGGGAGAGGCAGGGGGAAGGGAAGGATGGAGGGGGAGTGCTGTAAAAAGATGCCTGGTCCCTGCTTGAATGAGGCAGTGCTATTGTACCGGTCACCAGCTGTTTGAAGGACCCATAATTGGTATTTTCTGCGCATAAAAGCATGACAGCTATGTGTAAGTGCGGGTGGCAGTTTGGTCCGAATGTCTTTTCTTGCCCTCACTGAAAAAAAGCATGGCATTCTATTTTTTTCCACAGGATTCCGTATCAAAATGTAGAGTCTCCATCTCCATTTTCCACTGAGCCGATCGTGTTGTCACAGAGCTATCTGGCTGTAGACGTATAGTCACTCCCTTTGGAGCCTGTGGCCACTGAGACAAAATTCCAATTCCCCTGACAGGATATCATGTAACGGTGACTTCTGCTAGATTTGTGTCCTGCAGTCAACCTTTTAGCTTTTATTGCTCAGATGTTAATATGATCACGATGATTCAAGACTCTGTAGCTGCAATTTTGATATCACATTACCCACGTTGGCAAAAATGAGTTGGATTGCTCTCATGTAAAAATCCTGTGACGCCCCCCCATCGTACGTTACTGAGCAACTGACTCCCAGGAGGCTCGTTTGTTTGATGACTGGTTGAGGGATTCAAACCGAAATACACCTATAGAGGCAGAAACATAACTACTGTTTTTTGGAGGTGATGGTTATGTAATTTCAAGTTACACGATGCGAAGTGGCTCATCATCTTTGGTGTAATATGTCCCTATGTTTGTGTTTTCCATGTATGTGTGTGGTAATTAGGAGACCATAATTGAGAGTGAAAATGAAGTGCTTGAGCTCATGGGGCGAGTGGATGAAGGAGTTGAAGAGTTCTTTACTAAGAGAGTACTTCCTGCTGATACAGTGTGAGTATCACCATGCAGCTGCGAAATTGACCTCTTTATAGACCCTTGATATTCATCTTATCTACATACTAACAATCCTGCTTTAACAAACATACTCTATACAACTGAATTCCCTTAGAGTATTGATTTGATATGTGATCCTTTACATAGGAAAAAGCAGGATGAGGACTCTATCACAGTGCACGAAGTGGCTCCTGCCAGCTCTGTCCCTTGTCCGCCACCGACAAAAACCCTCAGGAGGAAGCTGGGTGATTTCTTTACGCTCAGAAAGAGGCGAGGTCTGAAATCAGAGACGAGCCACGAGGGGCGACCCAAAAAGGCCTCCATCGCCGATCTCATTCGCCCTCTCAGGGAAGTCGCCAGAGCCGAGAAAGAAAAAGATAAGGAGAGAGTCAAGGAGCATGACAAGGAGAACGAAAAGGAGAAAGCGAAAGAGCATCCCGGCTCTGGAGAATCAGCTGTTCAGGAAACACCTGTTTCTGGCGCTCCGACGCTGAGGGGTGAAGCGGTGCCTCCCCGCCGTGCTCTCAGAGAGGGGAAGTCCCAGTCTCTTATTTTGCTCTCTGGATCATCAGCAGCAGGGACTACCAATGCCAGAAACACTGCAAAGGTGAGTGTTACCATGACTAAAAGCTTGGATACCTTTAATTCAGTATAGTAGATTTAAGTTTTGAAAATCCACCTGCTTTTGCTAATTTCAGAAACAATTAGAAGGCCAACATAGCTTTGAACAGAAACTCCATCTCATGCTTCAACGTATTGGAGTTTCCAAAGCCCAGCCAGGAGAGACACAGGTGTGTGACCATGAATGTCTGATTTTTGTTAATATCCATGAAGGAGATATTAAAAAGGAGACAGTAAAAACTCTAAATACCTCTTTTATTCTTGTAGAACCAGGAGGGAGAGATGAAAAAGGCAGAATCTGAAGGTATGTCCCGTTATCTTTTTGAATATGATTAAACTCGCCTCTGCTCCGGCTTAATTGATAATGAGGTGGGTGGGAAAATTAATCTTGAATGGTTGGGGATTTATGTCGAAAGGTAAGACTTTTTGACATGGATCAATTTTCTATTAAAGGATTTAATATCACAGACGTGACTGTTGAAACAAGAATTTTTCTCCCTCTATTATGGACTTAATTCTTATGATAAATATGATATAAATGGTCTTTTACGCCTCAGGTACTATTATTGACAGTAAACCTGAGCCACCCCCGACTTTCACAAAACCCAGAACAATGTCTGCGTCATCAGGTAAAACACGCAACACAAACATACATGCTCTCATATGTACATGGTATTCTAAATAATATGCACATTCACTCTTTCCTTTAGATACAAGGCATCAAATTCGACCGAGTGCGTCAGCACACGAGTCGGCTGGGAAACCTGCTTTGCTTCCAAAGCCCGTTATAAAGCCGGGTCCGCCCCCTACGTCATCTGGCCGCAACACACCTGAGAACGAGCTCGCTCAAATACAAGAGGGGGAGGTCAACACGCCCACTAAACTCAGTCCGACTGCAGATCCGCCTGCTACCACCACCGCTCTCGCTGTACCGACAATCTCAGACTCAGTCCCTGACTCCGCTAACGTTACTGTTCCCCCTTCAAGTACTGTATCTCCCCCTGACTCAGATATATGCACTGACTCTGTTAACGCTCCCGCAGCAGCTACGACACCGACCGATGTTACAAAGGCCGACAGCAAACCTCTCACCCCTGAAGCTAGTGCAGCTACCACCGAACCAGCCACCTCCATCTCCCCGTCAACCCTAACAAGCACCACCCCACCCGCAGAGCCCCCCGCCGCTGTCTCGGTTACTTCCACTCCCTCCGAGTGCATTACTCCAAGCCTTTCTGTCACTTCCACCTCAACAACGACAGCTTCTATTACCACCTCGGAAACAGTTTCTGCTCCCGGCGATGAAAGCTCGGCCTCCAAAATGTCATCAAATCTGTCAGTTGAATTGATTTCGCCAGAAACAAATGGAATTCCGTCAGTTGGTAGCGATGCAGCTACGTCTGTCATCAGTGCTGTAGGTACCAGCGCGTCAGATTCCTCGACCAGGTCAGTTACTGTGGCTAGTGATGAGTCCACTTCAGTCCCTGCCACCTCCAGTAGCTCTGTGACTTTAGTTTTGTCAGATCCTAAGGCTGCATCTCCGCATCCTAACTCAAGCGATACCATTAAAACTCCGGTTTCACCCGACGCCTCCATCTCTGCTGCCCATCCTCCCACTAGCAACGCCTCATCCACCACCACTACCAGCCCAACATCCACCAACTGCATGAATTATATCCCTCCTTCCGCCATTACTCACCCAGCGGTCCCTAGCACCACTGACATCTCTGTCCCCTCCACTTCTTCCAGTGGAGCAACCCCGACAGGTACCACCACCACCACCGCTGCTAGTGTAACAACAGCAGCTGCTGTTAGGTCCCCACTAATGACTGACTCAGACCGACCTGACCCTAGCAACACCAGCACTACCCTCACACCAACTGTCCCTAGCCTCCCTGCTACTGAGAACTCAAGTGCTACTTCTCACCCTTTCACCAGTCCACCTCCCTCTAATGAAAGTCCCTTTCAAGATAATGATTTACAGACACTTCCTGAGGAAAAATCCAGTCTGGAGACTGCAGTAAAGGGCACAGGTGAGTTAATGTAATGTACGCATGTTCTTTTCTGCTTTGCATATCCAAACAGAAGATCTACATATATATTCCTTCTTTCAACAGCAGACGAGGAGATTGAGATGGTTCAGAAGAGCAAACAAGCTGAGAAAAGTGAAAGCAAGACAGTCGTGGACGGTGCGAAGGAGAGCGAGAAGTATAACGAGAAACCAGCTGAAGTCAACGACGAACTGACGAAGAAAGAAGTGCAGGAAGAAAGTGTGAAACCTGAAGAAGTCACCGTGACGACAGAAGCGGAGACAACCGAACCTGCATCAGGGAAAGAGGGCGCTCTGCTCGGCAATGAGGAAGTGATAGAGGGTCAGAATCGGGAAGAAACTAAGGCAGTGGATGAGAAGTAATTCAAAAGTCAAGAAATTGCTCAATATGGGACCAACTACTGTGACGGGGGCAGGAGAGGCCACAGTAAAGGGTAAAGGGGGGGGGGAGGGGGACGATCCATGGCACTTCCTACAGGGACCACCACATTACAGCAGCACACCACAAAGGGTGGGCCACTGGACCAAAGAACTGAGATCCCCTTGGTGTGATGTAATCAACAAATCACGCAGTGTCTTTGTCCTTTTTTAACTTCTGTTTGAATTTTGCATTGCACGTATGATTATGTACCATATGAAAAGTACTGTGGTAAAATACACCATGTTTACAATAGATGGATACGAGACATAGTTATGACTAATAAATGGAATATTGAATTGACTCAGCCATTCGCTCAGCGTCTTTATGAGCAAATACATTTTTTATACAAGAAAACATTACGTCAATGTTCAGCAGCACATCTCATGGACCTCGGCAGCTGATGGAGTTTGTTCAGTTGCCATGGAGATAGCTCAGGTGTAATTGTGGGACTTTAGTAGGAAACTTCACTCGTGCTAACAAGTGGTCATATAGGCGGGGTATGGAATAACTGTTTAAATGGTTTTAATTGAGAAAGACCATGAGATGTGATTGAAAGTGAGATTAAGATTTTTATTTTTCAAACTATAGAAAGTGTTCAAACTAACATAAAAGTAATGATTTTATTTTGAGTGTGTTTCACAAAACAGCAATAATTAGACAATACTGTATGTGCAGCAGATATTGGAAGAATTGGACTTTAAAATTTAGGAAAATTGGCATATTATAATGTTAAGGTGTGACAAAAACAATGGCATTTTATCCAAAACAAGTTTGTTTTCTTTACAAACTAAATTGCAGCTGAATACTTTGAGATGAATTATCACCAAACCCAACCACTTCAGTCCCTAATGAAGACAATTGGTTAAAACCTGTAGAACATGATGAAATGAAGGTATTTCAACTGCTGAGGGGGGAGAGTAAAGACTGTATTTTGAGTTAAGCAGAAAGAAATCACAATTCCTATTGGTATTTCTCTCAGTGGATGTCTCCAGTATCAGACTCAGCAGCTCTGTGCAGTGCAGTAGAGTCAAAGATTGATCATAAAACTTATGCCTAAAAAAATAGAGCATCAAGTCTTTGTTGAAGAGGCAGTGACACTTTATCACAGTGTCAGGTCTGGCAGATGAAACACACTTCTGTAGAAACAACTTTTATATTTAGAGAATGCAATCAAGAAAGATAATCGCTATAAAAGATCTCTGTATAAAAAGCACTTTTGCCTCATATGAACAAGTACAAGCCAAAAACACTTAATATTGGAATTTGTGTCTATTTTCTCAGACACCACTTTCAGAATAAAACAAGCTTGGGAGAAAGAGCTCTATGTTGTCTGTTCCGTTAACAATGGGCTCCAACTAGTTCAGTACAAAGTGTTACACAGATTACACTATTCAAAGGCTAAATTGCACCACATTTTCCCCTAACCTCTCTCCTCTTTGCAACAGATGCAAGAATGCAGAGGGAATCTTGGCACAGCACTTTTGGACATGTCCAATAATAATTATTAGTCTCTTGTGTTTCATTGGTACTCGTCTGTTTTTAAGATTACTCTGATCCTGAAACTGCTTTACTTGGTTATTCCACTCAACTGGAAATGTAGACCATAAGTGTGCTTATTGCATTAGCTCATAGCATGAAAGCGGCCAAGAGGTGCATCTAGAAATGTGTTTTGTGATGCGTTTGAGACAATTGATGGACTTTTGACACACTGAGAAACTGAGGTATCAGTTATCTGGCAACATGGAGAAGATATTTTCATTTTGTGTAAATAAAATATTAAAATCTTAAAAGTAACTAAAGCTGATAAATGTAGAAAGCTAAATATTTCCATCTGAAATGTAGCAGAGTGAAGTATAATCATGTAAAGTACCTGTAGTTAAGTATAGTACTTTATTATTATTAAAGTTGCCTCCCATCACTTCTTAAAGCAGATTTTCTCCCCTTTTTTCTGAAATAAAGATATAATAAAGAGTATAAGAGTGATGATTATGACCAGTTTCATGTTTGGATGGATCAGTCAGTAATAATGTATATTAGGGATAGGGTTATAATAGCGATTGCATTTATAACAGTAGTAGATTCATTAATAGGGATTAAGATACACTATTTTGAAATAAAGTCTTCATATGTCATTAGTGATCCATCTGGATTAAACAATTGACAAACTAGCAATATATCATGAGAAAACTGAAAAGGGCAAAATAACGATTTGTTTCTGGATACAATGTCTTTATTTTTCCATATGTAGTAAAAATTATGTTTGTAAATAAAAAACAAAAAAGTTCAAAGTTTTAATGCATAGATTTATATCAGTTGAGTCACTAACAATCATGTATATATACAATTATGTATCTTCTTTTATTACATTTGTGACATTTTCTTTGCAGAAAATGACATTTTAATGGCTATTATAGTTGCTGCTTGCACAAATACGCCCACAAATAAAAATCTATTTATCCCATGTACAAAATTTTTTTAGGGGTTTATTCTAGAGCCTTGAATGATTAAATAGATGTATACATGTCAGGGTTGAAAATCAAATTAATATCTAAATAAAATTATCTTTTACTGGAAAGGGTTTGTCTTCGCCATATTCTCAGGAGGAAGGAGCAGGAAGTTGATGATATCATATGAGAGTAAGCACTTAAATTCTATTATTTAAGCTTAAACTATTTACATTTAATAAAAAACGCTGTATGAGTAACATTTTTTTTTTTTATTTAAGTATAAAATGACATTCATAGACTTAAAGGCTCATAAATGGGTTAAGACAGGCTTGATTGCAGCAGTGTGAACCTTTATCCTGTCTAATCATCATCCAGACCAGCAGGTGTCGCTGGCGGAGGGATATCACGTGAGAAAAAAATAAACCACACTTCACCCGGAAGTGAAGGACCGAGCGAAACAACGACGGTAGAGACATTGTTGTCTAGTGTTTACGCTATCGACGGTCTTTTTTGAATTCGCTTCTTTTCTGCAACGGTAAACCGGCGAACGTGCACACCAGCTACCGACTGAGGTCCGTTAGAAGGTTAACTCACGCCGCGTAGCCGTTAGAAATGTCGGTAGTTCCTCCCAGTCGGTCGTCCGCGGGCTGGCCGCGCGGCGGAGCCGTTCAGTTCAGCAACAAGTACATCAGCGGCCCCGCGAAGCCGCTGTCGCTGGAGAGGAGCATCAACCTGTGAGTCTGCACCGGAGGAACACTCCCCCGGTGTCCCGTTTGATTCCTGCATGAATGACGTTACCGTGTAGCTCGTCACGCCGCAGATAGAACCGGGTTTTTCCTCCGTGGATCAGAACGAGTTGTGGGGTTTCCTTATCAAAAGTATTAATCTGGACAAATATGGAGGACTTAAACTGCTTTAGTAAATTAAATACATACATGTAAATGCCAATAAATGGCACCATTCGTTTAGAAATTTCCTTATTTTTTTAAAGAAAAGCACTGTTTCTCCCATTAAGCTAACTTTAAACTAATCATAAATACATTCTATACATGTCTAATGTGGTAAATGACTATTCTAGCTGCAAATGTCTGGTTTTTGGTGCAATATCTTCATAGGTATGTAGAGGCCCATTTCCAGCAACTATCACTCCAGTACAAAGTGTTTGCTCATTGCGTCAGAAGGCTAATGTAATAACATTTTCTATTCATTTTGCAACTCATGGTGGTAAATAAAAATGTGACTTTCCATGGAAAACACTAAATTATGGGTGCCCCCAAAACCTGAATGGTAGTGTAAATATTGTGTACATTATATTAATGAGTGGTGACTGGCAAATCAAACATCCTGTCATATTTGGATTAATTCTTTGTCTGTTGTCATGTGTTTTTTGTGATCTTGTTTTTTTTCCTCATATATTTATTTATATATGGAAATTATAATTTCCAAAATATAATTGTAAATTAAATAATTCTGATCATTATGTGAAAATGGAAAATAATACATAAGTACATACATACATGATTAAATGGGGAAACTGAATAAATATGGGTATTTATTGGCATATTCAGTCATTTATTGAATCATCAATTATTTATCCGTTTATTTTTGATTACAGCAGTTTCAGTCCTCCATAGAGGAACAGTAATTTTGGTGGATGTATTCATGTTCACAAAATAGCCAAATGTTTAATGGCAAAAATAATTCACTTCATTTTACAGTCACATAAGTTTAGAATCAGAAAATTGTTTTAATCTTTTAATCGTAGATGAACCTGGGTTGCAACAATTAGTCCATTGACGGAAAATAAGTCGGCAACGACCACGATGATCTTTTATAAAAAAGGAAAACAAGCCAAGTCCTCTGGTTCCAGCATCTCAAATATAATATTCTGGTTTATGATTTTGGTTTCTTTAGAGTTTGGATTGTCGACTACTCGCTGGGACAAGACATTTAAAGAAGTCTCTTTGTGTTTTGTGAAACAGTGATCAAATTGACTAATTGATTGACACATTAATTGATTGTTGCAGGCTTAAAGAGCTAATTGGTTAGCTCTTAAAGTGCCAGAAAGTAATTCCTGTCACAAATTCCCAAAGCCAGTGCTGACATTGCTTGTTTTTCTTCCAACCATCCTAAACCTGGAAATTCAACAAATAAAATAAAACTTTTTATATAATTGATCACAAAAAGTGGCTAATATTAACATTCTTGAAGAAACTAGAGCCAATGGGCTGTTGCCATTTTACATGAACGATTAATCCAGTAACACAGTTGTTGCCGATCATTTTTCTTTCGACTGACTAATCAATTAATTGACTAATAATTTGTGTTTCTTAATTGCAATGCAGCTTTTCAAATCATTACGAAATTTCTTTTAAGACCTGTTTACTCAGTTTGGATTGATTGAACTCTTCAGTGGTTTTGATCATCAAAACCTTGTCATTTTTGTCATTTTTCAAGAAACACAGCTTCTCTGGCTCCAGCCTCTCAAATGTGAGGATCTTCAGCTTTTTTACATGTACATTCTTAGATTTCAGTTTGGAAAATGTGTTAGATATATTTTATAGAATTAACAACGATTAATAATTTAAAAAGAAAGGATATTTAAAATTAGGAAAACGAACTAATGTGTTTCAGATACCCTCTCACCAACTACACATTTGGCACCAAGGAGCCTCTGTATGAGAAGGACAGCTCGGTGGCTGCCAGGTTCCAGCGGATGCGGGAGGAGTTTGACAAGATGGGAATGAGGAGGACAGTGGAGGGAGTTCTCATCGTCCACGAACACAGGCTGCCTCACGTCCTGCTGCTGCAGCTCGGCACCACTTTCTTCAAACTGTGAGTCGCTGATATTTAAGAGGTTTTTGCCGTTTTTTTCCGGGCTGCCGTCTGATGTTCCGTTTTCCTCCTGCAGGCCCGGTGGAGAGTTGAGTCCAGGAGAAGACGAGGTGGAGGGTCTGAAACGCCTAATGACTGAGGTAGCTACGTCGCTACACAGGTGATGCTACTTGTTGCTGTGGCAACAGTGGAGCTCATATTGTATGGGTTTTTTTGTCCGGATATTAGATCCTCGGACGGCAGGACGGCGTGAAGCAGGACTGGGTGATCGACGACTGCATTGGCAACTGGTGGCGCCCCAACTTTGAGCCTCCACAGGTTAGCACATCCAGCTGGTTGGATCATTAAGAACTTATAAAGCTTATATTCTTGTACATGCCAATATGAACTGATCTGAACTTGCGTATCTTGCAGTATCCGTATATTCCAGCTCACATTACCAAACCCAAGGAGCATAAGAAGCTATTCCTGGTTCAGCTGCAGGAAAAAGGTCAGTATACAATAGAGTGACATTTGAAATTGCTTCACCATTCAAGCCATCTTTTCCAACAAAAAAAAGGCAGATGGAAGTAGAATTAAAAGGCATCTGTGTTTTCTCAACAGCTCTGTTTGCTGTTCCCAAGAACTATAAACTAGTGGCAGCACCGTTGTTTGAACTGTACGACAACGCCCCTGGATATGGACCAATCATTTCCAGTCTACCACAGCTATTGAGCAGGTACTCTTTATGACTTGAACGTGTGTTTTTGGTAATTGTGTAAATAGTTATAGTATATATAGTAATTTAACAGAAACCGTTGATATTATTTGCTTATTTAAATGAGTCAAATAAATGAATATAGCTTAAATAAATGGATGCATAAATACATATTTGCAGATATAACCTGAAGGCATTTATTGTGCACCTGCTTATGCATTTTTACAAAACAAAAATACAGCAAGTCTCTAAAATGAAACAATTTATGTAAAAGAAAACGACAAAATAGATATGTTATAAAAATTGTCTCAATGTGCAGATTTTTTAAACCGTGATTTGTTTTTATAGGTTCAATTTCATCTACAACTAACCCGAGTGAGCAGAAAATGCTCCTGGCTGTCTCTGTGAGTGCAGCCCCGTCTCCAGTGAGGCTTGAAGACGAGAGACAATGTGGTGAAAATAATGCTCCTCAGCTCTGCCTCAACTCTCAAAGAAGAAACGCTTGTCATGTCGGGAATATTGACAGTTCACAGGGGTGTATGTTTATACTGTTATTAGAAGAAAATATCACGTGTCTTTTTCTTTTCTTTTTTTTTTTATTTTACAATCGGATAGTTTTTGTAGTATGCAAGTACATGATCCAGTGTGTTAAGAATCTGATTTTATGCCCTCTAAGAAGAGGAAAGTGTTTGATTAAACAAACTATAACATTGAGTTTCTTGTTGTTTTAACCTGTAACAAAGTTTTTTTTTCCTCCTCTTTTTAATAAAAAAGTCATTTGTTTTTATAAAGTTTGAAGAGCAACCGAGCAGCTGACTTATTAAGTTTCAAAGTGAATCGATTTTCAATTTCACCCATTTTGCCTATAACTAAGTAAAGGTTGTGATGCAAATTACTAATGTTCATAAAATCACCTCATTTTGCATTGAAATCAATGGCACAAAAAAAGAAATATGTTCTATACAGACAGTCCCAAAAATATAGTTTTATGTTTTTATTTCTTGTTGAGACAGATTTAGATTTGCCGAAAGAAAGTCAGGTGATCCTCAGGTACATATCATCTTCCAAATAGATATGAGCTTGGTGATAATCACATATAATAACTGCATATGGCCACTGAATCTCTTCATCCTTTCCCCCACAGAGAAGGAAATTATCTGCATCAGTTAATCCCCAGATGAATCCTACGATGCTAAAATGTTAATGTGCTGATAGAACAGAAAACTGGTGGAAATAATTAACTTGATGTCACAGCTAAAGAATATTTCTAAGGCACAATAGCAGTGATCATCACTTTTACCTCATCAGCAAAATCATATATCTATGCATACAGAATGCATAGACATACAAATACAGTGTTTTATACAAATAAGTCAATATTTACAGAGCAAAAAATATCACACAAGTTAAAACAGGAAAACCAGTGATATTTAATTCTTGAATGCAGCCAAGCAAGTTGTCACTTTATTCATTTTTTTATTGAAACAATACAAAATCACCACATTTAAGATACGAAAAAAATAATGTTAAATGGCATAGCCGGTTTGTGGTCCATAATCAATAAAAAACGATGATTTTAGTTCTAAAATATAAAATTTCAAAATTTAAATGTCGATTTTAAACATTTCTGTGAATAAAGGAGTTGAAAGCACTTTAAAATAAGGTAATCAGCATTTCTGGATCGATGCCCGAGTCACTTTTTTCTTTACAACTTTATTGATAAAGTTACAAAATACAGTCAGTAATTTGACATTTGGAAAACGTTTAGCGTAAATTAACGTGGAAAGTAAAAAAATAGGTACAGTCGACATGTACAATAATAAGGTAAAGGAAGGAAGAGAAAACATTTTATTTATTTTCATAATACAGTAATACATCCTTAGCTTCCATATTAATTGGGGTGTAGGACTGAAAGAAGATATAATTTTCGATGTTTTCTTTCCAAAAATTTGGAAAAATCGACATTCAGCGTTACAAAATATACATTTGACATTGAATCTTGTTTAAAATTCGTGGGATAAATGGTATATAATGTTATATTGAAATAATCTATGTGGAAGGAGCCGTGTTGTTAGTGTTAATAGAAAAATAATAGACATATATACGTATATACTGTACGTCTGAGAAAAATAAGTCGCTGCCTGACAGTCACAACTCAGGGAAATCACACCTCATTACGTCACTTCCGGAGAAGCCGGAAGCACGTTTCAGTAACGTGAGTCTCACCAAAGCGTCATAAACTCTGCCATGAGTTCCAAACGAAGACAGGCCGAGTTTGTTACCTCGGACAAAAAGAAGAAGAAGAAGAAAACGGTGTGTGAAGCCGCGGCGGAGCTGTCGGCGGCTGTAGGAGACGAACAGCTGAAGAACGCGGTGCGGGACGCGTGGAGCCGCGGGACGCGCTACAGCCACGGTGAGGACCCGCATAAACTCCACTAGTGTACACCATGTCGTTATTTATGTCTGTGACAGTGGTCCTCATAGTGGGGTGCTTGAAGAGCTGCCCAGAATAAAAGGAGAATAATTTATTTCTATAATTCCACAGTGACAAAGCCATTTGTATAAAAGACTGTCATAATTTAAAATGCATAAATAAATTCATTTAATATAGTAGTGTTTTTTTTACTATTATTTGTGTATTTTTTTCCCTTTGGCCATGAATTTATTTAATTTAAAATTTAATTTAAAATTTTTATATTTAGGTGAATGTGGCGAGTGAATAAATATATTTAAAATGAATATAAATAAAATGAAAAATCAAATATGAAAATAATACATATATTTTTTTATTATTTAAATGGAAAATTATATAAATATGTGCTCTTAGTGGTATATTTATTTATGTCCTGAGTCCTTATTTATTCTTGATTATAGTAGTTTCAGTCCTCCATAATCTTGGCCTTGGGTTTCTGACACTTTCCTTTATATATAATTTTAGAGCTCAAATCTTATGAGATAGGGTCTGTGGTCTAGTTTTCATGAGTTTAAGGATCCTTGATGTGAAAAATATTGAGAGCCACTGGTCTGTGGTCATTACTTGACCATGTAGTGACTGAAGAGACATGTTAAAGGGATGCCTTAATAATTATTATTACCACTATCACATTCTTATTAATAACAATTTTATTTATGTAGCACTTTTAAGAAAGGTTTACACAGTGCATCACAGACAAACACAAAAAATACAATAACAAATTATTATAATAAATTCATTGCAGTCAAGAAATAGAAATAAACTGAAACTAATTAATATAAACATTAAACAAAAAGGAAAAATAATCCAATTAAGTCAAATCAGTTTTATTCGTATAGCCTAAAATCATAGATTCACCTCAATGGGTTTTAAAGTTTGTACAACAGCAACACAACATGCCTTGTCCTTAGACCCTCACATCGTACAAGGAAAAAACCTTAATATGCAACAAAAGGGGAAGAAATCTTGGGAAGAGTAACAGAGGATGAACAGGCATGCAATAGATGATGTGTGCACAGGATGGAATACAAGACATTTAGAGTATGAGATTAATTAGAATAACAGAAATATATAGATTCATGGTGTATGTGGAGGATGAGGTGACGGGATCCATTGCAGCTTCCAGGTTTCGCCAGGACAGAGTCAGACCCTCCAACAAGTGAAAGCTCCTTCAGTGGCTGCACTGCAGCATGTTCTGTGAATGAGAAAACACAAGGCAGGACTCCAGGAACAAAACTGATTTAAAAGACATATGTGGGTCAGAAAGAGGAGCTCAGAGTATCTCATGAGGTCCTGGCAGAATGTTTTTTACCTGTTCTTAAATATAGGAAGGGTGTCTTCCCACTAAACTGAAACAGGAAGATAATTCCACAGGAGAGGAGCCTGGTAGTTAAAGGCTCTGCCTCCTATTTTAATTTTAGAAACTCTTTGAAATAGGATAGAGCCTGACCATTAAGAGCTTTTGTAGGTGAGGTACATTTTATGATGATAATATATTATGTTGTTTTTTTTATTAGTTTTTCAAATGGGGCGACACAGTGGTGCAGGGGTTAGCGCTGTTGCCTCACAGCAAGAAGGTCGCAGGTTCAAGACCTCCTTGGTCCTGGGTCTGGGACCTTTCTGTGTTTCTGTGTTGTTTTCACCGGGTACTCCTGCTTCCTCCCACAGTCCAAAAACATGCTGAGGTTAATTGGAGACTCTAAATTGCCCGTAGGTGTGAATATGTGAGTGAATAGTGTGTGGACACAAGTTGTGTCCTGTTTGTTGTTGTTGTTGTTGATTGGCTGGCGACCATCTGGGGCGTATCCCTGCCTCTCGCCGTAATGCGCTGGGCAGACCCCTGCGACCCTAATGAGGAAAAAGCGGGTATAGGCGATAAGTTTTTCAATTGAAATGAAAGGTCTCACTTGTGGTGCCCTGCTACCTTCTGTCACAGTCAATGGATGCAACAGCTGCACTGCACATCTGGCTGAGCAGGGGTGTAATGGGTGAAAATGTGATAATGTGAGATGGGTCAAGTCTGTTTATTCAGACGGTTTCAGTAACAACAAAAGATTCAGGATCCCAGTGCTCTGTGAAGTGTTGCCATGATCTTCCCCGCTGGCTCAACCAGACTTAAAAATTGAGCCTTAAACGTCATCTTTAAGTTTCCAAACCACCCAGCATAATGTAAAACGAGCCTGAAATGGACCTGTTTGTTTGATGTTATGATGTATGAGGCAACAGAGCTTTGATCTCTTTATTTAATACAACTTGATGTTAATTTCCAGGTGATGTGGAGCTGGACAGCTGTCCCTTTACTCACTGTGTCATCAAGAACTTCATCAGCAGCGAGACCTTCGTAGAGAACCTGCAGAAAGAGCTACTGGGGCTCAGCTTCCACGAGAAGTCCAACGATCTGTACAAATTCAAACAGGTAACCATCACTGTCACTGATTCGTTCCAGCAGGATTGTGTTGTTTAGGGCTGACCCAATTAACATAAGACTCGATCAGTCACCGTTCCATAACCATTCCACACCTACAAACGATCAAACGATGCTGTTTACACAACTCAGGGCAATTAAGTTAAAAATGAAGTTAATTAAGTTAAAATGATTGTTCCAGGCGTTCTTTTTGGGTCAGCCCTAGTGTTGTTGCTGCCGTCTCATCTGAACTTTGTTCCTGTGCAGTCAGACGACTTGAGGAAGAGAACGGAGCCACACATTGCAGGCCTGAGGTGAGCTTGTGTTGTGTTTATATGTGCAGCTCATTTTTGTTGCCGTGAGTAACAGGACAAATACAAATAACAAAAAGAGAAATGTGGCTGATGTTCAGTTTATAGTTGATGTGCTTTCATGTTTATCAGGTGGACCATCAGCTTGATATGATCAAAATGATTTTAAATCCATTACTTGACTTTAAAAAAAATGCCTTTTTATTAGTTATACTGATATTAAATGTTGTCAACTTGACGTTGCATCATATTTAGTTTATGAATTTTAGACACTCAGGCATTAATCATTTCACATTCATTTGGATGCGCTTTGGCATTTTCTGATATGCCTGATAGATAATTCCTATAAGGCAGAAAGACCCACGTTAGTTTGAAGCATAACGTTGGCTGGGATAGACTCCAGCCTCAAGGAGTAGGAAGTATAGAAAATTGAAGCGTGGACAGACATTTAGCTGCAGTAACGCTACAGTAATGGTTGTCTGCTGAAATACAAATAGTCCCCGACCTGACAGAATGACCCATCTTCTTCCTTTGATGCCGGCTCGTGTTATTGGTTGTTCATTTTGATTTGAGGGACATTTGATGCTTCCCACTGACCAGAATGAGCTTCTTTACTTTAGAGCCTTTTACTCCACTGGTAGCTCATCCAGAGCGAACAGCTTAAACTGTCAGAACTGTTGTTAGTCACTGCTGATGCTGCACAGATGTTACGTCTGACCAAGAGTCAGACATAACATCTATTTCACAATAAGGTCGATTTCATTCCCTTAGTCCGCATAGTCCAAAATTATCCAGGAGATGTTTGCCAGAGCTCATTTTTAGAGAGTTACAGTTCAAATTTGGGAACTATACGAAATCTTTTCACCAGTTTATGATTTATTTAAAGGTCCCATATTGTTGAACATTGGATTATAAAAATCTTTTTAATCTTCAGGAAAGTTTATTCATGTTTAAAATCAATCAGTCCACAGAGAAATGCACATAACCTGTATTCAGAAACTGTGCCTTATAACAAGCATTCAGAACTTCCTAAAGTTGTGATGTCACAACTGTCACAACCATTCCATTCAGTCATCAGAGGAGAGTTTAATAATAAGGAAACAGACACAAAAGCACCTGTTATTTCTAGATTTACAGTGATTTTTGGTTCTTAAAACCACAAATCTATCTGGTTTAGGATATCAAAACTTTAAATAAAACCCAGGAAAGGTGTAAGATATCATACCTTGTTTTAATTTGTAATTATTAAGTAGGTTAACATGAGCTGTTTCATGTTGGCAGATAGCAATCCTAAGGCTGAAATGCTGCAGTTTGAGATTTCTCAGCTCCACCAGGTGGAGCCAGAGATTACATCTACTGTCTAATTAGCATGTATTCCTTATTGAGATGATTTCTGGTTAAAGTTAGCATGAATATTTGTCATGGCAGGACAGAACTGCCGTGGAAGATGGTTGCAGCTCCCTGCAACCCACTGTGCAATGCACCGAGCACAATGAAGTCAATGCAATGCTTTTCAGTTTGTCTGATTCTGTGCTGAACTTGGCCGTGAACACAAGGCTAGCAGACTTGTCAGTCATCACAGCCGTGTAAACGGTGGTCACCTTAACAATGAGATACAATGATGTTTTTTGTAGAAATATGGAATGTTAAGAGCTGCCAAGAAGTTCAGGGTTGGAGCCAAGTATGAGAAGAATCTCAACCTGTAAATCAACAATAAATAGGTGTCTGAATGCAATTTAAAGATGTATAATATTAAAATAAATAATAATGATTCTTATTTGCTTAGAAATAATGTGCATTTTTTCATTTTTCCATTATCCATTACCATTTAACGTGTTATTTCTTCTAAGTAGATTGGGATTATATGATGTGACACCTTCTACAGACCCCCTCCCCTGCTGAATAAATATCATAATTAAATGCACAGTAACAGCTTCCCCTGGAGATCATCTATTATTTATGTCACAACAAAATGTCATGGGAGGTTTAGACAGCAGAACAATCTGTCTGCCCGGTGGGGCATCCACTCTTTCTCCTGGCGTTAAAGGTTCAAGCATTGTTGTCATTGTACCATACAGGACAGCACTATGAACCGCACTATACAAATGTCTGTTTCACTCAATCAGATCAGCACTGTTTGGGCGTTTCCGTTCCTGGCTTGGGGAAGTGTTGGGGGTGGAACTGGAGCCCACAGTGGACATTTCCTGTGCCAGATATGAATACACAGGTGAGGTTTGTCATGAAACCCAAGGAGGAAAGCCGTGACACACTTTAATGATCTAATCATTTGTAAATATACAAAACATCTTCTCATTTCTAGATGTTCTTTTGTGTCACGATGATGAACTGGAGGGGAGACGCGTTGCTTTCATTCTGTATCTTGTGCCTCCGTGGCAGAGCAGTGACGGGGGAACTCTGGACCTTTACACGACAAACAGTGAGACTCAGGTTTTTTATGTTATATTTTAACATGCATAAAACAGACAGGAGTGAAGTCAATGAAGTGAGAAAATACAAATACTAGTTGATACTCAGCCATACGTTAAATGAAAAATGAACAAAACAAGCAAATATAGAAAATCAACTAATACAAAATCACTATTCACCATTATACAACTCCTCACTTTAAATGTGCAACAACCAGTTTACTGGTTCTATTTTATTTTATATTTTTTTATTCCCTTGTATCATTATATTTTATTTTTATACATTGTTGCACATTCAGGTAATTTTGTCTTTTTCTCATTTTGTAATTCTTTCTAAATTCTTTGTAATTTATATTGTAACATTATTATTTTTTACTGATTGTAACTGGAACGCTGTGGAGAAAGAAGGTATTCAATTCAATTCCAATAAAGGACAGAAGGCAGGACACCAAAGAAAGATTATTATTATTATTATGATTATAACATGCTAGACATTTATTATTATTAGGATTTGGCATGCATGCATCTGTGTGTAGATGGAACAGAAAAATACAATAAAATGTTATTGAATTAAGCTTTTTTTGGGAGGAAAATCGAATAAATTAAGACAAAATACTAAATGAATAACACAGGATTTCATCAGTCATCATCGGACGCCATTATTAAATTCTGAGCCTCCTGTTTTGCATGTGTGTGTGTTTCTGTTTTTTCAGGCAGCAGAAGCGTTGAATAATCTAAATTCTTGTCATCAGGTCATTTCCAACCCCAGAGTATCTCAAAGTCGCTCGTACCCTCTTGGAACACACTCGTCCTCTTTGAGGTTTCTCCCATCTCCTTTCATCAAGTAAGATAAGCGCCTCCTGCCCTTTTTAATCTCAAAGAAATGCCAGCGATTGCGGATCGATGACACGTGTCGCTTTTGTCAAGGTGTCGGAGGTTTTGTCACAAGACAAGTGTCGCCTGTCTCTGAGCGGCTGGTTTCACGGGCCGTCTTTAGAGCGTCCCCCACGCCGCGTGGAGCCGCCCGTCCCACGGAGCCCACACTTACCCAGAGATGTGAGTCGATGTGAGTTTTATTTCAGTGTCTTTAAGAGGCGTCCTACAGTCCTGATCACATCCGCTCGTTGTGTTTTTATCGCAGGAGACTGTGCTGCTGGAGTGGCTCAATCCACTTTACCTGGATATTTCCTATCAAGAGCAGATTCAGGAGGAGTTTGAGGAAAGCTCTGAAATTCAGCTTAAAGATTTTCTCAAGGTAACTTCTGTTTGTTTGTCCACTGCTCTGTAACTTTGATATTGGATGAAATGTGCTATGCAAATAAACTTTCCCTTTCCTTGCTGGCTGATCATGTGACTCTCATCAGGAGGAGAAATTCAGGGAGGTGAGTGAAGCGCTACGATTGGCTCAGATTCAGTGGACAAAGAGAGGTCCGGCCAATAAGAGGTAAGGATGTTCATTTGACTCTGTAACGTTATGTGCTTTGCGTTGAGGGACAGATCCTCTGATTCCACGCTCTGTGAACCTTCTGAATTTAGATGCTATGAAGTGGCTTCTCTGGACACCTTGCCCGAGTGTGTGAGCGCGTGTTGGGAGCTGCTTCGTTCGGAGGCTTTCTTCCTTCTTCTCTCCAACTTTACCGGCCTTCGCTTGCACTACCTTTGTCCCGCCGATGACGACGATGAGAACGAAGATGAAGCGAACGAGAGGAAGGGGCGAGGCGACAGAGAAGCTACAGGATCCTCAAATGAATCTGCAGCAGCAAATAAAAGCAGTAACTCGGGTGTGCATGTGTGCATCGTTTTCTTCAGATCTCTGAACCTGTGTTTTTCTGGTTTAACCTCTGAGTTCTCCAGCAGAGCCGAGCACACCTGAATGCTGCGGGGAGCTGAGACGATGGTCTCACAGCGGCTACACGTTACTGCACGACGGAGAAGCAGCGCGGGCGGAGTACGCACTGGACCTCATCTTGCCTTTTGTCTCTGCCGGTGAGACACACAAACATACAGTGCGAGAATAAATTGTCAATGAGTTATTGCAACTGATGGAGCTCTTTTACATTTGTCTCTTTCAGACTGGCAGGCCGAGTTTGGGGGCTACACATGTTACGTTGCTAATGAAGAGGACGAGGAGGTGAATGATAATGACAGAATATAGTGCGTGTGAAGGGAATATATCAGTGATTCTAATAATTATTTGTTTTTTTTCCCCCTCCTCTCAGCTGCTGACAGTATATCCTGAGGACAACTCTCTCGCCCTGGTCTACAGAGACAAGGAAACTCTCAAATTTGTCAAACATGTCAACCACAAAAGCTCCTGTGATTCTGCTGGCAGAGCGTTTTTTGACTTCTCTTTTGTTTATTATGAATAAATATTTGCCTATACTGTATATAACTTATATATCTGTCCTCTGTGTTTTGTGGCAACAGATTGTATCTATATAGGCGTTATATAAGCTACATTTTAAAATACAACCCACTTTGATGTGTGAACATGAGGAGCGTGGGAGTTAAACTATCAGAGAATGACTTAAGTATTGAAGTATGGTATTTATTATATGTAACTATCAAAATTAATTTTCTGATTTGGAATATATTAAAAGTATCTAAAAGTACATGTTAGAAAAGAGGAAAGCAGTTGTAATTTAGAGAAGGACGTTTATTCTGAGTGTGAATCACTGGAGGCTTCAGCTTCCACATCACACTTGTATGTACTGTGTATTTATGCAGAATTGGCTTCCAAACTATTTGATGTCTGATTGTCAAACTCCAGATTTTTTGCAGTGATTAATAATTAATAAGTCATTAACAAAACAAATTATACTACAATGAATTGGAGTAAAAGTGAATAATAATAATGCTAATATAAAAACGTCAGTAAAATACAGATACTAAACTGTAGTGTAACGATCCAGCTGTGAACAGTACATCAAGTTATACAAAGTTGATCCAGCTGTGATCAGCTGCCGCCGTCATCAAAAACGGACGTCGCTTCATGTGACACTTCTGAGGAAAGAACGTCTCCTTCTTTAAAAGAAGCATAATTCCCTGTTTTCTCTTTCCTCGCTTGGTTTTCCCGCGTCTGTGCTTTATTCTCGGTCGGTGTAAAGTGTGTGAAACGTGGATGAAGTTAGTGGAATTAGGCTGAAATGCACCTATGGACTTCAAAAAGTAAAAAAAAAAAAACAGAAAAAACGCCACTTCCTTCCCGTCACTATTTTCTCCCCGGCATGTTGATTTCCACCAATCACAGCGCTTCTTGGTGTCCGTTCAGCCAATCAGAGGCCAGGAAACTCTGACTGTGTCAGTGGGTGTGATCCTCGAGAAGGAAGCGTCTCCGAACAAAATCACAAAGTTCTGAGGTAAGTCCGTGTCGACTTTAACTAAGAGTTACTTTAAAGCGAAGTCCAAAGACTGATTAGTTAGTAAACACGTCGTCAGCCTGGCCCCGCATTCTTTAGCTGCACACTGCGTTTAACTGTATAACTGTATCTAAGTTTTACGGCAGTCCTGTCTACTGTACGTTAGGTTTACCAACACTAACTAACTTTAAAGTTCCTTACACCAAACCCATCGTGCTTTTAGTGCTTTTATGTTCCTAATGTCACTCTCCAGATGTTAAAAGTTGTATCAAGCGGGACACTGTTGTCTCCAGAGGCTCGAATCATAATATAAGAGCAATTTAAAACCATTTAAAACCTGTTTCAGGTGTACTACTTTACGTTAGTTATCCCAAAATCACCTTTAATTCCTGTATTTCTGGGTCGCTTAGCAACCAGTTCTTTAACCAGGCCTCATGGGTACATAGACTTTATTGATCCCTTTGGGAGGTTCTCTTAAGGTAAATAACTAAAGCTCCGTCACGCATACTTTTAAAACTTAAAGACACGAATCAAAAAAGGAATATTAACAATATTTTAAACCATTATATAGTTTTATAAATAAATATATTTTGCACCATTTTATAATGTTGTAAATTAGTTGGACAAAATGAGAACTTGCACACATTATGTTTGGCTGTGTGAAATTATGACAGGGTCCTCTCATAATATATTTAGATATTTAACACTAATCCATAAAAAAATAAAATAAATAAATGCTAAAAAAATATTAGTACAGGTAAATATATTAATGGTTACATCTGCCTCATCCAATCCATTTTCAACATTTGTATCTGGAGTTATAAAAACAAAACCACACAATAAAAACAAAGATGCAAACATCCCTCTGAAGCACAACAAAGATGTTTAATTATTATTTCCTGGACGTATATATATCTGTGTGAAGATCCATTTTTCATTCACCCAAATGTCAGCCAGGCTGACTGTTTAGGGAATACTAGAGGTTATCTTTTGGCAGGCAAAAAGCTAAATGATATATTTTAAGCTCCTGATGATCACTTAATCCTCATACAGCTGGAGAACTAATCTCACCGTATACTTCCAGAGCACCGGTAGATAGGATAGCATATAATTACATACTGGCTAAGTTGAGGAGATTCCTGTAGACCCAGTGGCCAAGCATACTGTGTATTAGTGAAATATGAGGGCATGCATATAATCCAGCTCAAATGATGCTCTTTTATTTTCTTTATTCTTTGCTATTTTCAGAAATTATATAACATAAAATACAAGAATTACAGAAGATAAGAAAAAAAGGAGACAATTAAAGAATTAAACCAAGAGGGAAAGAGAGAAAACATAACAAAATATAAATATATATATATATATAAAAAAAATTGAATTAAAAACAGGAAGCTTTTCAGCACATCAGGCGCATGGAGACAACACCAAGTGAGCTTCAGTAGTTCATCCAGAGAACAGGAGTCAGGGGCCGGACTGGGGGAGGGCAGGACTGAGATTAAACATGTTTTTATGTAATGAGCATTTCAAAAGGAGGTTGGGGTAAAAAAGGGTAAGGTGGAGTGAGGCCACAGCGAGCAGGCAACACCGGGACATACGAGGTTTCAACACCAGGAGGAAACGCACTCCAGGCAGTTACAATTATTCTGCTCATCACTTTATTCTGAAGTGATATGAAACCACATCCTCTGCCTCAAATGAAGAGAGGGATGTATTACATCACATGTTAAATTCAGAATCTGGTGGTTGTGTAACTTAGATGATATCAACTGGATTTGTCATAATCTGTTTGCTTTTTTATATTGTGCTTCCATTAATCTATTGATCTTTTTTTTTTTTTCATTGTTTAGTCTTTAACAGGTCAGAAAAACGCAGTTACCATAGTAACAGGTGACCGTTTGTTAGGTCTGACAAACGGACCATTCAGAATATTATTCGGTTTATGAAGAGATAGAAAAAAACAAAAGTAAAAAAAACAAATCCTCACATTTGAGAATTTTAACCGGAGGATTAGCGATGGAGAGATTATATAAATATTTAATCAAAATTGTTGCGATTTTTTTTTTTTTCTGATGATCAACCAATCAATTGGTCTATTAATAGTTTCAGCTCTAATAAATTGTAAAGACCATAGAAATCACTCTATTTCAGAACACTTCATAAAATGTGCTACTGACTCCAGTGAAACTTAATAAGGTTTATTCTTCCATAATAAAAAGTCTTTTCCATCAATAAACCTTCCATACGATGAAATGAAGAGGAACATTCTCAAATAAAGTGGAGCTGATTTGTCTTTTAACAGCAGTTTGATCCAACAACTCTTCTTTGGCTTTAACCTGTTAAAAAACCCTTAATACAAGGGCAGCATTGAGTTTTATTCATATATCGCATGAGAAAACCTCAGCTACAACATTAAATAATGTATTTTTTTATCTATAGTAAAACACAATGTTACTGTTACAGCATCAGTGTATATCATTGATATCCAAATCATCAAAAAAATAAGAAAATAGTTTAATATAATATCAGTAGTAGGGCTGCAGGTAACGGCTATTTTTATATTTAATTTAGATTTTAGCTGTTTGTGTGATTATTTAATTGCAGTTATTTATTTGCAGTCTCTTTTTAAAACATTTTCAGAATATATTATAGATCCTCAGTGTGATTTCTATGATTTTATAGACAAATAGTTGATCTTTTAACACTTATCTTATTAATCATTGAACTTTGGGTCCGTTTAGTCTTGTTTTAAGTTTTAAATAAATTATTTTTGTAGTAAAACAAATATTATTCTATAATATTCTAACTATATTTGCTCTGTAACAGCAACATAAATTGATTCTGACGCTTCATATGTTGTAGTTTTCCTTTGATTCCTGTACATGTACATAACCCTTGTGGTTGTAGAGATATTCCATATTTATTGTCATTTTGAGCAAGAAAACTGAAAAACTGGCCTGGGGCTTAAGTGGTTAATGCATTAGACCCTAGGGCTCATGTATTGTATGGTTCAAACTGTGACTTCAGAGAATGGCAGACAAGACCGCGGACCGTGGCCCATGGACAGGATGTGCTGTGATGTTTCTGCGGTCGCTCTGTCCCAGCGTGAACCTGCTCTCACTCTACAAAGACCAACAGGGGAAGTTCGTTGTTTTTAAAGTGATCAAACTGACACTTATAGGTGAGCATTGACGTTCTCGTTTGGACCTGCTTAGTAAGCATATCAAGAAGGAAGAAACATTTCTGTTTAATACCGCTTTCCCTGGTCAGACTCTGCAGGTGGCCTGGGCGGTTATGAGATCCTAAAAGTCCACGACGCTGACCCCTTCCTGGCGGTGGAGGTGAAGTTCGTGGACGTGGCGGCGTGTCAGCAGTTCCTCGAGAGCTACAGCTCTGGCGCCGTGCACCAGTCCCTCTCCCAGCACGCCTGCCGGCTTTTTACTCTGGCCCAGGAGTTCACCGTGGAAACCCAGCTCAAGGCCAGCACACACGTCCTGGATCGCTGTCTGGACAAGCTGGAACTTTGCCTACAGCACATCCACCTTTCACAGGTAAACTGCTTTGCTAGAATTGCTAGAATTTGTTGCTATTCTTTTTATTGATATTTAAACAGTACATTCAACCAGATGTGTTAACAAAAAAGCAAAAAGCAATAGACCATCATCAACTGTTTAACAAATTAGAAAGGCAGACTTATGCCTTAACTTAGACATTTTTGCCTTACATTTAATATTGAAATATATAGAACTAATCCTTCATAACATGAAGTGAAACAAGTCATGTTAGGTTTAAATACACAGTTCATAATTCCTTTGAAAGACTGAAATTAAATTTAGTGTCTAGAAAACTGAAGGAATATGGCTGCTTCTCCCTCTTCCTCCATTTTGCTTGTATCAAAGCTGTCGTAGGCAAATAATGAAAATAAATTGATTGGCCAATGACATAAGAAGAAAGACAGGATGATGCAGCCGTGGTAGGAGGGTAAAGTTGTGCAAATATATCAATTACTTAGGCAATTATGCTATGAGGCTATTGAATCATGTATTCTTGCAGTTAATGCTGAGCCTGATAATCAGACACTGAATATGTGTTCATGTTAGCTGATTTCTTGTTGGAAGGAGTTTGTTCTCTGGTCAATCGAATGTGAAAGAGAATTAGAAACTGCTGTCAATTAATACACAACTTCTACAAATACTAAAAATGGTTCCCAGGTGAGATCAGAAATAGAAGGAAGGACAGGAAGCAGATCAGTCTGACTGAGTTCTCCCTTTAACCTTAAATCTTTGTGGTTTTCCGCCAGCCGGAGCGCCTGCGGGATGAAGAGATCGATCATCTCGAGCAGCAGCTGACGAGTCAGGCCCTGAGTCCCGGCCCGGTGTCGGCCGCCCTCACACAGGAAGCCTCTCCTGTCCCCAGCAACTGCTTCAAGTTTCAGAACAGAGTGTTTGGTGAGTCCAGATGAGTTGAGCGTGTCCATCACAGACCCAGCGCTCATTGAATGACGGAATTTCAGCTAAAAGAAGTCAAAATGGAGATTAAAACGCCATCTATAACACATAGAATATTATGAATGAATGAATTTTATGGTTTTATTGTTGATTTAAGTCTTTGATTTATAAACTAATTGGTTAATTTCAGTTTTTACTGTACATTTTCAAAGTACTTTACTACTACTTCCTTGTGAGGACACCTTGTGGTCCTCCATAACCACAAAAGTGGTAATTGGGAAATAGTAACGCCTGCTTAAAAGGATTATGCAAGTGTTTTCTATAGTAAAATATTAACTACAATCAGCCTGTTGATTTCAGTTCATTTCAACAGTGTAACAGTGAAGTCGTAGAAATAACAAGCTTCCCTGTTATATGCAATGATGACAGTGATTTAAAAAAACCCTCTTTTATTTATGTTGGTCCATTCATGTGCTGGTTTTAACCCTCAGTATCAGAGATTTGATGGTCTATTGTTGAAAAGCAGCTTTTGAAAATTCAAGTTGTCGTTAAATTTGTGTTATTTTTTTCATCCATTACCCGCAGTTTGTATTGTTTGATTTTCTGACGGCATTTAAATTTAATGTTGTTTGTCAGATGGCTCTCTAATCCAACCTTTTATAAATTGAGGGTCAGTCTATGGGGGAGATTAGTGCCAGCAGATAATATATTTAGATTGCATTAATTTGACATCGACAACTTCGCATTGAATTGTTAAATTAAAAAGAAAAAACATTACCTGATGAGCCACTACAAATAATGACTTGAAAGGGAAATTGATATTAATGCTGGATTTAGCTCGTGTAAGATTTGGATTGAGATTTAGTTAATTTCTGCTCACATTCTGTGTATTTTATCAGTGGTTTTCTGTTCTTTCAGTCTTCCAAGGCTGCCACTAGCCCCATAGTTTACAGATGAATGTGAATTATTTATTTTTTATTTAAATTAAAAATCTTTTCTGCATTTTAATTTTTTGTAAGCTTTATTAAAATGTAAATCAAAACAGAGGAAAAAAAATTAGAAAAATTGTTTTTTTTTTTACAAATTTATTTTCTAAATTATTAAATAAATATATATATCAATTTTAATTGAATTATTTCACATTCTTATATTATTATTAGAATTTTTTTTTTAACAAATGAATTTTTATAATGTCACAAATTCAGAATATGCAGGGCGAGTTCCCATTTATGAATTTAAATCCATTTCCATTTTGCACAAAACTCTCCCAGTTATCCTCTCACTGGGAACCACATGTAACCTGAATAGTCCGATACAGCTTCTGAATTTAAAAAGGTCACTCTCAATAAAATTTCCCACGATAATTAACCTCTGAAACTTTATAGAATTAAGGTAAGAGTGCAGTTCACTTCATAGGGATGTTGAAACAAACCCTATATGTGAAATTAAATTATTAATCTTACGATTAATTTCCACCTGGACTGTGTAGATCCAGACCTTTTAATTAACCACTGTGTTATTTAGGGTAAATAAGTGATAATAATAATAAGTGAGAATGATGTAAAGTGGGGGAAAACATTACTAGTGATATTTACTGAAATAAATAAGCACTTGTTGGACTTTGGCTATTTAAAAGCACATAGTCTTAGTTAAATACACCACAAAACATTAACCTCAGTATCAGCTGACAAAACATACATGTACATTTAAACCAGCCTCATCTTATATATGGATGGGTGGTGTATCAGTGGTCCTGGCTCTCATAGTAATGTATATATTGCTCAAGTATCTGTTACCTAGGCATCTATTTTTGAATTAATATATTTGAATTTTTATTTGAGTTTTATTTTTGGGGGGTTGGCAGGAGGTCTATGAGGGTCCTGAGTTAGGACGGGAAATGGGGTAAAATAAAAATGCACGTATTAAAAATGAGTAAAATGCATTGAAGTGTCACATGTTTTTGTAATGCACACCCTCTCTGCTGAATTTTCTTGAATAAAATATGGAGAAAAAAAGAAAGTGCACATCAAAACTCGCAATATAATTCATTTTAATTCAGATCTCTCCCTCAATCTGCAGGTCCTCAACGAGTAATTCATCCGATTTGAGATCGTTGTTTTGTTGTCCTCAGCCTGCAGCAGCAAACAAAACAAACAAAAGTTTGCAGCTATCTGAAAACACAGTAAAATTGTTACTAGAACAGACTGAATATCGGAGACGTTTGTAGTCACAATAACTTAACTCCATACCAGTGGCAATGTGTTAACAAGGCCTGTTTCGTATGTAAATAGAAAACTGGTTGCGAACCCGTTTGCCACAACTTTACATGGGATCAAATGTCAATATTGACATTGACAATACTGACAGTTCACAAGAGAAGAATTTACGCTGAACCTATTTAAAAAAAATCCTGTTAATTTAGTAAATTAAGTACTGTTTACATCTAAATCACAGTTTATGTAATCTGAATTAAGTAAAGTTTGCATTAACGTTTCCCCCCCCCCTCCCTCTTTATCCTTTGGCCCGTCAGAGGACCGAATGCTGACAGCAGCAGATGTTTCAGGCTTTTCCAACGGAGTGGGCCGTCAGTGGAAGCACGTAGGGAGGGCCCTGGGGAAGAGCTGCCGGGCTCTGAAGGGTCCGGCCATAGACAACTTGGCCTACGAGTACGAGAGAGAAGGGCTGTACGAGCAAGCCTATCAGCTGCTCAGCCGCTTCATCCAGGCGGAGGGGAGAGCGGCCAAGCTGAGCCGGCTGGTCAAAGCACTGGAGGACTGCAAACTCACCAGCCTGGCGGAGAATATTCTGGACATACAGCCACGAGAGTAACTCCGTGAGCTTCTTGTTCCCGCGATGTACGAGGGCAGAGGTGGAGCAGTCGTGAAAACTGAAGGGGGTCATGTCTTCTGTCAACTCTGTTGGCTTTTGTTCTGCCTGCTTTTTATATGCAGCGTGTCTGATCTTACATGTCTGTCCATCCTCGTGTTAAAATCATTCCTGTGTGTGTGTGTGTGTGTGTGTGTGTGTGTGTGTGTGTGTGTGTGTGTGTGTGTGTGTGAGCGTGTGCGTGTGTGTGTTCGTTTCCAACAGGTGGTGTGAACACATGTTAACATCTCTGTGAGAATTAAGAGATTCCAATGTCTTTGCTTTTTCAGTTCTTAGTATTATTGATTATTCATTTAGATGAAAGTCACAATGTGCTGTTTGAAGTTTTTTTTATTATTATGCATTGTTTAAAACCGATTTCATCATGTAACTGTTTTTATTTCTGCTCTATAAGTTGATTTACAGATGGAACCTGTTGGATCTTGTTGCTAATGAGTGCACAATTGATTTTTTTTTTCTACAAAATGGGTGCATACAAATTAAATGGTTGTAAAAAACAACAACTCATGTTTGTGTACGATGCATTAGTGTAATTAAACCTGAAAACATAATTTTGTCAAAATTCCCTCAGGTATATTAATTTGCCCTCTCTGCCCCCCCCCCCCCCCCCCCCCCACCACCATATCTGGCTGTCAATCACACACGTGCAGATGCTCATATGATTAAACTGTGCTGATTACTGATGCCGTGGCTGCATGTGTATGTATGCACCTGCATGTGTCACCACGCTGCCGCCGTGGCAGCTTCAGGCCAGAGAGGTGGAGATTGCTGCTGCTGAGGTGTGTATGTGTGGAGGTTTTATCTCGGCTTGGCTGTCAAATAGGAAATTCACTGATGGATGGAGTGGCTCTAGGTTGAGCTCCTGGTTTCATTCATTCCCCCCAACCCCCTGCCCCCACCACCGATTTTACTCCACTTGACCATCCATCCAGATGTGATGTGTGGATTAGAAGCTTTAATCACACACACAAACAATTATTGCTGCTATATGGTATGAACACAACCCCCCCAACATAGGAATAGCATGAGACACACACAGTTATATCATCATAAGTTATGATAATCACACACACTCTCTCTGCTGTGCTGTAACCAGGCGGAAGCTGCAGCTCAGGTCATGTCTTGGTTAATATTTCTGTGAATTCGGGCGTTTTAATGGCACTAAGAGAAATTTACATTGAACAATGACCGGATATTTCATATCATTTTCTGACATAATATCCGATTGGTTCCAGGTAGAAGTCAAATAAAAAGCATTTAGAGATTTCCAAGAGAATTGCTTTCCGGGCAGAGAATATAGAGACCATAGCAAAAGATGAAAGGTTGCAGAAAACAAATGAACTGTTCTTGAAGCTCTAGCTGTTCATGTACAGCTAGTTCATTTGTTTAGGTTGTTAGGGCTCATGATGTTATATTTTTTTTGCCACTGATAATACTTTTGTACTTGTGAATGCAGGACTTTTATTTGTAATAGTTTGTTTTTACCACATTGTAAACAATATAGATTAATCTTCCCAAGTATCAGCTACTAACAAGCTGAATGCAACTTTTTATAATTTGCTCATCCCCGGCTAATTATACAAAACCACACCCACTGACAAAATAACTATAAATAAATAACTCTAAATAATGGTTATAAATGTATTTTAATTAGTCTCTTTATGAACCATTTAAAATGAACATTATTAACAACTTTGAAGGTGTAGCTCAGGACAAACCAGATCTGTGACAATGTCTACCCATCATAGTGTGAACATACACAGGATAATATCAAATCTGTCATGTGGGTAACCCTAAAAAATGTAAAACACATGCATCATCTAGTTTTATATTCTAGGTGGATGAAATATTTAAGTTTTTTGACTTTCTCATCTTGCCAAACATTGTTACTGACCCACATACATGTAGGCATATGTGGGAATATCCAATGCAATAGTACATAAACATGTATGATAGCCCTGTGCGTGCACAGCCATAAATGTAAACCTCATGCAATAGGCCAATGTGCAAAAATACAGCAGCACTTTACCAGCTGCCACCTGAACATTAGCATTTAAACAACTCTTCCTCTCCTGGTTTGTCTTGAGTATCATCTCTTGTTCATATAAGTTGCATTTGTTATATGTAGGTGTGTGACTGCCCCTGTCAGGAACAGTGCATCTTGTGATATTATCCAGCGCTTTTGTTTTTCTTGCTATGCGTGTCTCATTATGTGCTGTTGTGCAGTTTATGCTCAACTTGTTTGCTGTGCCAGCAACCTGCCAAGGGACTAAAGATGGAAGATCGCCCCAGGCTACAACCTCACATATTAAAATCTTCATTAATATGTACTGTCCCTATTAAAAACAACATTGAAATAAAAATGAACTACATTTTTCTATAGTTATATTTACCATTTTTTAAATCACCATATAAATAATGTCATATGTTTATAGACAGTTTTTGTTTACTATTACTATTAATGTCTTATTTTGCTGTTTGTTCATGTTTAATGAGTTATAGTTATATTTATAATATATATATGCATATATAATAGATAGATAGATAGATAGATAGGTAGATAGATAGATAGATAGATAGGTAGATAGATAGATAGATAGATGCTATTATGAAGCAAATGATTATAATATCACTCTTAATTAATACACAAAAATAATAATTATTTAAATTAATACTTTCTCAGTAGGTAAAAATGAGTTTGTAACACATCTATAAACATCCGGTGCTTATTGTATAATAAACTATGACCCCTGTATAGATGATGGTTATTAGAGTGTTTCCTTTTTTATTTCATTGTTGTTTATTGTCGCCTAATTATGAACCTGTTCCTATGTGCTCTCGTCCACCCCCATGGCCGGTGTGGTATTAAGGCTGCCGGTTGTTTTCGTTGAAGTCACGTTAACGTCGCCGCGACACCGACAGAATAATATCGGTGTTTGGGGCCGATTTTAATTTCTCAACAACGGCACAATTCCCGCTAATACCGAGAGACGAGAGGGCACCGTTTAAAGGGCTCTTTCATGTGAATAATCTTTCACAGGACGTGATTAGAGCCGCCGCTGCTGCTCTGACGTCAGCAGATTGTCTGTGAGGTGAGTCTCGCGCAGCCGGCTCCTCTTCCTCTCTCGCGCTGTCACCACCACCACCATCATCATCATCATCAGCGCCGCCCTGTAGAGAGAGAGAGAGAGAGAGAGAGAGAGGCTCAGATCCCCCTCCTCCTCCCCACCTAACAACCACTCCAACCCCGCAGGCTCGAGCGCAGCGACCCCACCCCCCAGCCCCCTCCAGAGAGGGCAGCGGCAGCGACGGAGACGCTCGGAGTCGCGGAGTAAAGACGGTTTCGGGATCCCCCGGCTCTGTGTTTTGCCCTCAATCCGGGCCTAATGCTGTAGCGGCCAGCGCGGGAGAGGAAGAAGAAGAAGAAGCGAGAGAGAGAGAGAGAGAGAGAGAGAGAGAGAGAGAGAGAGAGAGAGAGAGACGACGCACTGATTTGAGAGTCGGTGAGGGACAGGGCGGACCGGAGAGACGACGGGATTGCTCATTCGCCTGGAAACATGGGATGTACACTGAGCGCCGAGGAGCGCGCGGCTCTGGACCGGAGCAAGGCCATCGAGAAAAACCTGAAAGAGGACGGGGTGACCGCCGCCAAGGACGTCAAATTGCTCCTGCTCGGTAAGAAGAGGGGCTGTCCGTGTGTGTGTGTGTGTGTGTGTGTGTGTCCCACCCCCACCCCCCCCCCTCGGTGGCCGCGGGGCCGAGCTGCGCCTCGGTCCGGCTGCAGCTCGGCGGGGGCTGCGTGGGGCGGAGGTGCTCTCCGTGGTACTGATTTCACTGCCGGCTCTCACTCTGCCTTCCTCCGTTCTTTGCAGGCGGCGGAGAGTCCGGCAAAAGCACCATCGTCAAACAGATGAAGTAAGTGGCCGTTCCGTTGCTGGTTTTTAACCCCCCCCCCCCCCCCACCACCACCACCACCACCTCCCTCCCTTCCTTCCAACACCGACACCGCCACCGGAGTGAAAGGCCCGAGATTGCACCTCCCCTCCTGTCTCTGTGTATAGCTCAGGCAGGTTGAGCCGCCATGTTTCCAGGGAGAGGGCCGTAGCTCCCGGAGCAGCTCCGGTGACTCCAGCACCTCCTGCAGACCGGCAGGGAGGCTGCGGAGGCCGCACCGGTGCGTCCCAGGGTGCTGTTCACTGCCCGGGTGCTGAAACCGAGCTACCCAGCCTTTTTTTTTTTTTTTTTTTTTTTTTTACTAGCCTACAGGGAGTGTGTGACAGGGGATATGTGGGTGTTGTTCCTTCCGACTGTGTGTGTGTGTTTGTTACGGTGTGTGCCCGCGCGTGCGCGTGCGTGTGTGAATTACAGTGAGGTCACTACAGCTCCATTAGTGAATACCTCTGCTTTTAATCTTAATGGCTTTAAGTGCCCGATATCGCCGGGAGTACTTTGCCTATAAAGCGGATTTACGCAGAAATATGGCTTCTAAAACCGCATCTAAACCGTGCCCCGTGTAAGCTGAATCACTCTTTGATGTTTTAAATCACTGTTGCTGTTTGCTCTAAACCTCTTAGTTAAGTTTCTAGATGTTTTCTGTAAAGCGGGGAGGGAGAGAGGTGGAGAGGGGGTTTTATTGTATATTTTTGTCCTGTTGGGAAGCGTCTCTCCTGGTGTTTGTGGGCAGCAGCGTGTCTGTCTCCGTCCTGCTCAGCGCATCCCCGGCCTGCAACGCACTGACTGCATCCTTCCTCCTTCCCTGCACGCCTGCTGCTTCCTCTTCTTCTTCCCTTCACCCCCTCCCCTCCCTCCCCCTCCCCTCCCCTCCCTGCCCTCCCCATGGTCTCCGGTGGTCCATAAGTCACTGCTCTGCCCTAAACTGGATGCACAAGGACCAATAGTGTTTACAAACACTTTTCACGGTTTGATTTAGCCTAAGCAAGCAGCAGATGAATAGATTCCAGGGTCATAAAGCGCAGGTATTGGAGGGTAAATTCTGCATGTGGAGATTCAGTCTTAATGAGGTGAGACAGCATTGTGCGGGTGAGATATGCAAGGTGCAAGCAAAAATCCTCAAAATATTCTGAAAATGTATCTCATAATAGCAGATAAAAGGATACATGCACAAGGCGAGGCTGAGAGAATGTGATTTATATGAATTAAACAGCAAGCAGCGTCGGTGATGGCCGATGTTCTAACCATGCTAGTCAGTTGCAGCTGCAGAAATGTCAGGGATGTCTATTTTTACACTTTTCTGTGATTGGTCAGGTAAGTTTTCTACACTTGCACATACCCTGCAGAGATGAAAGGATTAGGACTGTTTTTTAAGGACTGTTTATGGTTTAAGTATTATTTTTAAAAGCTAAATTGCCAAAAAAATGCATTGGTTTCAGCTTTATTAAGTGTGAATATTTACCGGTTTTCTTGTGTTAGTTGGTTGGATAAAACAAATCATTTAAAGACATCTACTTGTGCTCTGGAGAACTGTAATTAGCATTTTTACTCATTTCTTATAGACACTGATTAATAAAGAGAATTAATTTAGAAGATTAACCAGTAATGAATATTATAATATATAAATTAGACTAGCTCTGTGTGGCTTTTTCATTTCTCATCCATAATTACATACATGTCAATGTGCAACATACACAAAATATTAAAATAACACCTCATGTTTCAAGGTTTCACGTCAACCGCTGAAATGTCGGTTCATTTAATGAATAGTCATAATTATTTAATGGTGTTTTCTGTGGAAAACGTTTTATTTCATACAAATATACAGTGTATGATTTTTGTAAAGAGGTGAGCCTTCACCGTCAAACATCTTAACATGAGCAAAACCATCATCTATTATTTATTTTCCTTCCTAAACTATAAAATACTGATGATAAAGGAGGAGCTGAGGAGCTGCAGAAGTTTCACTGTTTAAAATATATATGGATTACAGGTGAGTGTCAGGGAGGATATTGATAAAGTGAATCTGGATCTGATTTTGTGTAGATTCGGTTGCATATGAGAGTGAGAGTGATGCTGATGGCTATAAAGACTCCTGTGTAGTGTGATTAATCAGAACTCCGACTGATTCCACTCCACTGGCCGTCATAAATTATAAATGGCTTAAATATCAGATTACTCTCAGATCACAGAGTCACAATGTGATCAATTTCTGTCCCGTTATACACTACTGACACACTTAAAGATGTCTTTTAATTGGAGATGATAGGGAGGAGTAGAGGAAAGACAATATGTATGTGTTGGATTATAAAGACGGAAGTGAATCCTTCACATGTACAGGAAGGACACGTCCGACCTTTATCCTCAAAGGTTAAAAGACGATTGTTTGGATCTGCAGGAACATATGTGACTTTTTCCCGTTTAGTCCACTCCCGCGTCTGTGTGCTAATGTCTGTGTGCACATGCAGGATTATCCATGAAGATGGCTTTTCTGGGGATGATGTGAAGCAGTATAAGCCCGTGGTCTACAGCAACACCATCCAGAGTTTGGCGGCCATCCTCCGAGCCGCCGACTCCCTGGGCATCGAGTTCGCAGACAAGGATAGAAAAGTTAGTCACCTTTTGCCCTCGTGCTTTAACACTCACACGGAAGCCGTGAAGAAACTGCGTATTTATTCATGCATTCCTAACATTTAGGGAATAAAATGTTCAAGTATTAAAACAGAGCTTAAAAGAATAAACACTTTCTCAGCGTATTTCGAGCTGAAACTACACTCTGTACCTCGATTTACATAAAAAAAATAATAATAATCCGTCATTACAATTGCAGCAGAGATAATTTTGTTCCCTTCTCATTAACGTTGTGTATTTTTAGGCGGATGCTAAGCTGGTGTGTGATGTGGTCACCCGTATGGAGGACACGGAGCCGTACTCTGCAGAGCTTCTCACCGCTATGAAGCGCGTATGGACCGACGCCGGGACTCAGGAGTGTTTCAGCCGTGCCCGGGAATACCAGCTCAACGACTCTGCCCAATAGTGAGTGGAGGGGAAAGGGCAGCCCGAGGAGCTGCCTGTGGGGAAATGTGTGCGTACACCTGTGTGATCTCACCCGCTCTCTGTTTGTAACGCAGCTACCTGGACAGTCTAGACCGGATCGGGGCGGCGGACTATCAGCCCACAGAGCAGGACATCCTGAGAACCCGAGTGAAGACCACCGGTATCGTCGAAACCCACTTCACCTTCAAAAACCTCCATTTCAGGTAGTAGCTCGTGGCTACGGGACTTGGCCTTTGTTGCCAATTTTTCACAAGATTGGTTTCAACGGATTGTTGCATCCCAATTGAGTTTTTACGTTTTGTCCAGGCTGTTTGACGTGGGAGGTCAGAGGTCAGAGAGGAAGAAGTGGATCCACTGCTTTGAAGATGTGACAGCCATCATCTTCTGCGTTGCGCTGAGCGGATACGACCAGGTGCTCCACGAAGATGAAACAACTGTAAGTGTGAATCGGCGAAGACGGACTGAATCCCTCGGGTGCACGGCGGGGCTTCGCTAGATGTTTGTATGAAGGACGATATTTTATGTCCTTATTCATTATAAAGACACAACTTTCAGTGTCTGCCTCACAAGTCAAATCAATGGCATTAATGTAGCCCAGCAAAAATCACATTTTTGTCCTGAAGGCTTCTACAAATTGAACATTATTTTTCCTTAGAACCTCAATTCAAATAATAAAAAAAAACCTTTAATATAAGATGAGATAAAATGAGCCTTTAATGTTTCCCTTAGGATAAATTTGTCTTGGGCATTCGAGAGAACACAAGTGACTTTAATGAGAAAAAAACGCAGAAACCTCAAAGAGCAGCAGAGAGAGGACACAGCAACACTTTAATAAACCTATTAAATCAGTTGTATGCCATCATTGAAACGGATCAATTATACATTAAGATACAAATCAAACTACTGCATTTTATGACTTCGAATCACACTATCTATCTATCTATCTATCTATCTATCCATCTATCTATCTATCTATCTCTTAATTAAAAAAGCCACAAAAATCAACTTTGATTGAATGTTGTGAGACAGTAAAACACCGATATCTTTCTGTACAAGTTAAAACTGACCTGTTTTAGTTATTTTAGTCCACGCTCTCCGTTTCTCCTTATTGTAACACTAACCTCATTGTCTTATTTATTTTCTCCCGCAGAACCGCATGCATGAATCGCTCATGCTGTTTGACTCCATCTGCAACAACAAGTTCTTCATCGACACCTCCATCATCCTCTTCCTCAACAAGAAGGATCTGTTCGGTGAGAAGATCAAAAAGTCACCGCTGACGATCTGTTTTCCAGAATACACAGGTGGGTGTTCTGCCTTTCATTCTCAAACAGAGCTGCTTTACAGTGATTCACGTGAAGTCTCACATGACCTTTGGCCTCTTCTCTCTCTCCCCCCCCACCCCACCCCGTTTGTCTCCAGGTGCTAATACTTACGACGATGCTACAGCATATATTCAGGTTCAGTTTGAGAGTAAGAACCGCTCTCCCAATAAGGAGATCTACTGTCACCTGACCTGTGCCACAGACACAGAAAACGTCCAGGTAGTGTTTGATGCCGTCACTGACATCATTATTGCAAACAACCTTAGAGGGTGTGGCTTATACTGAGGCCTGGCCAAGCACAGAGGTTGTCATGGAGAGTATGAGGTGTTAATAATGATAATTTTGATGATACTTAAACACATAAATATGTAATTCTACACGTCCAAATGGACCCAAAGAGCTGCCGTCAGACACCACACTGGATTATTGTCATGATTTGTTCCCTCCCTCTTACTATGATTTCAGTATACGACCCCAGTTTCATCTTATGAAAACGTGTTTTTTGAGCTGAATGTTTCATGATTCGTTGATGACCGTGTCAACAACTGGGAAGACCGGAAGCGGCAGTAACAGCGGCGTAATTCAGCTGACGCCTTGTTTAGCAAAACAAGAAGCCCAGAAACGCAACGGAAAGGAGTGAAACGCCATTTTCACCACATCACAACATTGAATTTAGTCCCATTCTTTATGTGACACGTTTTTTCTTTCTTTCTTTTTTTAAATGTGCAAGTCTCGAGGCGTTTATCAGCACTGAATATAGCCTCTGACGCTCCGTTTGAAGAGCCGCTGTGTGTATGAAGGTGGAGATGATGATGATGATGATGTTGGGGAGGTGCTGTACTCGTGGCTGAGGGTCATCGTTGGGAAGAAGGAGGCTATTTTAACTTACAGAAGGGACAAAGCTCCCCTCTCCTTCAGACCCACACATGACTGAGTAGCCTGCAGGTCTGTTCCACTCCTTTTCTCTTTTACTTTGAAACATAATGAAAGAGAGGATTCTTCTGTTTAGAGTGGCTTCCCATTGCCATTGGCTTCCTGTAGCGTGAGGAAAAGCCTATCAGCCAATGATATCTCAAAAAAAAAATAAATAAATAAGAGAAAAAAGGAAAAAAAAAAAGAAATCATATCGGTGCCAACCATCTGAGAATGACAGATAGGGGTATAGGATCATAAATCATAGTTCATGTTCATATTATCAACGGATATTATTTAAGTAAAATATATAACACTTTATCATCGAATGATTTATTTATTTAAGCCTCATGCCCTACATGCCTCCTCCTACCTCCTGAAACCCCGTGCCACATATTTATTTCCTGTCATGAAAAACTGGGGTATACACCAATACCTGTCTACAGTTCAGAGGGTGGAAAGCAGCCCTCCAATGGCATCTTGTTCTCTGTGTGGTGCTTTACCCTTCGATGTGAATCTGTTTAGAAATAGAAGACTGCACGAGGAGAACAATATCATTTGAGGCAGCCTCTGTCTGGGGAGTCCGGGGTTTTTTAACCCTCCGCTCCCCCGATGAGTAAACAGGGAACCATTATCCCCCCGTCTGTCACATTTCTCTTTTCACAGAGAAAAAGTACAGCTCTCCATTTTCACCTGTGCACCTAGAAATCCATCTTCCTATTCCTGTATATTCTTACCTATCACATATCAGTCCCCATATCCTATCTCCATTTTCACCTTAAAAAAGCACCGTACTGTATATATATATTATGATTATACCAGATTTTTTTTTACTGTGAATGTTTTTGTGCTGCACCCCATCCTATTCGGTAGTTTATTGGTTGCTCTCATGTGGAATGTTTGTGCTGAGCCAATCGAATGTTGTGTTTACATTAAAGCCACACTTTTCCTAACTACTCCTGTGTTCGTGGTCTTGAGTGTGATTCCGTTGAAAGGTTGACGGCGGCTGCGTTATCTCGGCAAAAGTTTAAACACACACGCTGACCTGCTTTAATCTGTGCAGAGAATTGAGGCTGGACCAGGAAATTAGGCTGAACACTATGAGAATGGACCACTTTTAATGCTTCATTGCCTGGTGTATTTAGAGTCATGGAATGTGTACAGTGTTTAAAAGATTGGGAGCAGGTCTTGCATGGCAATAGGGCAGCACTTCGTGAAATGTGGTGGATGCCAGGGATCAGAAGTGTTGCACAGCAGCTCTCAATTTATTAGGTTAAAAGTGTTCCATCATCACAGACAAGGAGCTATTCATATATTGAATGACTAGGCTGGATCAGCTGTCTGACCTGCTTCTGTCAGTTTAATGGGTATGATGTTCATTACTGCTCTGTTTCACTGACAGCCGCAGAGCGCAGCTCCTCAGTCCCAGTGTGTCCTCGTTTCTTGGTGACAGTTACAGGTTGGAACTCCCACAGTGACACAATTACAGGCTTCCTTTTTAATTACACATTTAAGAATACTCTCATATTTTACAGATCATTCGTATCAAACAGTTCACCATCCCCGCCGTGTAGCCTCAAACCTCGCCCCGAAAAAGCTCGGCTGTATCTCTAATACAGACTGACACCAGCGTGCTGCAGGATCCCCGGGTGCGGAGCAGAAGGCGGCGTCTGAAAACCCGACTGAAATCTCCTGAAAGAGCAACGCTGATAGTTTTTGTTTCCCGCAAAAAAACAAAAACAAAAAAATCCCCAGTCATTTACCATTTACGGAAACAAGGATTAAACCTGGATCGCGCAGAGCTCTTTAGCAAAATGCATCACAAGGCGGGCACGATTGCTGATAATTTACAGCCGCAGCCTCTTGATATCCTCACTCCTGAAGTCGACACGCAAGGCCAGGACCTGACGCACCTCCGCCGGGGTCAGCCGCCACGTCAGGGGGCCGGAGTTGGAGCCCCAGTAATCCAGGATCTCAGTTACCTGCCGGTCACGAACAAACAAGTGAGTCTGGCGGAAGAAGATCATTTACTAAAGAAAAAGGAGCAATAATATACTGCAAAAATATTTAATTCTAAGTATTATCATCTCTGTATCATTTCCTGTGGGTGTTATGTTATTCTGCATTATATTACAGTTTCTATAAATAGTATAGTATAAAATAGTCTGGCATTATTATGGGAATGAAAGAAGGATGTTTCGGTGATGTTACTCATGGGTTTTATGCAAGAATCCAAATTACCCGCTCCAGATTGAGGATTGTGGCCATTTGTGTGAGACGAGCGAACTTGTCCCTAATGGTCCAGGTGGTCACGGTGGTGAGGTACGCCACGAGAGACCGGAGCTCCTTATCGAACTGCAGCCCTCCCAGCTGCAACACAATGTCAGAAAACAGTGAATACATTTTGCGTACAGTAATATTTGCTGCACAAAATGGTGTCATTTAGTTTAGAGGATTCCTGTTTGTCTTATGAATCGACACAACTGCTCAAAAAGGAAAGATGCTATCGTGCCAAAAGGAAGCACCCTCTCTCTGAGAGGCTTTTCTAGACTCATCAATAAATCATTGCTTTGAGGTTGTTTTTTTTTTCCCCCCATCAAAGTGTGGTGTCAGTGATGTTTCCTGATGTGATGCACATGGTGCTTGTTGCCACCTTGTGGCCGAGCCCGGCTCCTCACCCTGCTGAACGAGCATTTGAGGACTGTCTTCTCCATCTCGATAGAGATCAAGCTGGTCATCAGGCTGGTCAGGGTGTCATAGATGACAGGAGAGAGGGCCGTCTGATGAGCAGACATGGACAGGTTTAAAAAATAAATAAATAAAAATACAGTATACATATCCATCTAATACAAAGTCACACTTTGAATGGAACAAATACCTTGAACTCCCCCATGAGCTGCTCCAGGTTAATGATGAGCTGCTGTACCCAGGGGTCGTTCGCCTCGTAATCATTGAACTCCTCCTGCGAGGAACAACAGCAGTTACAGCGACATGTTTGGGGACTTGTGATTGTGCACGAATCCGCGACCCGTTACCTCCTCTATGTTGTGTGAAATGGACAGGAAGCAGCTGATCCAGGGTTTGACCTGAGGCTTTATAGCGGTTGTGTTTAACTCGGTCAGGCCCTCCTGTTGAAACAGAATAAGTAGGTTTTACCACTTTAAAAAGGACATTTTTTGTTGTTTTTACAACAAATTCTAGCTGAAAAACACCTCGATTGTGTTGATTTTACTGTTAAATAAAAATAAAAATTCAGTCTTAAAAAAAACACTTTCCCCATAAAAAAAAATAAATATTCACAGAACTCCCAGCTGAGAACCCGTGATCAATGTGTGCCTCCAACCTGTAAAAGATCCTTGAACTTGGTGGATGTGTTGACGAGGTCAGACAGGCAGCTTTCAATCTTGGCTTGATCCCCGGAACCAGGCCCTTGACTGAATAACTTGGAGCAGTCGTTCTGCAGAGGGGGAAAAGAAAGCAGCGATAAAGCAGCGTTAAAATATGAATGGTGTGATGGATAGAAGAGAAAGAGGACACAGAACTTACCTCCAGGTTCCTCTTTAGAGTTGTGATATTCTCACTACACACCTCAACATTATTCAGAGTCACCTGAAATAGAAAAAAAAAGACTGTGAATAAAGGATTCTTACAGCCAGTATGGATCAGTATGATTGAAACCAGCTTCTTTGGTGAAACTGAAAACTATTTCTGAACCTCTGAATCCAATTTTACTCTTGACAAATGGATTAAAGGGTTTTTGAAGTATCGCTCCCTTCAACCGAGAGCCTTTTTAAAAATTAAAGCCCTACTTAGCCCTGGTAAATTGGTTATGAACATTCATTCATTTGGTTCCTCACTTTAATTACTGCTGCTCTCATTAAACAAGTCTTAAAGACGAACCTGAATGCTGAAACCAGGCTTCTTGTGTGAGCTCAAAGAATAGAAATTACTGCATTTCAAGACTTTAATGCCAGTTTAAGACTAGATTTCTTTTTTACTGTAGGAATAATAGAGACAAAAACATCACCATAAGCCTTGTGTCCCTGGTCACATTTACATGCACAGTAGTAATTCAAATATAATGTGATTAAGGCAAAAGTGCGAGTAAAGCAGAACCCATGTAAAGACAATACTCTGGTTAGGTTAATGTGATTATGATCATATGTGAACGTAGCCATATCATATTATCATATGATACACTGCAAAAATGGAAATATTAACAGGTGAAGATATCTTCTCTTTAGTACAATTAGCCCAATATTGAGTAGAATTATCTAATTCCACTGGCAGATCATTTATTTTAAGCGTTTTTCTTGATTTTAGTCAATTTTACTTCTTTTTTAACCAAATTGACAAAAATCAGGAAAAGAAATTCAAACAAGCTAAATTATCTGCCAGTGGAAGATTTCATTGTTTCATTGTTTCATTGTTTCATGTCATGAAACATGAAAAGCAATGCCTTCCAAAACTTTTTGTAATCCTCAATGGCATTCCAAAATAAGAAGGTTAGGCTTAGTTAAGGCTTAGTTTAGCTAAGTATTCATTTTTGCCATCTGGCCAAACGTGTACCACAGCCTGACAAGAGGCGGGCATATCTGTGTGTGTGTAGGTGGTGTGTGTTTGTGTTTCCATCTCACCAGAAACGCAGCCTTGGCGTGCTCAGCACTCTCGATGCCCAGCGTGTTGAACTTGCCCTGCTGTAAGCTGCTCTGCATCAGACTGACCGCACTGCTGACCCCGCGCTGAATGTCCTGGAGCGTTGTAGCAGGGAAGCCCTGTCGCAGCTTGTTATACAACACCTCCCTGAGACGCAAGGGCAGGAACGAGACACACACACACACACGCAAGAGATGTGAACAAATGCAGAACGAAGAGCAGTGGAAGAGAATTTCACAAAACTGGAAAGTGCGAGAAGGAGCACCTGAAGTCGGACTCCAGCACAGAGTTCGCGTGGTTGATCATAGCACACAGGCAGTCGATGCTGGAGCTGGATAAAGCTCGACTGATGCACTTCTTCACAATGTAGAAACAGTCGTCCACCATGCTGGAGGTCAGCTGACCCTTCTCATATATGTCCATTGTGACAGCCTGAGGAGGAAAAAAAAGAATATTTGGGCTTTTTTTTCTTTTTCAACAACATTTTCCAAAATAATATCCTCCTTGTGGAAGAATAAACCTATCTATCTGTATAATGTTTCATTCTGTTGTTACAGTCAATTCTTTTTGATCAAGTGTCAAAATTGGTATTCAATCAAATCAGTTTTCTCACATTAGATCAGTGTAAAAAAAATAGACTTGGCAACATAATCCTGATTCATCGTTTGCCAGCCAGTCAGTGCTCAAAAATACTACAAACGCACTTTGGAGATTAAAATTTGATTTGAGAACTTGGAAACAGTAGTTTGGAGCTTTCAACCACATCCGACTGTTATTACGCGTCTAAAATTCACAAATTACAAACTAACATTCTTCATGGAAACCTCATTCATGGATGAAAACATGAAATCCAATGAAATGAAAGCCTAGAGACTAGTGCAGTACCCATATGAAGTAAGTAAAAAGGCTCTGGTTAGCGCTCTACCCCTACACAGACACTTCTTTTGCTTACAAATGCTATATTAAAGTGAGAAATGAACCTTGTTGACAGACTCCCTCATGTAGTACTCTTCCATTGGAATGTAGTAGCCAATCAGCTCCTGCATGGTCGTGCTCAACAAGCAATGTTTCAGTAGCTTCTCCATATTCTGCAAATGTTCTGTGTGTGAGAAAGAATATGGTTTTAAATGCATATTTTGACCTATTAAAAAAGATCATGCATTATCAATCATACGCTCGTATAAAATTACCCGGTGTAACGCTCCGAGCGTCCCCGACTTCAAAGTCGGCCATCATGCGACGCCGTAAAAAGCGCAGGTAGAGCTCCGCCCGCGCATTCATCAGGGTAACTTCTGACAGAACAGGATCCAGTTCCCTGTTCAATGTACAAAAAAAAGAGATTTTTAAAAAAAGACCACAGAGACAAACGCAGCGGGGTCTGCACGATGCTGCTGAGATTAAAACAAATACCTGGGCTCGATCCTCTCTCCTGGCAAACTCTTCATCATGCTGTTCTGGACGATCTGAAACTACAGGAGGAAATGGGGTCACAGTGGGAACCGACCTGCAGCAGGAAAAAAACAAACAGTGTCGTGCAGCGTGGACAAAACAAGCGCACCTTGTTGTGGTATCCTCTCTGATGGATGAACTTGTCCACGATTTTCTGCGCCTGTCGGTCGCATTCTTGCTGCAGGTGAGTGATGAGTGTGTACAGATGGCCCGGACCGTAATATGTCTCCACGATAGGCTGGTGGGTCTCAACAACGCGAGCGATGCCTGTACACACACACACACACACACACACACACACACAGCAACATATTATTCCATCCAAAGCGAGAAAAGAAACATGACACCCAAACCGTGTGGTTATCAGCGCTGTTGTCTCACCTTCTAGTAAAAGTGTTAGTGTGTCTGCGAACACCAGCGGCGCTCTCTTCTCTCCCAGGTCTCCTCCTGTAGCTAAACGCAGGTTCTCTTCAGCTTTGGAGGCGAGCTGTGTGAGTGTTTTAAGACACAAAGCAAATAAATATCTCACAAAACAAAATGGCCTTAAAGTAAAATATCGATTGTCCTATTGGACATAAAGAGCAAGAGTCTTTCAACTCAGGATGAAGGTGATTTGATATGCAGTTTTTGAGAGTCTTAACCAATGATTCTTTTCAACCTATAGAGTTTAAAAGAAAAAAAAAAACTAAGTACATCTCAGGAATTTCATTACTGACCTGAGTGCAGAGATATTGTCCAAAGCGGGCGAGGCCCTGCTGGTGGAGGCCTAACAGAGGGAAGATCTTAAAGAACCGCTCCACCTGTGCCAGGTCGACTGCTGCTACAGCTTCATCCAGTTTATCAGCAACGATGACCTTCAGTTTCTGTTCTGCTTCCTGCAGCATTATCAGACTGGCGTCCACAGCGCTGCCTGTGAACACATGACGCCATCAACACATGCACATTTTGCATCTCTGCAGTAGCTGCTGTATGTATTCACAGTCCTGTAAAGTGAAAAACTACTAAAAACATGGCATTTATTGCAACAAGATCTTTTGTTAAATCACAGTAGTTGAAATGAGTATAAGTAACAACCCAGTGTTCTTTCTGCTTTTCATTTTTCCCTTTTCTATGAACTGCTATAATCCAACAATGATCTGACAGTAACACATCGACATGCAGTGACAGAGCAGAGACAACTCGAGGCCTCGTACTTTCTTCTCCCTGTCTGCTCAGCTCAATAACCGACTGGTCCAGAGAAAGGTATCGATGGATGTGTGCCGCAGCCTGTTCATAGTCCTCGTTACGCAGGGCCGTCTGCACGCCGTCTGTGCAGAACTTCAGGTCGAGGATGTCGTCAGCACGCTGGATGACGTTATACAGCCGTGTCTACAAACAAATACAATATATATTAGAGATACAATATATACAAGATGTGATTCTTGTGATTAAAACTTTGTAGAACTTTGTAGATGATTGCACTCAATTCAGTTTAGTTCTCTAATGAGTCTAATGTCCTTGTCCCATTAGTTAACAGAGACAGGAACGTGTCGACCCCTCAACACTACGATATGTGTACGTTTACTTCATCACATAAACAAACAACTGGGGCACAGTAAAACCCTCTCATTTCCAAACAACAAGATGGATAATCACTTTTTTTTTTATTTCATATGTAATATACGCTTTGCTTATTGTGCAGATAAGGTGCTGTGATTCTATTCTTCTTCTACATCCGGCTCTCGTGGGTGGTTTTGTACCATACACCAGTGTGGGGATGTGGAGACTGTGCACATGAGTTGTCTAGTTTAACCCCGATTAAGGAGGATACATGCTGGAGAAAACCAAAGTCCAATCGTATTATCTGCGTGCCTTGGACAACTCTGATATTAATCGGAGTAACGTGTTTACATGCACTTCAGTAGTCCAGATATGTCGGATTAAGGCAATAAGGCAATTGTCATTCTCACTCACACGCACAGAGAGCGAGGGAAAGAGTGCGCTCATACACGTTAGTGGGGATACACTTGCTGTTTTCAACCAACCCAGGATTAAGAGCCCCTAGCACCACACTACGCTTCCTGATCCGTGTCGTGTACCTTTGCCAGGTCGAGCTGTCGGACTTTGCGGCTGACGTTCTCAGCCAGGCTGCAGGTAAACGTGATCATGCCTGACAGCTGACTGGCGTCTCCTCCAATGAGCTGCAGGTTGGGCCTACAGAGACAACATTTGTCACAACAGAACGCAGATTAATGCTTACAGGGTCTTTGAAACATGGCGGTTGAAGCTCAAATCAGGTGGTCATCGGTGGGATTCTTTTGAAACAAACTACAAAGCGTACCCCATCCTCTGGAGGGCCAGCATCTTGGTGTGAATGGTCCCCTCCTGACCCACCAGTCGGTCCAGCTCAGCCTCCACTTCTTTCTGTAACCAGTTTGGTAGTATTATTATTATTTATTCCTTTTGATGTCAGCATGACATTCCTCAGGACCCCTCATATTTAGCTGGTGACCCTTTGGAGGAGCCATGGATGTATTATAAAACCATGAAAATTATATTATACATCCACAGTCAGACCCCCTGGATGGGAACCACTGGCCTAAACTAGCTAACTATATATAAAAGTACATTTAGCTAATAATACTTATGTATGCAGGACTACTTGTAATGAAGTATGTAATAGTACTTCTACTTGAGTAAAGAATACTAGTTCCAGCGCTGTCATTCAGCTATAACATCATAAAGTGCAGATGAAAGGCAGCAGCGTACGTAAGTTACGTGTTTACGTAGATGACAACAGCAACGCACACGTCACTACTCTGCGAACCTGACGTTAACGGTCGTTTTTTCCGGTTTTCTACGAACCTCCTCGGCGCAGAGCTGCTGATAAACTCTCTCCAGGTCCTCCAGCTCCGTCAGGGCCGAGATGGTGTCCATGCTGACCGAGGACAGGCTGCCAGAGTCGCATCTTTTCGCTGCGACGGGTCCGCCGCTGTCAGCCATCTTCTCCAGGAAGAAACGCAGTGGGAGTTTCCCCTGAACGCAGCCTGTCAGGCACAGCTTCTTCACAGGATAATGTCGGCTCCAGCGTTTCTTTTTTTTCAAATTACTTTATTAGTCACTTCCAATAAATTACAAAGAGTCAGCGACGTAAATACAAGACAAAAAATGTAGATATTTACATATAGATAACATAAACTTGACAAAAGCGACATAAGTGAAATTAGATATATATTTACAGTAAAAAAATATATCTGGGTCATTTGGGTCACTAAACACTTGGTACCAGATAGTTAAACTCACTAAAAAGGTTTTAAAAATTAAAAATACATGCTTTTATGAGTTTTATATTCTAGGTGGATTAAGTATTTAAGATTTAAAATTTTTAAATTGACATTTTGTGTCAAAAAATCACACAAAATCGTGATTTTTGTAAAAAAAAATGGAAAAATTCAAATGGATTTTTTGAGTTTACATTTGGACTTTTACATTTTGAGATACCTGATAATTGCTTCTTAAAACTGTATTTCAAAAGATTTTGAACTTTCCTTGTCAATGACCCATATACAAAATTATATATATAATAATATGTTAAATTTGGTGCATTCATTTAAGGTTTAATAATAATAATAATGGATTGTGTTACGTCTTTAAAGTTATAAAAAGAGGGTTTAACTTTTAACACTTACATATTGTCACCATATTAAATTACTGGGCTAAATTTAGGGGGAAACTTTATAAAATGCATAGAATATTATATTTATTAATCAATTTAATCAAAAAAGGCCTTGACAGTGGATGACTGTACAGAACATGCACAGAATGTTGTGTGTCAATTAAGTAATATTATAGCCTTAATGATATTAACCACATTATTTACCATTATAAATTGATTCAAAAGCAGCTGCCATCATGAAAGATTGTTAAATTGCCTATATCAAGACATTTTATCCTTAAGAAAAAAATGACTCAGGCAAAACATAAGGCCTTAGTCTCCCTCTTCATAAATAGTAAATTTCACATTGGTCAAATAATTACATAGGTCATTTTTTAAATAGGATGATGATATGTGTATATAACACTTGAACAGTAATATGGAGATGTTACACAAAAAAAAAGGAAATAACTCTTTGCTATAATTTGTAAAACTGGAATTAACTCCAAGCAGTGTATAAAAATCCAGTCCAAAACGAAACAACAGATTTATTTCCAAAAACTTCACAAGTCCAAAACAGATGGATGGGAGACTCTGGCTCACGCCATCACCTTCAGTTTTAAAATAGACTGACCGGAGGAACCCACAGCATGACCGTCACTGCACCATGAATCATGTACCTACGCAGATGCTTTAGTTGCTGTGGCAGAATACAAACTGCTCCAGGAGCTAAAATTATGTAAAAACAATAGGGGGCAGCTTTCAGACTGTCCTGAGTGTTTAGTCTGGAGTCTCACAGGAGGCAGAAGTGAGCTTGCTTTAAAATAATTGGCTCACCTAAATTACAAAAACAACCTCCTAATGATTACAACTGGGAGACTAATTAGATTTTGTTCTGAGCACCTCCAAATGGTTCCACTTTTATATCACTTCATTTGTGTTAATTTGATTAAATATAGGTTATCTAGGTATTTGCAACAAGGCAAACTAAAATACTAAAAAGCAAAATTAATAGGTTTTGATAAGATCAGGTTAAGGAGCCTCAACACCATTCTCATTTCTTTATATTAAATATTACTATACAACATCATAGCCTATAGCCTTAATCACTCACCAGTAGAAATGTATTAAGAATGAGAGCCTTTTCTTGCTTTTTGAAGCAGCTGCCATAATGAAAGCTTGTTAAATTGCCTAATTCAGGCATTTCAACTTAGGTTTAAGGTGATTTTACAAGACGTAGCAGCATCATCAAGAGGTGATTTAGGCCAAAATCTCATTCTTATTTTAATAAGATTACATGTATGTTACCAGGGTAACAACACTATTGATGCTTCTCTTTTAGTAGATTTTAATGCATTCATTCATGAGAGTTCTTGAGTTTCTTAAGAGTTGCCACTTATTGCATTTGATGCCGGTTGAGGTTGAGTTCAATGTTAGGACATCGTGTGGTAGAACAACATAGCTGCAATGGACACAAAGACAAGGATCCAACAATTGTTAACAAAAATAAATTTTACTATTAAAAACAAGTTTACATATTCATGCCATCATGTTAATTCTCAAGTGTTAAAAAAAAAACAAGGACGTCGACAGCGTCCAGTCCCGTTTGGTCCTGAATCTTTTCAGAGAATCAGGATTCCGGCTTCTCTCTGGAAATCAGGAGTTCTTGTTTTTTCTGCTGAAGCTGTTCCCGTCTCTTCTCCAGCTCGACCTTTTCCGCCTGCAGCTCCTCCCTTTGTCTACTCAAGTCTTTGGCTTCGTCCTGCTGTGCTTTCCTCAGTGAATTGATTTGCTCCCTCTCTGCAGCTGCCTCTCTGGAATTCACAGCACGCAGCTTGTCCAGAAGCTCCCTCTGATGCTCCAGGGCACGCGCCTCCTCCCTCTGTGCCCTCCTCAGAGCTTCTATCAGCTCCCGCTCTCTCCTGAAAATACGCCTTTCTACTACAGAATCCCTCGATTCTTTGTACACATCTGCAAGAATCAAAGAGAAGGTAATATTATGTAACCCTAAAAACTTGGTACCAGGTAGTTTAACTCTAGAAAAGTTTAAAAAAATAATAAAAACACATGGTGAGTGATTTTTGTAAAATGGTATAAATAGACTTTCAAATGATATAAAACCAACATCAACACAGAGTGTACATTTTAAAGACCATCAGACCAATCATCTTTGCCAACCATTATTTGTCACTGACCCATAAACAAATATTTTATTTTACAGGAAGCAGAATCATTCACCTAACTTACATCAGGTAATTATAGCTTTATATGTATATATTCACTTTATATGCACTTATTTACCAACTGGCTCATGAAAGGAAATTACCAGGGTGAAATATGTTTTTCTGACTGCAGGATGAAAACCTGGCTGATATTTAAAATGTTTATTTACTTTATATACGATAGGGATGGATTTCTGAGGGACTCAATGGATTTCATACATTTTGGGGTAATAAATATTAAACTAATGAAAATGATGTTCCCGCTAATTGGTTATTAGTAACATTAAATTTTACTTATTTATTTAAAATGAAAAAAAAACAGTCATATAAATAACAATATCCCTAGTGTAATATAGCGAGTACTGGGTATTGAATTAACACTTTTTGGTGCAGATCAAAATGTATCCAGGTAGCATTGAACGCCTCGTCAGATTCATAGACCATAGACCCCCCCCCTTTTTTTGGTTAGTTCCTGATATAACACAATAATAATCTAATCATATTTCACTCTACTTTTAAGGCTCCACCACCATGTGTTCAGATGTACCTGGAACCACGATCAAACCGATGCAGGCGACAAGTTGAACCACTAGAGGTCAGCAGAGATAACATTAACTACTCTTCAAATTAGATTTTATTTAGGTTTTGTGTTTAATCAACATTTAACAACTGTATTCTCTTAGATGAAAAGGACGGTTTTATGTTCCACTTGCTCATTAAGATGCATTTTGAAGAACTCTGACTTTATAGTCAGACTGTTACCTGAAAACGCTCTGTGTTCCGTCATTTCGACGGTCACCGGTGATGCAGACATGTCCCCGTTAGCGTTTGACCCATGCGACGACCTGGAGGTCGGCGAGTTCTGCACGTCGCCCTCTAACTGACCCACCTCCGGGTGCCTCTTCGACATGTGTCGGTGCAGGTTGCTCGTGCTGCTGCTGTCGAAGCAGCTTAACTTTTTCTTGCAAAGTCGGCAGCGAGCAGCACCCAGACTCTCGAGGCGCTCGAAGTGTCTCCAGATCGTGCTCCGTGTGTTCCGCCTGCGCTTCACGTGGCGGAAACCGACCTCCTCTTCGTCTGAACTCTGTTCTACCGGAGCTCCCTGTGACGCTTCCAGGATGCCATCAAAAGCTGAGTTAATGTCAGCTACATTCATTGTGGTGATGATATGAGGGTCTCCATCCTCTAGTGCAACTTCCACTTTAGGGGGGGGAAACAAAGCTATAATGAGCAAAAGTAGATGATTCTCAGGCATGACAGCAGAAAAACAGGAGCATATTTTACATTTACTCTTACTTATGACACATCTTGTCATTTTTTCCTCTTACAATAATATTTTTAGGGAGTTATTTGAGGGTCTCCCATCAATCATCAATGTCCTCTCATATTTATCTGCTGACCCTTTGGAGGGGCTCGACCCCTACTTCAGAAACCACTGGACTAAACTAGCTTACAACTTTTTGCTAAACCTTAAGTAGGGTTTTGGATGCGGGGCTTTTATTTGTAATGCAGTATTTGTCACATTGCTGTATTGGTACCTTTACTGAAGTAGATGATCTGATCTTCTTCCACCACTGTTCATAATCTGGTCTAAACAGCAGATGCAGAGCTAATCTGCTAAAATACCAACATGATTATTCTGGGTTTTTAAAGATTTACTATTTGTAGGCTTGTGAGTGACAGCACGCACATGCACACACGGATATATACTAACAAAAAGTTTGGGATATTTTTATTGTTGTCCTCTTTGGTCTGAATTTTAATGAAATAAGTAAAAGTTCCCTTTGATATTACTAATAAAGAATGAAAATAAATACCATATCCTTTAGTTTAATATTTATTACCCCAAAAATGTATGAAATCCACTGAGTCGATCACAATATCCCTAAATTATTGTGAGTAGTGTATCTGCCTGTCAGTGCTATTGAGGCTTAATATTTACATTGTATGGATTCAAATGCTACAGTCAACTACTTTATTACAAAAACCCACAGAATATATGTTTCACAAATCTGAACATGTATTGTGGTGAGTCTCTGGAGACCCTGACAAAACATTAGTAGTCTACTAACCAACAGTTACTACTACAACGCCACAGTCGTAGCTTCTCTGAATGAAGTTAGCCAATAAAAGGCACAATAACAGCACCGCCATCTTGCCCGTGTTTCGGTTTAACAGGTGACCGTGTTACCTGGTGACTTTCGTGGTTATCGTCGTGATGGCAACCGGAGAGAACAATAACATAACACGTTGGTGTTTTCTTAAAAGCCATAAATTATCGTTCAGTATAGTATTCGTACAGCATTTGACACATATTATATAGGTTAATTGGTTAAATATTGTCCCTGGTTTTCCCCACGTTATAAGAAACGTTATGAGGTGAATACGTCACCAGTTAACACGGTCACCAGTTAAACCGAAACACCCGACCCCTGAATAAGATGTTGTCTAACGAAGGGCATTCCCGCTCTTCTCCGAACCTCAGCTATTTTAGCTCGGCTCCCTTACAGGAGTCGGCTCTTACGGCTCCCAAAGCAACAAAAACCTGAAACAAAGGCCAAAGTCTTACCTGAGGGGGACGCTGTGGACACTGCCCAGTGGTCAGTGGACGGGGAAGACGGAGTTTCACCCCTCTCTTCTAGCTGCACGGATGGGTGCGTGGTTCTTAAATGTCTGTGAAGGTTTGTGGTTGAACCTGCTCTCACTGATATTTTCATTTCACAGATTCGGCACTCAGCCTTGCAGTCCCCATCATCAGTGAAAAACAGCCAGATGCTGCTTCTTTTTCGTTTTTCGCTCATGATCTCTCCTGTCTCAGACGCCTGTTCCACTGTAACACTACGCTCATTCCTTCGAGCCTCTGCCCCCTTCGTTCGCTCACATAATGGTACGATCCTAACCCGTCCTTGCATTTGATTGGCTGCGGCTTCTGCCTGTCAAAATAAATTCCCGCCTCTCCCTGTATACACTCTACTGAATGACTGAATGGACTATTCACAACGGTAGCTCCATGACAACTGAGCTGGTTAATCCTCGGCTCTCTCCGACGGGCATCGGCTCTTCTCGTTCGCTATAAAACACAGACTCTTTGAACAATTGTTCAACAATTATTTACGGTACATAGCTTTTATTTACAACACTATGCACTATGCGTTTAATGCAATCACTTGAGGTTTAAGTGGTTTTTGCTTACTACAAAGGCGAGTTCTGTTGCCAGGGGTAACAGCTGCTCTGTCGTCAGGGGTTACGACCACAGCTTCCACTGCTTGGTGTTTTTAAAGGATGCAGCTCTTACTTTACCATTTGTATTAATAGGCTCGTTCGAGATGAGCCACAATGCATGCCGGTTTGTTATGCAGGCACCGGCAAGGATATTCTCGCGAGATCAAGGCAGCTGCAGTTTTTAGTGCCAGGCGGCGCAGTGCATGATGGGAAACTCCTGCTGTAGCCTGACCTGATTGGCTCCAGTTTAGACTAAAACACTTATGTAAAAACACATCTTATTCCCTGTGTAATTGAGTAGTAAATTTGGACTTTATTATCATTAAAAGATTTAATTAAATATTAAAATAAAATGATTGTTGCTCTGTTTATGTGGTGGGTTTTTCAAAAAACACACAGGTACTTGAAGAGAACAAGCTTTATCTATTAACTTTGTTCACTGCTAACTGCCTTTACATAGGCTTTTGTAACATAGGCTTTTCTATATTGTACATGCACCACCTATCTGGCTCATCGGGAATTACACTCAGGATGATGTGTATCTATGGCTAATATGATCTGCATGTTCCTGACTGCCACTAGGAATGCCAGTATATGCTCTTTGTCTTTGCGTGTCACTTTCACCATGGTCATCTTGGTCTGATTTTGTTAAACACAGCCTCTGAAATCACATTTGCTTGAGCTCCAGTGTCTAATTTCATCACTATGTTTGTATCACTCACTTTCAGGTTCAGCATCCAATCTTCCTTGTCTGTATTTTCTACTGTCACTACATGAGTCTCTCTCATTCACTGTATGCACTTTGCATAATGGTTCTTTTTGTTGCAATTATTGCAAACTTTACCATACGCAGGGCATTTCTTAGGAGGATGCTGTGTGCCACATTGTGCACTGGTTTCATTTCACTCTTAATGTCGGAAGCGTCAGTTTTCATCCTGACTGCTCCTCGTTCTTCTCTTCTCACTGCGTCAACGTTGCAACTCTCACTGACCAGTTCTTTTGCTTTCGTTCGGACTGTTTCTGCCTCTCTGCACATATTAATTGCTTTCTCTAAGTCTAATTTGTCCTCTCTCACTAGTCTTTCTCATAGATTTATTATTTGGAATTCCGCAAACAAGTCTGTCTTTAATCAACGCGTCTGTCAGTCCTCCAAATTCACACGTCTTGCTTCTATTCCTCAACTCCGTTACATACTGATCAATTGTCTCTCCCGTTTCTGAACACATGTAAAGAATCTGTGCCTCTCAAAAGTGACATTTCTTTTCGGTATACAGTAATCCTCAAACGTCTTCAGTATTTTGTCCAGTTCCATTTTGCCATCTCCTGCGTCAAACGGGAAGTTGTTATAGACTTGTAGCGCATCATCACCCACAGTCCAGTCGGCTGCTTGTCTATTCTACGGAGTGTTTGATTTCATCTTGTGAGTCCTTTCCTCAGACAGTTAATGACCTTCTCCTCTTCACGGTTCCCGCCCTGAATTCCAACGCCTACATGTGTTTAAATACTGTAAAGATGACTTCCTGTGTCAATTAGGTCTCAAAATGTTTCTGCCAGATTTTGTGCATGTGATCCTTCATGATAGTTTTGACTTCTGTTTTACTTAACGCTACTTGTACGTCTATTATCTGTAGTTTTAAGGATTGTTTGGCCAATATATCAATGTTTCATTTCCTTCCACCATTACATGAGCTGGAACCCAAAGGAAGGACAGATCCAATCCCCTATTGTGTAGCCTGAGTAGGACATGATGGATATCAAATATCCTGCCTACATGATGACTTCCTGCACTTGAAATAGCTGACAAACTGTCTGAAGGCATTATAACACTGAATTGTTAATTTTTTTTTAAAATTATTAGAAAGAGAAGAGAAAACAAGAACAAGCAGGATCCCTCTTTGGTCTCTGTCTCGCAATGTCTCAGACTGGTAGAGTGGTCTCAGGCACATTTTAAAGGATATAACATGTGGGGCAAATTCAACAGTGGTTAGGTTTGACCTTATAGAACCTATAGAATTTATTTGCCACATATCAAGAAAGAAGCATTTTGCAAAATATGTCTGACAGAGACAGCAGGGCATACTCCCCTAGACCTATTTATTGCATATTTCAGCTGTTTTTACTGCTATTGCTGGTGTTTTTGAGATAGTATCTCAAATACACAGCATTCGGGAGTCAGTCCTCTATTGGTGTATAAATAATACCACTGTCATGTAATTACCACACATATTTAATCTCAAACATTTATAGTGAGTTCACACACAGACATGAACTGTCTGTATAGTTGTACCTGTAGTTGACATAATCTAATACCAATTATGAGAAATAGGAAAATATAGTGTAACTAGTGATTTACGGCAGTGCTCAAAATAATACCAGTCCAACGTGACTAACTAGATTAATCCAGGTTTTTATTATATTTTTATTGACTCTATGTCACACAGATATAAAGCAGCTATAAAAACCTGTGCTCATACAACTAAATATTAGTTCACTGATTCACAGGATTGCTAAATCCTAGAAACAAAAACATGTAAAATAGTTTTCAGTTTGGTAAAGTCAATGGCAGATGCTGCTATTTTTTGTTCAAGTGCTGACTTCATCCTTTAATAGGAGCCATCATCTGATTCACACCATTTTTCACAGTATTGATGACCTGACTGAATGCTACACTGATATATTTTTTTAACACACACCTTTCAACTACAATTTTACAGCCTTGGTCTTGTTGGTTTTCTGAAAATCTACTTGCACCTACTGGGAAATTGTTGCCTTGTAGCATTAAAAAATATATTAAACACCTGGATTAATCGAGGTAGTCTGATATTATTTTGAACACTAATGTATTTTTCGATCTTCAGGTGAACTGGTCTTGGTCTGTAACATGCTGCTTCAACTCCAATGATCCTAACAGACCTGGTCTTTATTGTATCTGAGCTACACGTTATCAGCTGATATCAGTGTGGCTTAAATTGTGATTATAAATAGCTGCAGCCCTGTTGACCAGAGTACAAGGTGCAACATCATTGTTGATAGCGGTGGATATTTCAGTGACCAGTTTGATTAACTAAGCGTTATATGCTCTTCTATTGTCCTATACACAAACGAGTCTACGGTTACTTGACAGGAATGGAAGAAACTCATTTAATTTCACAGGCGCTAAATGAACACAACTGTATTTATTAAAGGAAATATCTGCCAGTCAGATGAACAGTAGTTTCCCAACTTAAATGCAACACATTGTGCTAAAAAACAACAACAAAAAAAAGCCATGTTATTTAAAACGACACTATATAAACAAGATAAATATTACAGCTTTAACAGAAATTCACAGGCTGAAAAACACGAAATAAACGTCGGGAAGCTTCCTCCACGCGGAAACATAAATAAATACAAAAAGTCGTCCTTATACATTAGACACATGTTAAATTCATTTCGCAGTGAGTGAGCTGGAAACAAGGATTGCACTGCAGTTTAAATAATGTGGCATATTGTCAGTTATCAGTGCAAAAGAAAACCCCAAAACAACGGTGAGTAAGAATGCGATAACTCGGCTGGAATGTAATTCATGGGTTATGTACGTGACGCGGGTGAATGGGTAAATGATGTGTATTATGAAGACAGTTCATGTAAACTAGGTTTTTGTAAAGCACTGTCGGGATAGCGTGAGGTAAGCGTGTAACGTGTACTTTTCCTTTTTTTTTTTTTGCAGATCCTGAGTGGGTCTGAGTTAGGAGACTGTCCGATCTACTCAAACCAGAACAACCTGCAATTATCTTCAACACCTGCAGGGCCGAGATCGTCTCCAATAATTAGAGAAAAACAGAGATGCAGTGAGTGACTACACCCGTAAACTGTAAAAAAAAAAACCCAAACGTTTCCTATCTCTTGGTATGGCCACACATTTATACTCTCACGCATGTCAAATCCAGTGGTTTTACTCCATGAATAAAAAGATCAGAAAGGTTTCAGGGTGATTAGTGTAAAAGGGTGAAAATGGCGGCTCCACCCTCTGGATTTTAACATAACGGCTCCTAATGCGCACAACTGCGAGAAAGGAATCTTGTAAAACATCTAAAATTATTTCAAAGGTTAACAAAATGTAAACAAACCTTTTACACACATTTTAAACTCACTCGCTTGTCAAATACCCTCAGACTCTGTATCTAAAACTTTGACAGTTTAAACAATAGTATGTCGCTAATCTAGAATTTTTGTGTTTTGTTTTAGGACGAACAAATTTAGTCCAAACCTTTTCTTAAAATCTATCCCTGCAGTATGAAATTCTCACTCACTTGTAAGCATGAAAGGTTCTGATAAAAGCTGGTGTTCAAGTCCAATCATTAAATATATGGATGTGGTTTGTGACCCTCGTAACAGCAGCTAATGAGGATCTAACAGAAAAGCTGTTCACTTTTCTCTGTGAAGCAGGAAACTACAAACTGTTACCGTCTCTTTTCATGCCTACACTGATAGATTTAAGATGAAGTATCGCTTCAACGGTTGGGGAAGTTTTGAGGGGGAAATGCTACAAATTTGACTGTCATTTTAATTTCCTACATAGCTTATTTTACACAATCCCTGGTATCTCACTAATTTTACGTCCTGCGGTTCTCCTCTTCCAGTCTCCAGTGACATGGCATTAAAATCTACGAGCCCCTCTTTCCATCTTTCAAATATGCCTATTACACATTCAAAAAAATAATCATAAAAAAATTAAAACAAACTCAGACACAGCTCCATTATTCTTATTCTGAAACGTACAGAAGCCGAGCTGCGTTACTGAAGCACCTGTTGAATTCTGCCAGCATCTCCACACAGCAACGCCAGAAGAATTTGTCAGTCAAATCATCCGCGTGCTGTATTATTAACATTCATGCCTGAGGTAAACACTCCCTTTCAGAATAAGGTGCTGTTGGGGCGTCAAATTGACCTCCGACCAGAGGGACCTACGCTGCGTGTCACACCCTCTCCCCCTAGTTTCCTGTCAAATATAACTATCTTAGAATAAGGTGCTTTTGGAGTTGGGAATAAATTAACATCATTATCTTCGATTCCAACAACACAGATTTAAATGCTTCCTCAGTTGGCCTGTACATTCAACCCTAGCCAAATTAAATAATTCAACCCTGCGGTTTGTTAGTGACGATTTAGTAATTGCTACAGAATGGAACCAAATCCATTAAACACTGGCCAACTATTTCCTCTTATGTTAACATCCAACTCCTGCAAGCATTTCAGCCACTGATGTCCGGACTTTCAGCAAAACGGCTAAAAATTTAAAAAAAAAAAAAGAGCAGTGCTATTGTCCAGTCATGAGGATAAGGTATGAACTTATTTGGTCAATCTTAAAATATCAGTAAAGTTACACTGCACATGTTTATATATACAGAAATATGACCAAACTAACTGCAAGTGGAGAGAAAGGTGATGGTTGGACATCCAGTGAAAGGTGGTTTTGATACGAAACAGCCAATTTTGTTGTTGTGGTGCCATGATCGAATTCGCAGTCGAGACTTCAAGCTTCAGCGAGGACAGGGACTGAGTCTACTTATTGAACTTATCTTAATATTCACCTGTTTTATGAATCAGAATAATGGAGCTGTGGTTCACAAATCTTGTGTACTACCGACTGTGAGGGCGCAAATGTCCACAACACAGGTTACGGTTCTGCTCAACAACAGGGCACAGAGCGAAAATGCAGGAAGTAGTCATGGTTAACGTAAATCGCTTAAGCAGCTGAACCGAAGGACAAACATTCGGGGCCCAGTTTTGTCAGAAACGTGTAGTAGTTGCACCGCACGTATAAATACGTTTTAGTTCTTGTTTCTCTGCAAAGCCTCACACAGGTTGTGGTTCGGATCCGGCTCTTGGCTCATGATCTCCACGCACTCCCACTCCCCGCTGCAGCTGGACCGCTTCACCGCCTCCACCACCGTCTGCACGTACAGGCCATCCTCGAACGTCGGCGCCAAGGCAACCGGCCCGTGCGCCCACGACCTGCGTTCCTCGTGAGCCTGAAAGGACTGTCTCAGCGCCTTAACCATGGAGCTCAGTCCCCGCAAGTGAGGCAGGGGCATGTCTGTGACCTCTGGTCCGGCCCATCCACCGTCCCCGAGCAGCAACTCCTCACCTTTTCCGCCGTTGCGTTGACCGTACAGTTCCGTCCCCCTGGCGACCAGCCTCCCAGTGGACCCGACTACCATGACCTCGTGTACAAACGACCCCGGCATGTTGAAGTTCAGGGTCACGGTGCAGCATACGCCACCGGAGGAAGACCCGGGTCCCCCCATCAGCATTTGGAAGAAGCAGAAATCGTCGCTGGTGACTCGGCGGATGCCTCGGATCAGTCCGTTTTGCTGCACAAAGGTCCGCAGTAAGCCGTGAACTCGGTTAGCCCGAGCCCCCGTCAGGTAACTTAACAGGTCGATGATGGCGGAGCCGACGGTGTGCAGACCGCCTCCTCCCATCAGCTCCTCACACGTCCAGCCGTACGACTGGTCCAGGAGGCTCGGGCCGTAGACGCGGACGTCGCATACCTGCAGTTCACCGACGTATCCCTCCTCCAGCAGCTGCCGCATCGCGACAAACGCCGGCAGGAAGCGCAGGGTGTTACCCATAATGCTGAGCAGCTGCGGATAATACCTGGCAGCGGTCACCATCTTGAATGAATCCACGGCAGTCGCTGCTTTCTCACACACCACGTTCTTACCGATACCTGGGACAGACAGGGGAAGGTTTAGTTCACTTTAACTAAAGGGTTCAGCGATTGATTTCTTTGTTTTGCATACATTTTATGTAATATTTTAAAAACTTTAGTTGTACTTAAGCTTGTTATGAATGACTAAAAGAGTAGGTGTGTAATATGTTTAAATACAGAGATAGGCAGCCTTCAGTGCCACTTGGACACAGGGCTGTGGACAAATCCTTTGGCAGGGACACACTCAGGAAGCTGCAACTAAAACAGGAAACTGAGGTCAACACTCAGGAATTCCATTAGATGTGTTAACTCGATAGACCTAGTCTGCTCCGCGTTGATGGTGGATGTTTAATGTTGCCCGCTGATTTGAGAGATAGCCTGAAATGAGTACTTGTCCCGTGGCCATGATAAAAAAAATATATATATATGGTAAAATGAAATGGTATTAAACCTGAAAACCAGACGTTATAAGTATAAGCATGTTTTGATGAGTTCTGTGATCACACTCAAACACTCAATCTACTTCACAGGTCACATTATGCAAGATGCTAATCCGCTTCAGCTATTTAACTCCAGAACCTGGTGGTTTGGGGGAAACATTTGCCTATTTGTGTGTCCTTCGTCAAAAAAACCCCTAAATTTGAAATTGTCTTGACTGAGTATCAATCAATTTTCCCCTCCAGTGAAGGTGTACATGTGTAACCCCTTACCCAGTGCTTTGACAGCAATCTGCCGCGTCATTGAGGGTGGAATGGAGATGCAAACAAGGTCGACATCTTGGTGCAGCAGCACGTCATCAGATCGGCTGGTGTGAAACGGGATGCTGAGCTCCTTCGCCAAGCAGCCCGCTTCTTCTTCGCTTCGGCCCCAGAGAGCATGAACCTCGAAGCCTTCGGCTTTCAGCAGCGGGACCAGCACTCGGGCCGTGCTCCCGGTGCCAAATACACCGACCCCCGGCAACATGGCAGCGCCACTCACGGCAAGATTACGTCTGAACCATGGCCAGCCTCACTCACATCCCCAAATGATTCACTTCGCTGTACAGGCCTTTAAAAAAAGAAACAGAGAGAAGCAGACTCTTAAAGCTGGGTGACAAGTTCAAATACCATAATATTTCTTTTTACAATTCAATAAGACAACAGTATTCTGGTGAAATAATCATTGTTGCTTCCACACAATACTTAAAATTAAATGGGGATATGATTTACCTCTAAGAAATGTAGATTACAAATGCAAAAGAATTTAAGATAACTTTTCTATAATCACAAAATTAAATGTCATGTAATAACTAGCCTCATCACACAATATCTTTATTATATGGATTTATCTTCCAAGAAACAGGATAAACATGTCAGATAGATGTCTGGAACAGTTTTCTTATCAGCAGTCTGACAACTACTGACATTGTGTCCTGCCACATATTTAACATTCCTCAGAGGTTCCACACCCATAAGTCAACGTCACCTGTACTTCAGTAGAAAGTCTGATTTATTTCTGCGCAAACTTATCTAAGATAAACACTAATTTGGTGTCACTTTTTGCACAAACGTTTCTGCCCATACAATAGCTGTATTTATAGGAACAATTTATCTCAATAGCCTTTCTTCTTTAGTAAATCCGGCTGGTACGGTAGGTTGTGCGTGAACGTGAAGTTTAGCTCAACTCTCCACTTACCTTTGCTGATTTCTTAGTAATTGTTATGGAGCTGCGACTGTTGGGTGGATTCCAGTCATTATGTTGTTGTTGTTATAAGCTACACTTGGCGTGTGTGGTGGGAGCACCTGCCAGTGTTAAAAGGGTGGGAAGTCGACTTCATGAAGCCCTGCCTGCTTAAATTGGACTATGACCAGCTCTTTTTGGCTCTAATGAGGTTAGACAAAGACAAAAAAGCACAACAACACACAGATAAAGGAGCTCTAGTTGCATTTATATAAGTATAATGTCCTAATCCTCAAATAATCCTCAAATAAATACATGTCAATTCTCTCACACTGGACACTGAGCAGTAAACTGTGTCGTGTTGTCAGGGTCTATTTAAATTGATTGAAATTTATAGTTATTAGACATCATGAGGTCAAATTTGTATTTGCAAAAGACTTGCTGAAAGAAGCCACCATTGAAGCTAACACACACACACACACACACACACACACACACACACACACACACACACACACACACACACACACACACACACACACACACACACACACACAAGCCATCAATAACGTCAGCTAGCACGTTCATCGGCTAACTAGCTAGCCGACCGACTTCAACGAGCTGTCGATAAACGCGGCTTCACAAACTAAACCGACTTCACATCTGAACGGAACTTCTCTAACTTTCTCTAAACCGGGTAGGAAAATAACCGATGAGGATACGCAACGATAGCTACGTACCGGATTTATCAGCCCGACATCAGCAGCGGTGCTCTGCGCTCGGTGTTCATCCGGGCGCTGCCCAGTTGCTAATGGTAACTTCAGCGGAGCGGAACCTCTAACAGGAAGGAGATGGGTCCCCCCGGAGGACTGAAGCTGGGACACGCGCCGTTAGCGAGATCACATATGGCTTCTTTATACGCGACACACATGTAACGTCCCTCCTGTGAAATGTATGGTTAGAAGATTAAAAATAAATAACACAAATATATGACTAATAATGATATTACAATGAGTTGTATTCATTTGGAGAGAAAGTGCATTCGTTGATTTTGGCGCTGCGTTTACCCATAATTCATTGTGCGATCCTGGGCTCGAAAGTAAATAGAACAACTTTGAAAAATAATGACGTATATGTTGAGTATTTAAATTATACTTTTAACTTAAAATATATAAAAGGCCCATAATATGAAGGACACTTGTTAAAGTTAATCTAATAAATTCTTAGACAAAACTTACATGACTCAAATCAGGTATTGGAAGATGTTTAAAATTGTTCTGGCTGTTTTCAATGATGAAGATTGGCTCTGTTTTATGTTTATATGTTTCTCCACACAGTAGGTTATGTATTGAATTATGAAGGAACAGTACAAAATGCAAAGTGAAGCTTGAATTAGAGGATTTAATTATTTTTTTGCTGTAATGAAAATGTAAATCTACCTAACTTTTACAATTTCCATTCAGAGACCCACAGCTGTGCTCTGCACTTCAGACTACAGTCAGATGGATGGAATTGACTTGTGGATCAATACAAAATTCAAATACGTTTCTGAAAGATGATGTACAGGTGGTATGGTGGTTAGGAAATGTGCATTCGTCCTCAGCACCTCAAATATAAGTCATTTATACAACTTCCTTGATTAGATGTACACACAAAGTGATTTGTTTCTCAATACATGTCACACGAAAGATTATGGGACTCTAAATATAGATTATACCAACAAAAAAGTGTACATCACCCTGAGCAATAAATCCTTTTTATATTTAATTGCATTTGCACCAGATTATTGTAGATGGATCTTGAACACGTATATTCTAGATTTAAAGGTGTGGTTGTTTATAATAGTGAGTCTATTTATTATCCCCATGGAGATGGCTGTGGTCCACATCTGTTGCCCCCCACACTGCCACTCATTTTGCCCTAGTGGACATCTCCTCTTCATTGTAATTGAAAGCACTTATGTTTGTGTAAAAGACCTTCAATTAAACCATTTTATTCTGTCTAAATTTTTTTTTTAAATGCTACATAATGTATTGCAATTAAGGTACTAACGTATGGTAAATACATGTGTATAGGTATTTTGTATGTATGTATTCACCTATTGTATTTACTTTTGAGCTGAATATGCTCCAGTTAGTACTTCGCTTATTTGTTTCCTTTAATAAAGCCATACACTGACCAAGAAGTGGAAAGTGATAAAACATAAAATTAACATACTGGAAAACATTTTACGACATATCTACATCAACATACTAAACTTCTATCATTTTCTTTCACTTATATTATCCTGTGGTTTAATCCAGTACTTTAATATTTTTGAGAATATCTGTACTTTACTTCAATTTTTATATTTCTATTCACTTTCAATTTTTCTCCACTACATTTCAAGTAATGTCATATTTACTACAAACACATTATATTATTATAAATATGGTGGAAACAGACTACAAACAAATAGGTGATTGTAACTTTTGACACCACAAGTAGTTTGGAAGCCAATTTTGGTTCAAGATTCAGTTTACAAATGTGATATATAAACCTGAAGTCTCCAGTGATGCACACTGAGAATAAACGTCTGCAATCTAATTTACCTCTTCTTACTGTCAATGCCTAAGGACCTTTAATATTATAAATAACTTCTGATATTTAAGTAAAATAAATATTAGATACTTTAAGTTTTCTTTACTTTCTCAGCTGTGGGCCTCAGGTACTTCATACACTTCTGATACTATGATATTATGTAGTTGTGGAGTCAGAGGCGTGTTGGCACAGCTCGTCCAGCAGGGGGAAGCAGTTCACTGACGGCCTCACACAGGGAGAGCAAGGGATTCTGGGATTTTTAGTTCTAAATGGCGGACGGTTGGATTGTTTAAAACGCGAGAAGAACAAAACTAGCCATTTACCGCAGAAAATAAAACATCCGTCTCATTTTCAGCATATATCCGCTTCGCCCGCTTTGAGCCCAGAGAGAAGCGAGCGTATTAATTCGACGAGCAGCGAGCGGAGTCTCACTTTCGGTGGAAATAAACAGGAAGTTGTTAGCGTTGTGGGACGTGTAGTCCCGCCTGCAGGCCGCTGAGCTTGGGACCAAGGCGCAGAATAAAGAAACAACACTTAAATTAGACAAACTGAATTCACGGGCTGCGTTTTGTGGCCGGGGGTTGAGGTAAACATGCCCGGGTTCACCTGCTGTGTCCCCGGCTGCTACAACAACTCGCACCGGGACCGGGACCTGCGCTTCTACACGTTTCCCAAAGACAGCGCGCTGCGGGAGCTGTGGCTGCGGAACATCTCCCGGGCCGGGGTCAGCGGCTGCTTCAGCACCTTCCAGCCCACCACGGGACACCGGGTCTGCAGCGTGCACTTCGCCGGCGGCAGGAAAACCTACAGCATCCGCGTGCCGTCCCTCTTCCCGCTGCGGGGGGTGAACGAGCGGCGGAGCCGGCGGGGCAGAGGCAAGAAAGTGTCCACGGGGGCTCCCGCTCCCGCCGCGGCGGCGACCTCCGGGATCGTCATCACGAACGTTCTGGGCAGTACGGCGGAAGGAGCCGAGGCGAACGCCGGCGGCGGCGGCGAGGCGGGCGACGACAGCATCACGGTGGTCCAGATCGGCCAGAACGGGGAGTACCTGGGCACGGCGCGGCTGCCCGCGCAGTCCGAGGGGACGTGTTACGCCGCGCCGCCGGTCTGCAGCTCCGACGACCTCACGGCGGACGACTCATCGGTGGAGACGGTGCACCAGGCGCCGGTGCAGTACGTCAGCGTGACCAGCAGCCCGCTGGACCACTCGTACTCGCTGACCACCGGCACCACGTCCGCCGAGCTGCTGCGGAAGCTGAACGAGCAGCGGGACATCATCGCACTGATGGAGGTGAAGATGAAGGAGATGAAGGCGACCATCCGCCAGCTGCGGGTGGCCGAGGCCAAGCTGCAGGAGGAGGTGCGGGAGCGGGACCGGCTGCTGTACGGCAACTCGGTGGCTTTAGTGAGCGTCCGCAACAAAATGTGATGGGTGACATTACTCCCAGAGACTCGAGACTGAAGCAGCAGCAGCAGCAGCAGCCCCGTTTTGTACAGAACTACAAGTGGTGACAGTTTATTTTCAACGAGTAGAGCTGTTTTTTTTTCAGGGGCCTGGTGTAAAACAAGTCGCAAGCTCATAATGTAGCTGATAGTGATAAATAAACCATTGCTAATCCCCTAGAAATATGCACATGTCTAGTGTTGGCCTGCAGCTCAACCAAGGTAAAAAATACATATTTTATCCATACAGATGAGTCATAGTTTGCACAGACTTACAAGCTAGGCAGGCATATTTATAACTTGACTGACGAGGAAGTCACTAGAGAAGTAGAACTTTTTTTTTTCCTCCTTAAGATTTGTATCTCAGTGTTTTATATCTTTACTTTGTGACCGGTTGTCGGAACATCTGAAATCAGATTAGAGAAGTGAAGGTAAAGCCAAGCCAGGATGAACTCTCCATAGGATCTGGTAACAAAACACTATGCTTGGCACACTTTAAACGTGTTGTGATATAAAACTCTACCACGAATATTTCTCAGTTCCCTTTAAAAGTACCTGAAGGTGATTTCCTTTATTTTTTTTGTTGCGAAAAAAAAGACATTGTGCAACAGGAAACTGACATTTAGGAATTCTTTAAAGCTTGAAAAGGGCACCAGAGGATGAAATCATCCTTAAGGACATTTCTTGAAGACATTAAGTTACATTTTGTGCAACGTTTTTTTTTTCATTTTTAAAAGATATGTTATGCAACGTGCGACATGCGTGTCTGTCTCAGAGGTTTCCTGAGGAAAAGCAGCTGCTCGTTTCTGTGTGATTTGTGGGTTTGATTCGAGGTCCGACGTTTCTCCACAGACGTTCAGCGGCGGCGTCTCTGTCCTGTTCATGACGTTACAGGGCGTTAGGTTGATTTCAGATGTTCGACGGCGGTGCCCTACTCCTTTAGAAGTGAGTTTTATTTTGAAATGGAGCTAATGAGTGCAGAGTTGTTTCTGAACTTCTGTTTCTAAACTATTTGTTATAACTTTGAGGTTACATGGTTTTAACTCACCCATCGCAGTGGAAATCCAGCAGTGTCATCTTTAAGGATCCCCCTTTTTAGAATTGACTTTAGCTCTATAATGACATGATTTGATTCCAGCTGTTTAGTTGTCTCTATATCATCAACTATAACAACTTGAGATTGGAAACACAAACTCCAACAACAACGCTGCAGTGATTGTTTACACCTGGTGATGAATTGATAAAGACGTAACTTAACATGTACTTTTGTCAGTGTGACGAGAGCATCCTGTAAACAGATGTTGCCTTATAAAGACAGAAGTTATGAAGTGTACAACCCATTGTTTTTTTTTTCTTTTGAATAATTACTGAAGATATTAGTTGTACATTGAGTTTCACTGGTGAGAAACAGAATTAATTTCCCAAAACTCTACCAGAAAGTACCAGGTTTATTTTTGATGTTTGCGTCCACTCCCATTTCAGATGATTTAATAAGTCATTTAGGACGTTATTATAAAAAATAAATAAAACATTGCCATTGCCAAGGACACGTTTATTTCTTTGGGCGTCTTTAACCAAAAATAAAAGCTAGTTTTTAAGTGACAAGTTGTCACTTTTGAAGATTTGCTACGTATACTTCATGAACCACTGAAGATAATGGATGTTGAACAGAGACTGTTAGGATATAAGGGATAAATAAGTGAATACTTGACTGATTGTAGATCTGATTTACTATAGAAACTACAAGAGCTAAACATGTTTATTTTCTCTTATTTTATTTTTTTTTTGATTGGCAAGAGTTGAATATTGCAGCCTGGTTTTCCTCCTCTAGATGGCAGTTGGATAAAAGCTTGAAGTCTATATGGCCTAATTTGCTTTATCTCTCCGTCTGCTTGTTGGCAGCTTGAATGATCATTTGCTTGATTGTACTGGTATTAAACCACTGAAATGGTGAATGTCATCGTGTGAATGTCAAGCTGAAGTGCAGCCGCTAAACCCAAACTGTAACTGTATAATATCCCCTATCGCGATAACATGTCACACGAAGCCGAGGAAGAGGGAGACAGATGAATGGAGAGAATCGGAGAGAAAGAAGATCCAGATCCTAATCTCATCTGGATTTTTTTTTTTTTTACTCCCAACAGTGTTACATAATGCCTTAATCCAAAGCTGTCAATCAACCTTACACAACTCTATATTCCCTTTCTGTGGCTGGCGCCAATAATATAGCACTGTTTATGTTAATGCCGCATTACAGCATCTCATGTCAGATCGTCTCGTCCTTTGAGAGTAATTATGTAACAAATGAAGTAAAACAATGTGTTCTACACATCCTCAAATCCAGTGTCTGACATCACATCAAGTGCTGTATGTATAACGATGTGTGTGCTGAAAAGAAATGGTTGTCATTATATTTAAATAGTCATTCCTGGTATTTTCTTATCAAAATATAAGCCTTGAATGACACCTTTGGTATTTTATGACTAGTTCTATTTTGAAAATACAAGGATTTGTGACACGCTTCACGCGTCTTTTACATATTTTGTCTTTTAAAATGTCACTGAGCATGATTTTAGATAAGTAAAAGTCTGCAGGATTTCATTCTGTCCAAAGACTCACTGGTGATTAGTTTGCTGCTGTGGTGTCCGCAGGCATGCCGCTTAGTTTTCTTTCCTTGTCAATGTGATCTTTGTTGTTTGCAGGGATCTGGAAACGGATGTAATCAAGATTGATATTTTTTTTTTTTCAAGATGTATAATAACATTGACCTTTTCTGGATGGAAGGTGTAGCTTTCCAAAGAGTCTGTGTATTGTGATTAATTTGTCTGCATTTTGTGACTATAAATATAGCTCTTCTTAGAATACCATGATCTGACATGGATTGTCATATCTATCCTGATTCCTATATATTTTGACAGAATTAATGGAGGTTTTTATTGTGCAACTAGAGTTAACGGAGCTCTTTTTGTGCAGCTTTAGGGCTTTGTGTTGAATCTCAGTACCTTTGCTTTGAGTTAGCATTGAATACCTTGCCAGTTATGTTTTTTTTTTAAATTCTTTGATCAAATAGTGATTTTTTTTTAATTAGTAAAAGTTCTTTAATGGCTGACTGTGTTAAACTAAATTAGAAAACATACAAGAGGGTTCTGTAGAATCCTAGCAAAGGTTTTAAACTAAGTCATTGTAAAAGTGTCCAATCGCCACCTGTGTCAAAATCTTCAGTCCAGACTTGTCCTTTTTAATGGCCGCCATATTGACATGAAATCACAGGTTTTACCAGTGATACTAATTGATGTAGTGTAGCAGAGTCTTTCCAGTGATGACAATAGCAGAACCTCTGTTTACCTCCTATTTCATGTCAATATGGCTGCCGTGAAAACAGTCTATTAGGCCATCTATGATATCCAACTTTTTTTATTTTTGTTTTTCATGGCCAATATTAAAAGAAACAACACTATAAGAAGAGGATAAAGCAAGGAACAGACAGTGAAACATGCAGAAACCAGTACAGTACTTTAAAATCCCTGATGTAGCTTCTAGGCTCCCTGAAGCCATTTTAGAAATTGATGACCAGCCTAAGCTGATTGGAGTCCTGAACATGTGACCTGTCCTCCTCGTACAATATGCTGCCTATGATTGGAGAGCTTGGCAGGATGGTAGGGAGACAGCGTACACATGTAGAATAGTTGCCAAAAACAAAACTTGGGTTAGGAAAACATCCAAAAATTGCAGCTTTGATGTTACCTGACATTTTTAGCAAAATGAGCATTTGACTGTAGGACAGAGAAGTGGATAATGCTGTGAAGGTTTCCTACATATTGATATTTTTATCAGCTGAAACTGACTAAGCTAAAGTTCAAATAAAGCATCAGAATCTGAGAGAAAGTAGCCCAGATAACACCAGACTTCATATCAATGTAGATTGATATTCGGTCTGGGAACCATCCATTCATTTGTTCATATGGAGGCGTGGTTTATGAAAGCCCAGAGATGTTTATTGGCCGCTATGAATGTCTGTCGAACGCGTCTGTACGTAGCTTATAGCCAATCATATCAAATATACCCGATACCAGATAACGATGAAATAGTTTAGTGCTAAAAGTTGCTAATTTTTCAAAAGTATAAATTACTTAGAACACTTTCTAAGGCTGCATTGAATGGTAAATTACCATCTGCCGCCACGTTGGATCCACACTTATCAACAAAGTCGCTTCTATGTTTGTCATTATCTTGCTGCATCCTCTCCTGTTCTGTGATTGGCTCCCTCACTGGGGGGAAAATTGGGTCCTTGGTATCCAGAGTTAATTGCAGAGCAAAGTGAATTCAGTTGGAATGAAGGATGGGTATACCCAGGGGATTTAAGTTGCAAATGGTTGTCAGTGCCAGACCGGCTGGTTAGAGTATTTTCACACACAATCATCAGTAGGGTTTACAGAGAATGGCCCGAACAAGAGAAAATATCCATTGAGCAACAGTTTTATGAGCAAACAGGACTTGTTGATGGCAGAGGTCTGAGGAAAATTACAACCAAATTATGGAGACCATATCAAATCTTGAAGTCAATCAGTGTTACCACCATTGACACAGGCTTCCCAAAACCGGACAATAGAAAAAGGGAAAAACCTTTGAGGAGTCTTGATTTCTGCTGCACTGTTTGGATGTTTGAGTTAGAAATTGGCATCAAGAACATCAAAGCATGGATGTATTCTGCCTTCAATGGTTCAGGATGCTGCTGCTGGTCAAAGGTGATGGTGTGATGGTGTGTCTTGGCACACTTTGGGATACTTTTTGCCAATTGCGCATCCTTCTGTGACCACAGTATAGCCATCTTCTAGTGGCCAGCAGGATAACACATCATGCCACAAAGCTCACATCATCTCCAACTGATTTCCCAGAACTCATTCTTCAATGTGAAAAAAGACAAACTGCCAAAGTAGCTCCAATGATATATTGATTCACGGCTGCGGCTTCAGAGAGAGACATATTTTTACTGCAGCTAATGGTTATTTTAAGCTGCAGATTAACAATGGTTTACCATTCCTCCTGTGTTATTATACAGATGTGAATCAGGACTTATACTAATGCACAGAGTATGAGCCATCTGGGGGGCGTAGCAGGGGATTTGGAGGCTAAGAGGAAGCGGAGGAGTGTAAGACAGTCGCTCCAGAAAGGAAGGCCGATTTTTTTTTTTTTTTTGTAAAGTAGACGGTTTAGGATCAACCATCCGAAAAGAGTGTACATGCAACGTTTGCGTTCTGCTGCTGTGTTGTTTAAGACATCACGGCAGTCTTTGTTTACCCCTTTATGACCTACTTAGCTGATTCTCACAGGGGCTGCTGCTACTCTCAGAGGACGCTCTGCCTCCTCACTGGAATCCCAGGTGGGCCAGATTCTCTTATCCTCACTGGGACATCACCCATATGTCCAAATAAAAAACTAAAATCCCCTCCGTATCTACTGATCGTGTTTTGTTGTGTTAGCAAAGGTGAAACCAGGGGTTTCCAGCAGGTATGTGTGTAGACAAGGCCTCAAACACAATCTCCCATTATGTTGTATAGAATTTATTTGTATTTCAAATAAATGTTCTAAATACCAAAGACCGGAAATGAGAACACTTTAATCCGGTGTGCTGTGCCGTGACGCTGCCATTGGTCTGCTGCCTACAAGCTGTCTGTGGCTCTCGCCTTGTGCCCCTCCCCAGGGCACACGCACACACACACACACACACACACACACACACACACACACACACACACACACACACACACACACACACACACACACACACACACACACAAACAAACACACACGCACGTCATCATCCTTTTACACTCAGTGATGCATTGGTCCCTGTCACTGTTAATCCAGCCGGGTTGTGCCTGTTTGCATTGCTGTACTTCTGCAATCTGATGAATTCCCAGCGGATGGCAGGACCCATAACATTTTAAAGCCCCGCAACTTTCTACTCTTTGGATCTGCAGCCAGTCAGAGCGTCACATCGGAGTCTCCGGTTCAGAGGTGGGACTCCGCTGAGCCGAATGATGAGGTCCCATCCAGGCGCCGCGACTCTGCTGCTGCCTCTCGCTCTCTGCTTCAGTAAGGATGTTTCTGTCCTCTGCAGGTGTTGCCCGAGTGTGTTTTTGCATGTGTGAGTTTAAATCACCTGGAGGAAAGAAATGTAAGTGCTGAGTGTGACCTGACGGTCTCGGGGGGTCCAGGATCGAGGTAGAGACTCATCCTGATCACAGATTTGTTTGCCATGAAAAGACCAGAGTAGTTAAGATGGCTGATATGAGGATATTCCATTCAGCTTGTTCTGAAATTGAGGAGAGAAAGGTTTTACAAATGCACTTAACTTAATGAAATGTCCTCTCATGTGCTGGTGTGTGTGTGTGTGTGTGTGTGTATTTGACATAAAACTTTAACTTCAAACATTTCATCATGAATTCTAAATTCCATGCCATCATTTAGATTATTTTGTTTAAACAGTTTGTTTTTGTCCAGTATGATGGTACTCTATAATTCATAATTAAATCCTGTTTCCCTGAGGATGAGGATTATCTACATGTAGTTATAATCATAATATAATAATAAACCAAATTACTAAATCAGTTTAAAAACGAGGTTTCTGAAAAAGACAGGCAGATGCTTCCAAGGTTTGAGAGTTGAGGTTTCTAAGGCGGGAAGGGTTTGGTTTTATACGCCACATGGTCACATGTATTTGGACTTCGTTTTACTGATCTGGGGCAGTTTTGCATCGGTTTGCCTCGAATCTTGGAACTCATGTAAAAGGAAATCTTTTTTTTTTATGCCTTTATTGATAGTAGATAGTGGAGAGGCAGACGGAGGAGGAATGACATGCAGTAAAGGGCTGCCCGATGCAGGATTCGAACCATGGATGTATTATAAGACCTTTTTTATAAGTTCTTATAATACATCCATGATTCAAACTGGAGCCGCTTGCTATGAGGACTGTAGCCTCTCTACATGGGACGGCTGCTCTGCCCACTGATAAAGGGAAATCTTTACATGAAAACATACAATGATGGACAGCAGTGTTCTTCCAGCCTTGTGGCAACAGTATGGAGTATAAAGAAATATATACTGCAAGTAAAACTCTTACAAGCGTTCAGTCGATAAATAAATCGAAGGCAGACGTCAGAAAAAAAGATTCAAATAACAGAAAAAGGAGATCTTTAATACGATAATATGAGTGTCAACTGACAATTGACTCCTGTTAGACTGAAACATTACTCAGTTAAAGGGGCCATATTGGGAAAAAAAAAACATATTTCAGCTTGTGTGTGTGAATATATTTAGGTCTCTGTTGTTCCTGCTAACACAAACTGTGAAATAAGACCACCCACTCATTCTGTTGTGTTGCTGAAACCTGGCTGAGCAAAAGCTGTTTAGAAATGTTGCCGGTTGTGATGTCACAACAGGAGTTAATAGTAACCTCCCTTCCTGCTTCCAGAGTGCTTGTACTTGACTTCTATGCTATAATCACAACAGAGCGGGTGTTTCAGTAGGGAGGGGAGCAGGGGAGTAAACAGGGTTTTACACAGACAGCATTGTGTACTGTAGTAGTAGGATTTCACTCGTTTTTTTCTCATTTCTTACACAATATGTCAACTTTTCGAATACATCCGTTCATATTCAAGCTAGAATCCAGTCAAAATATGAGAGTGAGCAACACAATTAACACATGGAAAAACCGTAGCAATGACCTTAGCAACCGAGGTAATGGAACAGACAGCTGTTTATGGGCCTGCGTGCCAATCTGACATCAAAACCTTCCAAATCAAGCGATCAGAGCAGGCTGGAGCTCTGGCTTTTGACATGCACACAGCATCTAAATACAGAATGTTAATCTCAATTTTTTTGGAACTGTCAGTCAGTCATTTTCTATACCTGCTTATTCCTCATTAGGGTCGCAGGGGTCTGCTGGAGCCTATCCCAGCGCGTTACGGCGAGAGGCAGGGATACACCCCAGATGGTCACCTGCCAATCGTGGGGCACACACACACCATTCACTCACACACTCACACCATTCACTCACACACTCACACCACTCACACTCACACGGGCAAATTTAGAGTCACCAATTAACCTCAGCATGTTTTTGGACTGTGGGAGGAAGCCGGAGTACCCGGTGAAAACCCACGCAGACACGGGGAGAACATGCAAACTCCACACAGAAAGGTCCCAGACCCAGGACCAAGGAGGTCTTGAACCTGCGACCTTCTTGCTGTGAAGCAACAGCGCTATTTTTGGAACTGTGTATATATGAAATAATATCAGTATATAAATGAAGAAAACCCCCCAAAAATATTTTTTTATCATAGTGCTGTAGTGACTTCTTCCGCTCCATGCTTTACTACCTTACTTCATACACGTCATGTAGTGTTATATTGACTTTGGGACGGTTATCTGAGACCAATAAAAACTAGATGTACAACATAGCAGCTGAACAGGGAGAGAACTACCTGACTCAAACATAATCTGATCAAAGGTGGAGTTTTTAGTGATTTCTTTCATGTCTTTTCAGTAGTGAAAACACAAATCAACCGCAGAGGGACATATTACGTATGAGTTGATCAATGCACTCGTGGCTTTGTAATCCTACATTGATTTGAGGACATATAATCCTTCCAGATGAATGGGATGCAGCGTATTTCTGCATCTTTTTGATCCATCCAAGCAGTTATTTTACACCTATATAAGAATATAAATATTGTACTTCACGAAACTAGATGAAATACTCAGAGTAATGCATTATTATTTCATGTATTCTGTCAGACCGGGGGATCTAAACAGCAGAGGATCTAAGGTCAGTCAGTCATCTGAACCTGAGTCACCTGCTTATTCCTCACTAGGGTCACGGAGGTCTTCCAGGGCCAATCCCAGAGCATTGAAGGCGAGAAGCAGGGATACACCCCAGACAGGTCACCACACCATTCACTCACACATATGGGCAATTTAGTGTCTCCAATTAACCTCAGCAGGTCTTTGGACTGTGGGAGGAAGCAGGAGACATGGGGAGAACATATAAACTCCACACAGAAAGGCTCGGGTGAACTGACCAACGGACAAAGACATTCTGGGACAAGACAAGAGGGAAACACACTACTGAGCACATGGAGGGTAATGGGGAGCAGGTTTAGACAATCAGTAATCAGGGTCTGACCAAGGTATGACACGGTATACCTTTATTTATACCAGTAAAATGATCTTAATGTAGAGTTATGATATACCTTTTCCTCTTCAGCAGGCTTGGTCCCCGTGTGTCTTGGAGCTGCAATTCCTGTTTCATGTGATTCCATCTACAAGAGTTTTGCTCAGTGTTTACTCACACTTGGGGACAGTTTGGTGGAAACGCAAAAAGACCAGAACACACAGGACATTGATGGAATCTGCAGGTGAGGCTCTTACCATCGCCAATGGTTATCAATCAGTCACACCTTGTCTTGTCTTGACATTACTCTAGATTTGTATTAAAACCCGTGGCTGGATTCATTGTGGGAGAGAAAATCCATGAATGCTTATCCTGTAATGTGGAAGACAACATTTGTTCATGAGCACAGCTTTATCAAGGAAGAAGCTAGTGCCAATTGTTTGTGGAGCCTTAGAAGATAAGCTCATTGTTTAGTTGATTCATTGAAGATAAACCTACTGCGTCCTAAAAGAACAGTCTTTTGAACAGTTCTCAGAAAAGGAATAGAACCATAAGATCTGGCTCACTTCAAAGAGCCATAATTTCTATCCCTGACCCACGGCTTCCTCCAGTGAAGGATAATGCTCCCGGTATCTAATATGTCATCATATTCGCTTTGTGAAGGGTCCCAGTCTGGGTTTTCTGTCGCCATGACAATCTGTTTCCTGTTAATGCATGAATGGTCACATGATACAGGTTTTAAAATAGAAACAGAGATTAATCCTGAAAACTCGTGTGGACAGAGATCGTTTTCAATTTGTAAATTTCTGTAAACGCAGAAGTTTTGATGTAGCCTGAGTGAAAGGAGGTGCATCAACTAAGCCTTTGAGGAGATACAGCTTAAAAGGTTGCATTGTTTTACCCGTTTGACCGATCATGGTGTTTAACCCCTCTATGATGGCCGACTTCTCCCCGTCTTCCAAGCTCGGCAGTTCAGAACTAGCAAGAAACTATTTTACCTTTACATATGTCTGAGTGAGGACCACTTGGTACAAAATAGTGCGTTTTAACATTTCTCCGGCATTTGAAAACCAATCAGTGTTACCACCGTTAGTTACCAAATCAAGATGTGCACAGTTTCTTTCCAAAGATTTAAGGGGATTGATGCAATGAGATTATTGGTGGACATTATGGTGTGTCACATTGAAAAAACTATGAATAGCATAGGTCGTAATTTTATACCAAACTTTAGAAATGACTAAAATGGAGATCAGGAAGAATGTGGTCATGTAGATATAATGTAAATGTAGTTTATTGTAATAATAATGTAAATTATACTCAATGTAGGTTCATTACTTGCATGCAGACCTCATAAGATTTGAGATATACAAGTACAATTTATTGTTATTTTTATCTGAATAACAGCATTGTGGGTAGGTAGAGGTGCAGTTTGATGGCTGCTAAACCTTAAATGAAGTTGCACCCCCTGATAACAGGATAAGTTATTGTGCAGTAATTGATATTGGGGTAATTAATAACATGGTAATTGATAATGAGGTATCAAGTAACTGGTAGACAGTCACTGAACAAGTTAGCCATTAGTAAACGAATCCCAAGGATTTGATTTTATTATCTGCTCAGGTGTTTACCTCACTTTCCAGATTTATTCCTGGTGCGTGATGTACTGCAGCCAGTATTTACATTACTCCACTTAACACTGACTTTTCTTCCTGGTTCCTTGAAGATCCTGGAACGCTTTCCATGTTTGTGCCAACTCGGCTCTGGCCGGCTGTCCCGGAGAAGCAGCAGCGGTCTGGGAGTCTTTGAGACAAGAATCCAGGAAGACGCAGTTCTCTGGAAACCTCTATGACATGTGCGCCAGCCGCACCACCCTCGCCCCCAGCACTGTGCCTGCGGCCCAGAGCCCCCCCACCTCGGATCAGACCAACCAGGCAACGCTGAAAGGGCAAACATGCAGGCACAGCCCCACCATCACCACACTGGTCCTGCCTGTGTGCAGCACGTTATTAGCTCTGATCAGGGTCTAGCAGGCTCCTCTTTCAGACCAGAATGATGGACACCGGAGAGTTCTGCCCACCCAATGCTCCAAACACATGAGAACCATCACAAGTCATTGAGATTATGTATAAATCCTCAAATTGTGATTTCAGAAACCTTTGGTTCATCGTTTCTTATGTGGACATGATGCATCTATTTAGTCATTCAATGAATCTTAATATCGTCAGCATACTGCAAACTTTGCTGTTTCACGTAATTCCACTCATGTGTTATTGCCTTGTCTGACAAAACTGTCCCTGAAATCACTTAACTGAAAGGAAAGTCTCACTTCTAAGCTAATATTCTTGTTAAACAGCACTGCAGTTCATCAGGAAAACCAGATCAAATTAGGGCACAAGGGATTTGAGAGTTGTTTTAACGCCAGGTGTTTTGATCTGCTCATGATCTAATGAGCTGTGATCCAGACGACAGTGTTAATATTATTATTATTACAGGGTGGAAAACTGTGTTTTTGTGCAGCAAGTTTTGTTCTATCACCTTATTCAACTGTTTTAATGTCAGAAAAAAATAAGTTCTCGTGTGGAAACATTCCTTTTATTGTTATGACATTGGTTGCATGATTAATTTCATGTTAGATGACTCATTGCTATTGAAGTCCTTTTTAAACAGCTATATTTCTTTTTTATATACTATTCAAGTTTTATTATGTTTATTCATACCTGGTGGTGTAATTAAAGTGTATATAAGATAATGCACACAAATATAATATTTACATAATATATACAAAATATATATTTCAATAAAACACATATAGGAAAGTGGAAAAAAATACATATGAAAATGTTTTAATAAGTGCAAAGTAACAGGTAAAAGTATTAAAGTGTCAAGTTTAATCCTTATAACAGTAACTATAATGTATCTAATGTAATATTATATGCAGTAATTTCTCTCTGATGGAGCGAGTTGATTTTCACTTTATTTAACACCAATGTATTTACTTTATTTTCTGATTTAGATTCAGAATATTTGCATTATAGAGTGGTACTATTCTCTTTGTCTCACTCTGATTTGTATCCCGACAAATGAACTAATATAATTTAATTAAAGATATCTTTACATACACAAGTACCTTAAATTGAGACCTTCTTTCCTTGAAGAAGATGTTTTTGTCTGTTGTGTGTGTGTGTGATCTTAATACTCTTAAGCTGTTTCAGAACAGCAGAAGCAAGAACAGATTAATCTCATCTGCCTTTATTCATCCCCAGTCTAGCAGGTTGCACCTTGGAACCCTTGAAAACAGCCTTAGTGCCCTCAAAGAACCTGTGTGAAGATCAGAAAAACAGGAAGGTCTGAGGTCAGAGGTGATAACTGTAGAATGATGAATATCATGCCCTGTCTGTTTGCTCCAATATCATAGAAAGTTACCTTTTAATTGTTATTTTGATTAGAAGAAGGTTTTAAATATAGATACTGACCCATGTTTCAATACACTCTTTAAACATACATTTTCTTACATAATGTTATCATCATCATCTTGTTTTCACTCTATAGTTTTATTAAACTCTGAGTCCAATATCATTTTTTTTAAAAAGTGAAATCTTGGGATATTTCTGAAAACAGCACAGGCCCGGAGGAAAAAAAATAAATCTTTGAACTGTCCCCAGAACACCTTGTTGTGGCGGCAGCCTCTAATCTGTCTTTGACTCGCATTTCACTTGACGAAATCTGCAACATCTCCAAAATCGTATTTTATGACTCCTCCTGCACCCATCTATTTCAAATGTCCTGGCGAAGAGATGTAGAGCAACATTTATTTATTTAATTTTTTTTTTTTTTAGATCGATGCTCAATCTCTACTCAATAACAGATGGTGTGCATCATAAACTACATTTATAGAAACCACACACCCACTTCCTGTGTATGCGGTAAATGAAAAACACAATGTGGCCCAGTGAAATACAAATTGATGTTATACATGTTAACATCCACACTGACAAGTTTACTGACCTCCTGCTAAAGAGGAGAGAGGGTGTTGATAGTCAGGCACAGAACAAACAGAGGACTCAGACGCAGATATCAGGGATTTTATTATTCCCGAGCTGCAGCGATCGGGCGCTATGAAACACAACAAAAACTTTACACGGGCAAGACAAAAGGCTGTGGATCAAGGACTGGCTTGGGTGCAATGACACGGACGAACAAAGACACTTCGGCACAAAACAAGGGGAGACACAGACTATAAATACACATGGAGGGGAAATTGGGAACAGACTACTGACTAATAAAATTGAATCACTAGTTTGAAAGTTATACTGAGTTTCATTAAAAAAAGACTGGGTCAAAACCTTGTATGTGGCTGGACCTTGTTTGGTGACAGTGGGAAATGCTACAACTATGACCCCCAGGTGTAGCTCTCTGTATTGCACATTTAAATGTAATGGGGACAATCGGCTACTTTTTTCAGCCAATGCAGATCAAATATGAAATATGAAACGTATGTAAAAAGATGTTGTGGTAGCGCAGCCTGCATGTCGGAGCTGGGTAAAGCAAAAACAAAACCACTATGCCCCACTTGCAGCGCTTCACCATCATGTGACACACAGTTCAGTTGCCTGCTGCGTCCTGATGGTGTAATAGAAAATATTCGCATCAATTCATTTTAAATGAGCCATGGCCAATAAGGAGAGTCCAACATGGGGAGCACAACCAACGGTGCCATTTGTTGTGCTCCAGGAAAAAAAATGGAAGATTAGTGTCTATGTACAGCAGAGGGGTCAGACTCATACTGTAGGTAATGGGCCTGATTTGTCCAAATGAGACCTTGTGAAGGGTGGAATATTTATTGAAGGCTAACTGATAATAATTCATTAGAAATTGCATTTTGGTCCATATACAGGTGGAAGAAAACATTGGGAAGAATTTGATTAGATACTTCAAAAGTGGGAGCAGGGGTTAGCGCTGTTGCCTCACAGCAAGAAGGTCACAGGTTCAAGACCTCCTTGGTCCTGGGTCTGGGACCTTTCTGTGTGGAGTTTGCATGTTCTCCCTGTGTCTGTGTGGGTTTTCACCGGGTGCTCCGGCTTCCTCCCACAGTCCAAAAACATGCTGAGGTTAATTGGAGACTCTAAATTGCCTGTAGGTGTGAGTGTGTGAGTGAATGGTGTGTGTGCCCCACGATTGGCTGGCGACCATCTGGGGTGTATCCCTGACCCCTGCGACCCTAATGAGGAATAAGCAGGTATAGAAAATGACTGACTTCAAAAGTGGGCGTAGCCTAAAGGAGCACGTGCAGGATGAATATGTTCAATTTACATTCTGTAATTACACAATATCCACTTTGATGATAAATGGATGTAATGATACTATTGGTTGATTCTTTAGCCAGAAGAAACTGAGTTTAATATATTAATACAAATCCGTTTTTTAAAATAATATAATATATGATAATATATGAATAATATATGAATGGAGAACACGACTGATTGACTGATTGAACATGAGAATTAAAAATATATTCCATCCAAACTCTCCACATCCTTTGACATACATGATGCGTGAATCTATAGATTCACTTTCGTGACTATTTCACGAACTGCCGCGAGCCTGGGCCGCAATATCAGAGACGGACCGAGAGAATGAGAGAGAGAGAAAACAGGCAAACATACTCACTTTAGTGACACATGTGTCACCTCACAGTGAAATGTTCAATAGACTAAATGTCCAATTAGACCCGGTGCGTCGCGCGCGCGCCGGGCGCACGACTATATATATATATGCATGTCAAACCCCTCACCGGGTTTAGTGAAGCAAAGCAGCAGAATGAACCAGACACCTGCTCTACTCTGGAAAAGTTAGTGCCGTGCAGCAGCTTTACAGACAGGTGCGCGTCAACAGCTTCTACTAGACTTTCCGGAGGATCATGGAGGAACTGGCCCGGGAGAGCATCAGCCTGTTGGCTCGGTCTGCGTCGCACGCGGACCCTCCGCGGCTCGGCTCGTTTGGAGCAGTGTTCATCATGCTCAAGTCTGCGCTGGGAGCCGGTCTGCTCAACTTCCCCTGGGCTTTCCAGAAGGCAGGAGGAGTGAAAACCGCCATCAGCGTGGAGCTGGTGAGTCACGAGCACCCGCAGGAATCGTTGATATGCGTAAAAGGAGCCCCGTCGTTAAATGATCAGACCCTTAACTGCTAATTATTTATCTGCACTAACCTCGCAGACCTTTAAACGTGTCGTGTGCGTGCGTTCGTGCGTGTGTGTGTACAGTGTATAGACTCCCCAGCGTGATTTATCTCCTCGGTGTGAAAGAGGCACATCTTTTTCACAGTTGAGCTCTAATGAAGCTTCCAGGTAAGACGAGGACCTGAACTTTCACTGCACCCACTTTGTGTGTGTGTGTGTGTGTGTGTGTGTATGGATTTGCAGTGGTTCTTAAAGTAGCATCCAGGGACCCCTGGGGTCCTTTAAAGGTGTTCCAGGAATCGTTTATTTTCACTATAGGGCCATTCATTAGTGATACAATGACAGAATGTGTGACTGTGTTCCTCATGTATGAAACACATGAGGAACACGGTCACACTTTTCTACAATAAAAATCTGTTCAAATGGGGGTTTTGGTTTAATTTGAGTCAGTTTATGAAAACATTTGGAGAAGCACTTTCTACTTTCTACTAAGAGAACTCAGAGTTCATCTGCACGGCGCACACTGAATAAGATAATTCGGTTGTTTGGAGATTAGAATAATCTTTTCTATGGGAAATATCATTTATATCACATACATTATAATGTAATGTGTATGGGAAAATTGGGGAAATTGTAAAACAAATCAACACAAGACGAACTGAGAAACTAACGCCCCAGATTTTTTGATTTGGACATAATTTGTAGTTGCAGCCCCTGCAACACTTTTTATCTCCAGTATGAATGAAATCCTGAGGACAAAGACGTGCGAATTTACGGCTGCGAGGTATGAAGATGCCTCGTTGTCTCATAATAACCCATGACCCATTTGTGTGCCAGTAGCAGCCTGGTCTGTGAGGGATTATTAGGGTTGAGGTCCTGTCTTTGGTGGCCCCGCAGGTCTCCCTGGTCTTCCTCATCAGCGGCCTGGTCATCCTCGGCTACGCCTCGTCTGTCAGCCGACAGAACACCTACCAGGACGTGGTGCGGGAGGTGTGTGGAAAAGCTGTGGGCCAGCTGTGCGAGGTCTGTTTCTGCTTCAACCTCTTCATGATATGCGTGGCCTTCCTGGTGGTGGTGCAGGACCAGCTGGAGAAATGTAAGTGTTGCTGAGTCAAACCAGAACATCCACCAACAATCACATATCAACATCGGTGTTTATAGCATCATGTGTTAGAGGCTCCAGGTCCTCTGAAGCCTCCAACCAATCAAAAAGATCTGTTTAAACTGAAAAAAAATCCAAAACCCTCTGATACAGGGGCAGCATTGAGATTTATGCATATATCACATGAGAAAACCTCAGCTACAACATTAAATAAAGTATTTTATCTGTAGTAAAACATCATGGCGCTGTTAAGGTATCAATATTAAGTAGGTAAGTAAGAAATTTATTTAATATAACATCATATCGGCTGCAACTACCCACTATTTTGTATTTAATTTAGATTTGAGTCATTGGGTACTGCATAATCTCGTTTTTTTAATGATCCTCAGCATGATTTATGATTTTATGAACAAATATTTGATCTTTAAACTCTTATCTTATTAATCATTGAACTTTGCATTGCAGATGATTTAGCTTTTTTCTTATTTAGCTGATTTCAGGGTTTTTCCCCCCTGATTTGGGTTGGTTTGGTCTGTAACAGTAACATAAGTTGATTCTGACACTTCTGTCACTTCACATGTTGTAGATTTTTTTCATGCCAGGTTTATGTACGTAACCTTTGTGGTTGTAGACATATTTTATAGTTATTATCATGTATAGCTGGGTCTGGGGCAGCAATAGTTAATGCAATCCCTAGGTCACCTGGGTGTGTAGGTCATGCTTCAGTTTTTAGTTTAAACCAGTTTATTTATGTCCAGAAGAAGTTAAATGAGTGTTTATGTGAGGGTTTATCGATCACACTCAATGATCTTATAAGATTTACACCTCAGACCAGTTCTTTAGCATCACTATATCTCCATTCTTCTTTTTCCCCTGTTTTTATTTCATCACTGAAGGTGTTCTGTTGCGTTGCTGGAGGCTTTCATCATCATAATCATCATCATCCTTATTGTCGATGATGCCTCCTACCATCCGAGTTTCCGAAAGATTTATCAGCCATTTCCCATATCAAAAAAAATAATCTCTTTCAGACCACGAATTATCCGCACTTTAATTTTCATTCTAGGCAGTACTAGGGTAAACATGTGGCTGGAAGCAGTAATGCAACCCCAACTTTTCCATTTTTTTTTTCTTAGTCAGTTTGTCGATCTGAACCCTTCAAATCCCTTTAATGTTTTTGCTCTGTTCCAATTTTAAACAGAGGATTGGATTCACACACACACACACACACACACACACACACACACACACACACACACACACACACACACACACACACACACACACACACACACACACACACACACACACACACACACACACACATGAAAGCGTTTATCTTGCATCAATACCAGACAAACATGTAAATTCATGTAAACGTTGCTATTTCTGTACTTATTTTTCATCTTCGTGGTGCAGCAGATAAATGCCCAGTTCACCTCTGCTTTCCTTTTGCATTCTCCAGTGTGTATTTCTTTATATGAGACGGTGACCGGCTCGAGTGAGGGAGAAATGCCGTACCACTGGTACACCGACCAGCGCTTTGCCCTCTTCATCATGTGTCTCATCATCATCCTCCCGCTGTCCATCCCAAAAGAAATTGGCATCCAGAAGTACACAAGGTACGTGGCAATTTCTCCGCAGTCTGCCCGGGATCCCGAGCGTAAATCCTTCTGATTTCCACTCTTTTGTCCTGTCGTCAGCGTGTTGGGGACGCTGGCTGCTACATATCTGTGCGTGGCGGTGATTGTCAAATATTTCCTGATGGAGGACCACCCTGCCATAATAACTCCCGAGCACAGCCAAGGGTCAGTGACAGTGTTTTTTAGTGGATGCATCATGCTTTATGTGCTCTCCTCCGGTCACGCAGCTGTTTGTGTGTGTGTGCTCTGTGTTTTTCAGTTTAAGTTCGTGGGCATCGATGTTCAGCGTTGTTCCAACCATCTGCTTTGGCTTCCAGGTAGGATCACATCAACTTCAGGCTGGTTTTAGTGTAAAGCCCCTTCAAGTCGAACGTGTGATGTTTTAGATGTGACAATTTACAAATAATATGCTTAACATTCACTGTTGCCAGGTGGCTCACATTAATATGGACAGTACCTTGTTTTGAATTTAAAAATTACATGTCAATATTTTTCCATCTAATTATCATGCTTCAAACAAGAATATTATAAAAAATTAGATTTAAGATTCTAAAACACCATGCGGAGACGTACACTACCTTTGAAAAGTTTGGGGTCACTTAGAAATGTCCTTATTTTTGAAAGTAAAGCACTGTTTTTTTCAATGGAGATACTGTAACTTTAAACTAACTGTAAAATACACTCTATACATTGCTAATATGGTAAATGACTATTTTAGCTGCAAATGTCTGTTTTTTGGTGCAATATCTACATAGGTGTATAGAGGCCCATTTCCAGCAACTATCAGTCCAGTGTTCTAATGGTACAATGTGTTTTCCTATAGCATCAGAAGGTTAATGTAATACAATGTTCTATTCATTTTACTCATGGTGGTAAATAAAAGTGTGACTTTTCATGGAAAACACTAATTTGTCTGGGTGAACTTTTAACCCCTTGAACTCCAGCCCTTTTTTAGGTCTAGGACATACCCATAGTCAGTAGAGTATGGTCTGGAATAAACACGGAGATGTTGGTCGACACAAAACGACCATTTATTGATCTCAAATAAAAATGTTCATCCCAAAACAGCAACAAAAAAACACATTTTTTGTTAGTCGCTTCAAACAAGCGACTTTTTACTGTAGTGTTTTTTGGCTGTTAGTTTACTGAGTTTTTGTCATAAAGCTACAATGATGGTACCGTTGGACTCATCACAGTCTCAGCTTTCATATGAGATGTCTGTATAACATGAAGTATCAGAGCGCTAGCCATCAAAATGTGGCGAGTGGGTTGGCTTTATGATCGTATACCGATTTTCATATTTGTTAATTAATTTGCTTGGTGTTGGAGTTGTGTTTGGTGTGTGTAAATATGACTTATATGTGCTTGTAGTGGAGTTTCTCCTGTTTAATTTGATGTATAGCTTCACTATATTTGTACATGATTAGTGGAGCAATCTCCAAAATCCCCTGTGCGGGGACCCTGGAGTTTAACGGGTTAAACAGTACTGTAAGAAAGACTGTATTAGTAGCAGTTATCCCAGTAACTGTGTGTGTGTGTGTGTGTGTGTGTGTGTGTGTGTGTGTGTGTGTGTGTGTGTGTTTGCAGTGCCATGAAGCCTGTATAGCAATCTACAGCAGCATGGAGAACCAGAAGCTCTCCCACTGGGTGCTCATCTCTGTGCTCTCCATGTTTTTCTGTTTGTTCATCTACACCCTCACCGGTGAGTTGACCTTCCAAGCATCAACTTGTCGGTTTCTCTGAAAGTGTCTAACCACGTCTGCTCGCCTCCTTCACCAGGCGTGTACGGCTTCCTGACGTTCGGGCGAGCTGTTGCCTCAGACATTTTGATGTCATATCCAGGAAATGATGTGGTCATGATAATTTCCAGGCTGCTTTTTGGAATATCGATCATTACTATCTATCCTATTATACTTCTTCTGGGGAGGTAAGCATGAGCTTTGTGAATTTAAAGGTACAGTGTGTATGATTTAGTGGAAATAGCAGAACAGACTTGGAGCAGAAATGGAATATAAAATGGAATATCAAGTATAAAGTATGTTTGAATTAAAACAATAATTGTTTGATTCAACTCAATTCCACCAGAAACTACACATTGTACCTTTAACCTTTAACCGAAACCCCGAGCATTGAGTTTTATTCACATATCGCATGAGAAAACATCAGCTACAACATTAAATAATGTATTTTTATCTGTAGTAAAACACAATGTTAGTACAGTATCAATATATATCCTCAATACAATACGAAAATCATTTAATACAATATCCAACTAACTACTGTTTTGATATTTAATTTAGATTTGAGCTGTTTGTGTATTATTATTGAATTGGGTCTTTTATAATCTCCTTTTTAAACATCTTACAGAATATATTCTTCATGTTCTATAATGATCCTCAGTGTGATTTCTATGATTTTATGGACAAATAATTGATCTTTTGATCTTAGCTTATTAATCATTGAACTTTGCATTGCAGATAATTGAGGCTAATTCATTTTTTTCATGATTTAAGTCAATTTGGTCTTGTCATTACTTTTAAATTAAGTATTTTTATCTGTAGTAAAACACAATTTGTCATATGTTGTACATTCCTTTGTGGTTGTAGAGATATTCCATATTTATCATTTATTGTCATTTATAGCAGGACGACCCAAAACTTGTGCTTTTCTCTTCTGCCAAACAGATCTGTCATCCTTAATCTAGCTCTGCGAGCTCAACGGCGGCGGCGGGGAGTCGTCACTCAGTCGTTTGAGAGTCGCTGCAGAGTGGTCCTCACTGTGATCTGGATCACCGTCACCCTGCTCATTGCCATGTTTGTCCCTGACATGGGAGAAGTCATCAGTGTCATAGGGGGAATCAGTGCCTTCTTCATCTTTATCTTTCCTGGTAAGAAACCAACCATGATTGTGGGATGATTTTGAATCCATGAGGAGGGGGGTCATAAGTTGAAGGGGTTTAAAAAGCCTTGTGTTGTGCGTTTATTTAACATTTTTTTTTAATATTAAAAATGATTTATTTGTGTTTAACAAAGATTTTTGGGGGTGAAACTTTATGGAAGGGGGAGGGGTCACATCCTGGGATTTACAGGGAGAAGGGGATGTTATTTGGGAGCTTTGAGGACAAAACAGTGATTGATATTTAATTAATCGATTATCAAAATAATTGGAAGTTGCAGCACTACTGTAACTGGTTTATATAGTTGCCTGTAAAATATTTTAAATTACACTAACCTGTATAAAAGACAGCTAAACTGATTCTGATGCAACTAAAGTGATTCAGGCCATGTTCTTGAGTGAGTGAGGTCAACCTGCTAAACGTCTGTCTTGTATTGCAGGTCTTTGCTTATTGTTCACAATGCAAACTGAACCAGTGAATCCAAGAGTCAGGTGAGTGTACTGTTACTGAACTGTTTGTGCAGGATGTTTTTTCAGAGTTAGTAGAGAGGAGAAAAAAAAACTGCTGAGTAACAAGCAGAAAGTAATGTGACAAGTTATCGGTCCACAGGAAATTGCTTCTGTCAGGCAAAGTCTTCTCGCAAGTCGGTGTCTCAGCGTGTCGTGCAGCTTAAACGCCTCGTCTTCAACCAAAAGTTCTTTTCAGATATATTGCTGCTGGCATAGATTTCCTGCTTCAGTGTCAGCCCCTCTTCTCACACTCAGGCTGCTTCTGTGCGATATGAAACGTCTGCTCTCAGATTTTTCTTTTTTTTCTTAACAACCTTGACAAAAGCGCTCAACCAATAGAATGCCAGGTGTAGAGTTGATGGCAGGGGTGTTCGCTTTATTCCTCATTCATCCACTCCCGCCCTCCAGGGCTTTTCTAGATATATTTCTCTTGTCCTTTATATATGAATTTTGGAATTAAAAGATAGTTAATTATAAGTTCAATTCCACAATATACCAGTGACCACACTTTTTCAATAATAGGTATATACTTTATAATAAAAACTTATTTTATTATTAGAAAGGAAAGTTTATTTTTTAAATTCTGTATTTAATTTTTTTTAGGAATTGTTTTTTTTGATACTTTTCCCAATTCATAAACAATGAAATACAGATAGAAAAAAGACAAATTTTATATATATATATAAAACCATTTCAATTTAAAATAAGTATTAGTACCATAATAATAATACCAAACTTACTTGAGGCTCTTGGCTGCATTTCTTTAGTAGTTCCACTTCCCCTCTTTAACGTCCCTTCAGTCCTTATTATGTAACAGCAGTAGTGATTTGTTAATGTTTAATAGGGACATTGCACAATAGTTAAATGACCTTAAATCGAACTCCACTTTCTACAGAAACAGAGTGGATGTGGCAGCTTTCAGCTTCTTGGAGGATGTTGGCTAATGTGATGTATGAATCACTGCTCTCTCTGATGAAGTTGCGCAGAACTTCCTCAAATCACAAACAGCAATCAGCAACTCCACGTCAGAGCCGCCGGTTCATCTCATTAAAAACATTAAAACACGTTCTCATACACAAACTGCTGAAAATTAATTATAAGCTAAACTTAGTCTGGAGGGGAAGAAAACAGCATTGTTGTATTTTATACTATTGTTGAATTGTAATAATTTAAGCAGCTTGTGTGTGCTGAGGAGAGGGAATGTACCATGTTCACTCGCCACGTTATTCGTTTGAAGGAGAAACGTGGTTTAAGACAGCAACGCTACACCTGTCATTCTGTTGGTTGAGGGATTTTGACACGTTTTTTGTCCCTAAAAAAATCAGAGAGTAGAGCAGAAGCCTGGGAGCAGACGTTTCATCAGCTCAGAAACAGCGTGAGTACTAGGAGAGGGGCTAAAGCTGGGAAATGGAAATCTGTGCAAGCCACATCAATCTGAGTGCAAATGTATAGTTTGATTCCATGCAGAGCAAACACCAGCAGGAGGCATTTGAGTGTGAGGGGAGGGATAAAAATCTAAAGATCAGAAAAAAGCTCCATAAAATTTGATCCATTTCATCACATTCCATATGTTGTAACAGGAGGGTTTTGGGATAAAGGGAAATTATAATGAATATTCATGATTGAATGAATGAATTTTTGCAGAATTGTTGCCTAATAATGTGTTGTTCAAAGTATTTCTTTTTTCTTTTTCTCGTTTGCAGGATGATTTTAACGGCTTGGGGAGTCGTCACCATCGTCGTTGGAGTCTTCATCTTCGGACAGAGCACTACCATCGCCATCATGGAGCTTTTAGACAAATTCTAAAATTCACCGGCTGCTTCACTGTGACTTCAGAGCGTTTTCTAGTTATGCGACGTTATGTTTCGCACGTCTGAGCGCTGGGGTTTTTAAAAGGTTTTTTTTTTTTAGTTGCAAACTTGATCCTCATAAAGGTCGCCCACGGCCTGGAGATTGAACAGATCTGTCATGTGTGATTGCTGTATTTGTGGGATGCGTGAAAAGAGGATTTAAATAGGTAATTATTCTGAATCAAACAGGTGTATAGCAACACGTGTTGTTAAACGTTTTATTAAGTGTGTAAAGCAAAACATGTTTTATTTTGTATGTCCTGAATATACAGTATATTTAATGAGAAACCACAAAGATGCTGCCTGTTTCATATGTGCTTGCAAAGCACTGCCAGGGGGCAGTATTGCACCATTTAGAAGCGACTTATCCATCCGTACAGTTGTTCATTCATATATGTGTGATAGTGCCTACTCATCCACGGCACAGATGGCTGGAACACTTTCCAGTGATGGTCTAAAAGGATCATTTTGACATCAGAGTAGTCAACTGTGTGAGACAAAAGAAAAAAAAATACCACAAGACAGATGGATTCATTGTCCTTGAAAACGCATGTTTACATCTCCAAGAATGTTCATTTTCTATCAAATGAAAGATTCTTATCATTTGTTTGCACCGACTCTGTTTCTCCATTGACCTCCACACGGACTGAATCATATCTGTGTTGTAAATCTGCGGCTTTCACTCAGCAGAGTGATGGCTGAGCTATGCTGAATATGGCTGTTTATTGTTTTATCGACTTCAAGTTTAAATGGGTTGCGGCGCGCGCGCTCACACGCGTGTTGGTGGATGAGTGAAGGAGGATTTACGGCAGGAATAGCATGCGTGCCTGTAGGGGTCGGCCTCAGAAGCCGCGTATCGGCCATGTTAGCTTCACAGAAACGCAGGACTGGAGACTTATCTGAGCACACACACACAATTAATACAGATCTAATTTAAAAATAGCCCATCTAAACACACAGCGGCCCCTTATCAGGCTTCACTTACTTAATAGGTTTATTTCATCTCGTGCGGCGGTAACGTCCTTAAGGGAAAATCTCAAACTGCGATACTGTGTTCAGCCCAGGGGGATTATATTTCAACCTGCTGGCCAAATGAGAAAATCCACTAAATGCAGAGAAAAGAGAGAAATCCTACAGCAAAGGAGAAGTCAAGAGAAACACAAGGTAAATTTGTCTTTCAGGAGAAATATCCCATCTTCAGCTGGAAATCCTCAACAGACTAAGAGTCTTTACCAGGCTCATAATGACAAGGTTAAAGGACAGGGGCGCCGTGTTTTAAGTGCTTCTGTGCTGAAAATCACAAATCAGAGTTTCACCTTCATTGGCTTTACAGTTTGTCACAACAGCAACAGAACATCCGCTGTCAGGCCCAGAATGAAAGGAGGACTCAGATGCAGAATTCAGGTGGAGGGATTTTATTATTCCCAGACTGCAGCGACAAGGCGCTATGAAACATACAACAAAAACACTATATACTAAATACTCTAACTACATTCAGGCTACTGCAATGAAGAACTAATCTAAAAAAGAAAAACACTTCGCCGAAAGTGGGAAGGAAAGACTAGAAAGATTAACCAAAGCAAACTCACTCCAGGAGGAGGAAATCACTATCACTAATCTAGGTATACTAGCGAAGACTAGAAACAAAAGCAATCTTGAAGGATGAAAAACTACCAGAAAATAACAAAACCAGCTATGAAAAGCTATGAAACACTATCTTCTCTAAATCTGAACAATCAGACTGGTGACACATGAGGAAAGGCAAGTAACCTGAAACGAGAGGAGAGCTAGACTTTCAAAATAAAAGAGGAAATGTGCACAAGACAGAAAACCCAGACAAGACAACCTCACCGCTGTGACATCCTCTGTCCTTAGACTCTCACATCCTACAAGGAAAAACTCCCTAAAAAAACTTTAATGGGGAAAAAAGAAGAAGAAACGTAACAGAGGAGTGTCCCTCTTCTAGAATGGACAGGTGTGCAATAGGAAATATGTGCACGGGAGGAAAAAAACAATACATTTAGAACAGGAAAAGAGTTGAGTATGACATTAATTAGAATAACAGAATATATATTGATTCATGGTGTATGTGGAGGATGAGGTGACAGTTTCCATTGCAGCTTCCTGGTGAACTGGGACAGAGTCAGACCCTCCAACAACAGAGGGCTCCTTCAGTGGCTGCACTGCAGCACGTTCTGTGAATGAGAAAACACAGGCCACGACTCCAGGTTTCAGATTTAAAAGGTACATCAATGGGTCACGAGTGTTACAGATGGAAGAAAGACAGAGAAGCCCAGCATATCTCATGATATCTCATGCTTCAGCAGTCTGAGATATCATATATAAGAGGCTGTCTGCCATATTTACAGTGTTTTTACCACCAAATTCCCTCCTTGTGTTTCCTTGGACAGTATTTCCCTGTTGAGCTGTGGTGAAAGTATAGCAACAAAAGGACTAATGTTGAAATATATCTACTTGATTTCACTCATTTGGACAGATGAAGCTTCATATGAACTTCGGATAAAGTTTTAAATATTTTTTCTGCACAGGAGGCTCATAAATTTGGTCTCATTACTTAGCCCACATGTATTTACATAATGAAGGGATCAGTAATGGTGAGTAATGATTATGGCAAGAAAACTTATTTCAGTGTTCTCCTGACTGCTTTAAAGATGGACTAGAACAATTATGAACCTGTCCTGTAATCAATTAGTATAAAGTACAGTGAGCGGCTGCATGCCTGATGTCAACCTAGCTAAAAAAAAAGCATATATATATATATATATATATATATATATATATATATATATATATATATATATATATATATATATATATATATATATATATATATATTACACTCACCGGCCACTTTATTAGGTACACCTGTCCAACTGCTCGTTAACACTTAATTTCTAATCAGCCAATCACATGGCAGACAATCTCCTGCAGTTCAAACCAAGCATCAGTTTGGGGAAGAAAGGTGATTTGAGTGACTTTGAACGTGGCATGGTTGTTGGTGCCAGAAGGGCTGGTCTGAGTATTTCAGAAACTGTTGATCTACTGGGATTTTCACGCACAACCATCTCTAGGGTTTACAGAGAATGGTCCGAAAAAGAAAAAATATCCAGTGAGCGGCAGTTCTGTGGGCGGAAATGCCTTGTTGATGCCAGAGGTCAGAGGAGAATGGCCAGACTGGTTCGAGCTGATAGAAAGGCAACAGTGACTCAAATAACCACCCGTTACAACCAAGGTAGGCAGAAGAGCATCTCTGAACACACAGTACATCGAACTTTGAGGCAGATGGGCTACAGCAGCAGAAGACCACGCCGGGTGCCACTCCTTTCAGCTAAGAACAGGAAACTGAGGCTACAATTTGCACAAGCTCATTGAAATTGGACAATAGAAGATTGGAAAAACGTTGCCTGGTCTGATGAGTCTCGATTTCTGCTGCAACATTCGGATGGTAGGGTCAGAATTTGGCGTCAACAACATGAAAGCATGGATCCATCCTGCCTTGTATCAACGGTTCAGGCTGGTGGTGGTGGTGTAATGGTGTGGGGAATATTTTCTTGGCACTCTTTGGGCCCCTTGGTACCAATTGAGCATCATTGCAACGCCACAGCCTACCTGAGTATTGTTGCTGACCATGTCCATCCCTTTATGACCACAATGTATCCAACTTCTGATGCTACTTTCAGCAGGATAATGCGCCATGTCATAAAGCTGAAATCATCTCAGACTGGTTTCTTGAACATGACAATGAGTTCACTGTACTCAAATGGCCTCCACAGTCACCAGATCTCAATCCAATAGAGCATCTTTGGGATGTGGTGGAACGGGAGATTCGCATCATGGATGTGCAGCCGACAAATCTGCACCAACTGTGTGATGCCATCATGTCAATATGGACCAAACTCTCTGAGGAATGCTTCCAGTGCCTTGTTGAATCTATGCCACGAAGAATTGAGGCAGTTCTGAAGGCAAAAGGTGGTCCAACCCGTTACTAGCATGGTGTACCTAATAAAGTGGCCGGTGAGTGTATATCCCCACATTATTTTCCAATACTGGATGCTCAGTGTTTTCTATGTTTATTCGATTAACGTTAAAGCCTAATCAGTTTAACACGTGTGTATGTGTGTGTATGTGTGTGTGTGTTCCTTATTGTAAAGACAGCTATACTACATGATTGTAACACTGATGAAGGCTGGAGGGCCAAAAACATTTTGCCACAAAATGTCATGGCATGTCATCCATATAATAGTTGACACATTTGACTCAAAACCCCAAACAGTGGTGTTAGATGAACGCAGCAGCAGAGTCAGTAGTGTACATCATCTGGGATCCGTGCACGTCTCTACAACATTTGATGCCTAATTATTAATAGATGTTGAAATATTTCACTGCATAAATGAAAACTTTGACCTGCTGGTGAACTTCTAAATGAGCAGCCATTGGAACCATCCTACGTGGACCCCATCTGTACAAAATATCACGTTGATTTATTTAATAGTGGTTGAAATTTTTCATTTTGGACCAAAACAGCAGACTGGCCAGCCGAGCGGCAGACATCGCCGCGCCTAGAGCCACGTTGCTAACGCGTGACTAGAAATCATCCATTATTCTCTGCATTACATTATCTTTTCATTTTCCTTTGCCTCTTGAAAATAATTTTCAGTCCTCATTAGTATGCTGTCCCCTGCAGCTACTTTGCTATTGAAAGATTACTTGTAATGTAGGCCTCTCGCTGCTAATCAATGAACAGGCGATTTGTGGCGACGTCCCTTTTAAACACTTAATAGCTCCTGATAAGAGCATCAGCCGAAGGCGTGAATGAAAACAGATAGCTGCATGTTATTTCTTGCGTGTGTGTGTGTGTGTTTTACATTGTCTCACTGATTGGACTCATTCTGCCAAGATCTTTTGTTATCTGAAATAAAAAAAAAAAGTTCTTTGCTCCTGTTTAATTGGCAGATACCACTGAATAAGGGCGGTTGCTGGCTCCATGCTGGTTGTATTCACAGCATGATGGTGCACATGCATCCGTATGACATTGCTTTCTACACATCAAGGTTATGGCCACCAGGCTGAGATCATGATGATGGAGATAACATGCATCCATCAGCCCGCCGCTCGGCCTTTATTGTGGTGATGACAGTGGATCTTTGACCTCTGGTTTGAACTCTGCAGGATAATCGTTGCAGCGGTAATGATCTCAGGTGAAGGAGAGGCCTCTGTCACCTTGTGTGTGTCTGTGTGTGCAGCCGATCAGGATTACATTAAATCCTGAATGTGACAATAAGAGTCCACTAATGCTTTTCCTGGTGACACCGGTCTTTAAATCTTCGCTGTATGTACAGTACCACACAGTGGATTTGCATTTATATATGGACAACATATATCATACAACTTAACCACTGACAATAAATAAATCATTTAATTACATGCAGGAAAATCATTTCGTTATCAACTTCAAGGTCTTGTACACGTTTGTCTTAGCTGACATTGGAATTTTTTTAAAAAACCTAACAGACTGAGGGAGGTTGTTTTACATTTTACACCTGAGCAGCCGTTTCTCTAGACAAAGCCACAATAAGCCTACTGATTCCAGTTGAAGCCAAACATAAGCAGCGGATTTGTCAGATCCTCAAAGCTGCCGAAACTTTATAAATTACATTTACCACAGCCATACCGGGCGAATGCACGTGACAAAGAATCATGATGCGGACTAAAGGCTATCACTGCAATCACAAGGGATATGAAATTATGAATAACAATGAAGGATACACAGTATAAACAGCAGCACGAGTGCATAATGCGTTTGTTCCTCACTTTCATGTGCAATTAGGCTTCACTCAGCCACTTTCCTTTATCTCTACGTCTAATTCCAGCATCATAGACATGACTGCAGTATGCTAATTGTTTTGCTAGAAAATGAACACTGTCAAAAACATGATCAAATGATAGGCAAATGGGGAACACTATTACACTATTCATGACAGAATTTGTAATTAACTTGGTTGTTTTCAGTAAACAAAACAAAGTTTAAGCAAATTAGACAAAATCCCCTTCTGTTTATGTATAAAGATTTAATGTAATGTGCTGTGTGGCCATTGCATCAGTACTGACAGAATACATTAGTTAAGGCTGAGATTGTCTGAATAGTCACTAGTAACTGTGACCTGTTTCCTCTAGTTCAAATCATCAAAAATGACACAAGACAAGTCTTCACTCTGGTCTGAGGGTCTTTATGATTTTATGAGAACTTAGGTGTAAGTTTTTGTCTTTTAGTCACAACACTAATTCATTTCATCCTGCAGCATGTTGCTGTTAAGAATAAAACAGACAGTCATGGTAGAAACAGCTTTTTTAAAAATATATCCTAAATATACTCTTGTCATTGAAATGTCAGCTTTCAAAGACAGAGATGCAGAAATGCTTATCGTGCAAGCTGTTACTTAAGATTTACATTTTAAGCCATTTTTTTCAATAATCGATTTAAAGGTGGATTGTGCTTTCAGGTTGTCAGCATTTTTTAGGACAGTAGTCTCCTTTTTGTCCATCACCAAACATTTACATAGACGCCTCTAGAAAGTAGCATCCTGATGTCAAGTGACCTCAGATGAATTCAGAAAAAGGTAAAGGAAGCCATTCTCCAGTGTTTTGAGGATAACAATACTAAATCTAAACACTGAAATATTTAGAAATCTATTTGCATAGCACCACACTCACTGTACCAAAAACCCCAGTGTACTGATACTGAAAACTATGACTAAATCTGTATCTATGTATCTATAATTTTATTAATATTTTTTAATGTAGAAGTTGTAGTTACAGAAATGGAGCTATGAGACTTCCACTCAGGATTAAATTGTTCATTTTCAGAGCCAAGATTTAAGATAAAGCCAGTTGCAGAAGTATTGAAAGTATTTAATAATATATTTAAACCAAAGCAGATTAATTACAGACACTTATTTTACACATACATAACCATTAAATAAGTACATTTACAATATACATACATATATATATATATATATATATATATATATATATATATATATATATATATATATATATATATATATATATATATATATATATATATATATATATATATGAATTTGTGTTCTGATTTATTAAAGGAATTTACTTACAACCCTAAATGAATAAATAAACTCTTTGGAATAGTAGTTAAAAATATGTATAATTCAGAAATATTGTTTTATTTACTGATAAATCTGTTAAGTAAATAAAAGTTATGCTTTATTTCAAAAGAACCTCCTTTAATTTTCTGGTTATAAACAGCCAAAATAAATCATTCCTCTTTTTCCACCTATCCAAACACCTGCTAGAATTCACATTTTGTTCTGTAGCGAGATGCTGCATTTGAACAGTACCAAACATTCAGGAAAAGGAACATCAAGAAATAAATGGAAGTACAACTGCACAATGCACACATTAATATTACACGAGGTGTCACTGTGTTGGCAGAAATTCATAAGACAAAATGTTTTCACCAACTATTTTTGGAAATCGTTATTGCACCTGTAAATCCCAAGGGTCCATTATTTATGAATGAGACTCCGTCTGTCACTGTGAGCGTCTGGTTTGTCCTTTTATCACAACTTTCTTTCTAAAGGCTAAACTGCCCAGATAAGAAGCTGCCTTGAAGCAGAGATGGGATACATGGATACATGGGAGACAGGACATGTCGAAAGTCAGTTGTCTAAAGGGTTCTGGTACTTTTTAATATGATGATACAGATAATTTCACTGTTGATAATCAGGCTGGAAAGACACACAAAAGCAGAATGGAGTGAATTCAACAGTCATAACAGTTTATTCTTTGAAATTCAATCATAGCAAGACATTTAAAATATAAATGTATATAGTAGTATAGTAGTATAGTAGTATATAATAGTGGACTGACTGTATATCTCAAGCCAATTTCCTGTTTGATGTACCGTGTTCATTGTAATTTGTCACAAATAACTTGTGTGGCCAAATTATTAGAGTCATTATCATAGAGCATTAAACATGTGCACATTGAGTGGGAATATGTTGTTAACAGAGTCACAGACAGTCAAAACAGTGAAAATCGAAAGAAAATGTTCTGGGGGCTAATTTGCATTTTCTGTGCATTTTACAAGACAACATGTCTGCTTGTTCTCTAATTATGTATAAAACAGTACAAACGTATTAATATTAGAGACATGGCATAACTTTTATATACAGCTATTAGTATACATATATGCTAATTTACAATTATTATTATTATTATTATACTATTACCATCTGTATTATTACCATAATTTTACCACTGCACATTGTCTACCTACTTATCTTGTGTGTTTTTAAGTGTCCTTCAATTCTTTATTGTTATTCTTATTCTATTTCTGTTCATTTTTTGTACTTCAGTATTTTTTGCTTTTGTGTTGTTATTGTATTTAAATGTCTATCCATCATATAGACATTTCATTTGAACATATTGTTTCAAAGACATCAGCTTTTAATTTATTTGTATACAAAATAATAAAATGTAGTAGAGTGAAAAGCATAAAGGAGCATCAGACACAAGTACAAGTACATCAAAATTTAAGTATTTAAGTACTTGAGTAAATGTACTTAGTTACTTTCCAGCATTGCATTTGGTGAGGGTTATTCATCCACCTAATTAAAATAAATCATTCTTAGGATTTGAACTAAAACAGCGTCCTTCTCCTTTAAAAGAGCCCCGCCCACTCTGCCCTGCACATGCGCAGAGCATTTCTGAGTCACGTGACAGCGTGGCTTCCGTTCCGAAGAGCATCCCTGACTGGTGAGTTTCTGCTCGGTGTTTTCAGGGTGTTTGTGGGCCTGTTGTCAGCAGACAGCTGCGCAGAATGTGCGGAGGAACAGAAACCTTCATCTGGAAGCCTTTAAACTCCACCATGTGGCAAAAACACGAGTCTCTGCGAGTTTAAAGAAACAAAACTCGGCGTCAAGTCTTGGTGCTTCAAGAAGCGTCCCATTCAGCTTCAGCTGTGAACTTCTGTGATAGAACAAACACAAAACAACTACTATATAAATAACCAAACAGGAGCCATGTTACTAGTCTCATAGTCCGAACATGTTGCCTTGTTTGTGCACAGCTGAAAAGTTATTAATATGTTTAATCCTCACATCACCGAACAGTCTCAAGATTTTCTAAGCAGGTGTTTCTATTTGTTAAGTAATAAGTATTCAAATATATATTTAAACACTGCAGTCCTCACGTTGTCAGAATGTCTTTGTCAGTGTATGTGGATATTACATCTGAATATCTGTATATCTATATAGAAAGCTTCTTCGAAGCTCTAAAAGATAGTGTCTTTCTCATTAATATTAATGAGCCTCTCCTCTAATTGGCTCATCTGGAGCACAAGATCACGTTCATGCCCAGAATCTGCGTCCATGATAAATGGACTGAAAGTTGCGCTAGAGGCAAATGCAGCGCAATAAAATCTTGAGGGAAAGTGAAAGTCACACGTTCAAGACTAAATAGCGCAGCTCATGGTGTGATTGTTTTAATAATTACTGTCTTGTGATATACACCCTGGATTATCATGAACACATAAACACACAAGTTAAATGAGTGTCTGGATCTGTCGAATATGCGTCGAATATCCAATATCAAACCAATTAAACGCAGTAATAGCGCAGCGCGTGGTCCTAGATGCACTTGACAGATGTCTGATCAGGTCACGTGCACAACAAGCCGTTCACTCTGCTCCTGAACAGAAAATGGCCAAAAATTAACAACAACAAAAAAAGGTGAAAACGAGCATGTCACAAAGCAGAGAGGTTATGGGGTTTTAGTCCTTTATTTAAGTCTTGTGTAGGACAGAAGAACCTCTCCATGAGCACAGGGGCAAAATTCCCATTTCATTAATGATGGAATGATGCGATGATATGCAATAAATGGAGAATAATTTCTGGAGGGCACATGGAAAAAAACACTAATGCCATAATACCATAATAATCTGGCCCTATCTTTTTCTCCCCCTCCTGACCCTTTGCAACATGTCTTGCAGGTTTGAGCCCTTAGCATGTTCAATATGTTCAATTTTCCATATTTATTTTTATTTATAGATAAGGAAAATTAGATAGTGAATCAATGAGGGGGGAAAACTGAAAATCCTTGGAGGACACCCCACGCCCCCCTCCCATTTCTCTTTTTCCCTTCCTCCCCAGTCACTGCCTTACATTATTTGAGCTTGTTAACGATCATTACGTCTGATCTTAGCCAGCAGACTGTTAAAAAAGGGGCTGATTTAGGAAAAAATGTAATAAATTGTGTGATAAATGACTTACAGGCTTCTACATATTAGTTTGACTGGTTTCTTCCAAGGAGCCAGCTACTAGCTAACTGTCAAAATGACCTATGGCCCACGCCCATTGAACAGCATGTTGTGTGTTTATTTACCATTTTGTGGGGTTACATCTCGTGTCGCTTTTATACCCCCCCCCCCCCCCCCCCCCCCCCAAAATCAAAGTCCACTCAGACTATGATTAGCTCACTGAAACAATGGTGCGAGGATATGTCAGATGGCAGAATTCTGGAGATAATGTTGTACTGTGTACACCACATATTCATTGATGTCATTAAATCACTTGGACACACCATAAACTGTATATATAACACCCCCAAAGGTTGCCTTGCCTAAATATTGCCCAAAATCTTAGAATAATGCATCAAATGCTAATTATATTTGTAAATTAATTAATTACATCAATTAATGTTGTTTCATCTTAGCCGATTATTTGTAATATAACCCCCCCCCACACACACACACACCCACACACAATTTATCATATTTGAGCAGTAATGCATAAATATCTACGTTTTTATCCAGAAGATGCTAATTATATAAATATCTGTTCATTTTCTCATTTCATTTCATATCTGTTCAAGTTATTTTTGGCACTAATTTGAACTATAGCAATTCTAACTAATGCTAAGCTACTGTTCGTTTGTGAGCCTGGCTTTTACTTTTTCTTGGCTCGTTTTTACAGATCTGCAGCTGAGATCTTCATGATTCTACCGCGATGACACATAGAGACCTGATTAATTATCACTGAATGGAGAACTCAGCTCGCCTAATCACCCTCCTTAATCTCTTGTTTGGAGCAAACAATCACATGAGGCTATTTCTCTTGCTAGTTTAGCAGCTGAATGGTTTACAAACGCAGAACGGCGCAGATGAATTTCATACGCAGAAGCAGTGCTTAACGGTGTGATTTATGAGAAATAACTGATGAATGTGCTGGCTTTAGCTATATGCTGTTTATTGCCATTCATCACGACTGAGTCACTGCAGACTAATCAAGAAATGACCCAGAAATATGTCCCCCTGCCTGGTGTTGTCATCTAAATCATGTGCACATGAGCACAGGATTAGTTCTGGGTTAATTTGATTTTGACTGTAAATTAACTTTGTCATGAGTTATGAGTTTTGCTTAAAAAATCTTTTCAGCGCAACATTAAATGTTTAATATGGTAAAGTAAAGGTCTCAGCACAACAGATACACCTGAATATATTGGTTTAAGAAAATGCTCCTTTATTAGAAATACTGAGGTAAACGAACACAGGGCCAGTCTTATTGGAGAGCTACGACAAGTTACCAACTATTTTGATCCATTATTATTGATTGATTAGCAACCGATTAATCGTTTGTCACTCTTAAAGGAAAAAAGAAAATTCTATAGTTTTTGCTGGATTTGAATATTTTCTGGTTTCTATAATACTAAACAGGATATCTGTTAGTTACAGACTGATTAATGCATAATGAAAATATATATTTAAAACGCAATATATAAACCACTTACATCTTACATTTAAATTTATATTTTATATAGTATTTTAAATATTTAATGTGTGTGTGTGTGTATATATATATTAAAAATATAGTAAATTTCCCTATTTCATAAGGAAAAGAACCCATTTAAAACCTGTTGGTTTATCTGTGTCACTAAGCTAAAAACACATCTTTCTTATCTCATCAAAAGTCAACAATTTTGATATTTTTAGTTTTCTCTGGACAGCAACAAAGACAAATCAAGGCATCCTTATTTTAGCACAGGACAATTCAATTTGCTTCTTACAAAACATTAACAATCACAATAAAAGCAGACACACAATACAATGGTTAAAGTAAGAAAGTAAAAGTAAGTTAAAATGGAATGGAACAAATAAATTGTTAGATCTGAAAGTCGCAGTGCAGGGAATAAATAATTGTTTGACTTCCCAAAAATGCAGCAGCAAACAGAAAAGCCTTTAGTCTTGATTTAAAAGAACTGAGAATTACAGCAGACCTGCAGGTTTCTGCGTCTTTGTTCCAGATCTGTGAAGCATAAAAACAACAAACTGTTAAGCTAACTCGGGCCCTTGTGCAACCATCTCAAGGGTTTAAACTGATATGAAAATGTTGGTATATCACGCCAGCGTTGAGCCAAATGAGTTCTTTTCAAGTCTTATTAGAGGAGACTGTTTGTAGTGATGTAGAAAATCTCTTGTTATTCCGAGTGGGTAAAGCCCCGGCCTGGTGAGGTAATCGCAATGAGTCGACATTAGTAATTCAACATCGCTCATGCATGCAAAGAGAAATGAAGGACTGCAGGGCCTGTCCTCGCTATAATTCTCTGTGAAATGTACTGACTCCGTATTTGTTTTACTTAAGATTGGATCAACTCTGTGCTATTAAAGCAGGTCACACTGGACAATGGACACAGATGGATTACAATCAAACAAAAGACAGGGGGAGGGCCATGTTTGTTTTGTTAAATCAAGGTGCCCTTCTAACATTTGGCTGTGCTACAGCAGGTGTGGAGGATGAGCTCCAGCAACGCGACCAGGAAGAAAGCCGGCAGGCCGCAGCAGCTCAACAACATGGTGGCGTTTGACCCAGAAACATTAACTGAGATCAAAGGCCTTTTCAGTAAAGTCAGGACCTATACGAAACCCTCTGGTGGAGAGTGGGCCATCCCCGACCCAAACGTGGCCCTCAGACACCCCGTGAAGGAGCGCTGCCGCCTGCGGTCCCTGAAGGCGTCGCTGAACGCCGTGAAGAACCGGCTCAGTGACAAGAACGTGCAGGTGTGGCACCAGCACACCAACTCCACCAACCGCGCCGGCAAGGTCATCGCCGCCGTCCGCTCTGCCGCCAACGCGGAGATCTGCACCCAGGCCTGGTGCAAGTTCTACGAGATCCTCGGGAGCTTCCCGCTGCTTCCCGAGAAGGCGCTCTGCAGCGGGGAGCTGAACACGGTGCACCTGTGCGAAGCCCCGGGAGCCTTCATAACGGCGCTGAACCACTACAGCAAAACCAGCGAGTCCACGCGCTACTGCGACTGGAGCTGGGCCGCCAACACGCTCAACCCGTACCACGAGGCCAACGGCGGCAGCACGACCATCGCGGACGACCGGTTGATCGCCAACACGCTGCCCTGGTGGTTCTTCGGCTCCGACAACACGGGCAACGTCATGCTGCAGAAGCACCTGCTGGAGCTGCAGGCGTTCGTGGCGAACATGCGCAGCGTGGACCTGGTCACGGCGGACGGCAGCTTCGACTGCCAGGAGAACCCCGACGAGCAGGAGGCGCTGGTGGCGTCGCTGCACTACTGCGAGGTCACGGCCGCGCTGCTGCTCCTCAGCCCCGGCGGCTCCTTCGTGCTGAAAATGTTCACCCTCTACGAGCACTCCTCCGTGTGCCTGCTCTACCTGCTCAACTGCTGCTTCCGCTCCGTCAGCGTGTTCAAACCGGCCACCAGCAAGGCCGGGAACTCCGAGGTCTACGTCGTGTGCCTGAGCTACGACGGCAAGGACGCCGTGAGGCCTCTGCTGTCCAAACTCATTCGGAATTACGGAGCGCACCTGGCCGACCAAGAGGCTCTTTTCCCAGATTCCGTCATCCCACAGTCGTTTGTGACGCAGCACGAAGAGGTGTGCTCCTACTTCCACGCGCTGCAGGTGGAGACCATCACAGAAAACCTGCGGCTGTTTGAAGGGATGAGCACAGAGCAGAGGCAGCGGCTGGACTACATCAGGGACTGCGTGGCTCAGGAATACCTGCAGCGGTTCCAGGTATAGCATCTGCAGAAAAGCATCCTTAAATTCATTGTAGGTTCAGTGAAGGGCAGCTCGTTTATTGGAAAAACATCAATATTACGATATTGAAATCACGATTATTCAAACAATTATTTTTTTAGTTACACAATGCATTCATTCAGCATGAGTGACTGTTTGAGATTGTGTTGCCAAGAGTCAGATATTACCTTATAGCAGATCATGCATTTTATGTTGCTTTTGCACCTCATTGGATTCTTGGAACCCAAAGTGTTTCCATATGAGAACTTTTTTGACCTTTTTCCTCAACCAAACGACTCTGACCTCCCTCTGCTGTTTCACTCATTCTCTCTCATTTGCGCTGTGTGAATGCATTACATGTGTCTCTTTCTGAAATTTGGTAGAGAAAAATGTCAAATCGTTTTAGCTTGATTATGAGTTTGGAGATTGTTTGACACGCGAATCGAAATCGTGGTCAAAACTCCATTAATCGTGCAGCCTTAGATTCAGTCAAACATCACAATCTGAGACTTAAATTGAATTTTTTGATTAAAAAAAAAGAAAAAGTCAATCAGGCACAGAATCAGAATCAGGCTGCAGTACAATGTCAGTCAAGTCAATTTTATTCATATAGTGCCAAATCATAATAAAAGTTATTTCACTTTTCAATATGGATTCCACAGTGTAAAGCTTTTAACGAGTAAACCGAAAAGACCTTAACAAATCCAAGTCGAGGGCAAGTAGAACTATTATGTCTCAGTAACCTGACAGAGAGATACCACACATATCTATTTGAAGACAGCAAACAGGGAAATATCAGCGGCCACAATAACCTCCTCACCCCAAATGCAAATATATAAAAAGTTCCCCTCAACCTGAGACCTGCCTGTAGAACCTCAACCGATCAGGCTCCTCTGCAGATAAGGGCTTGGCCAAATTGGATTTTCCCATATTTTTTGAAAAACGCTTTATTTTTTTTTTTAGATTTTGTTTATGTTTAGTCCGACAAACGCTCAAATAACCTTAATATAAAGAAGGTATAAGCAGCCGGTGTCTGGTTGCTGGATCAAGTTTCCAAAGTGTCTAGTCCTACTTTATTTTGTTTTCAGCTTATTGACTAATTGAGTACAGTGGAATCCTGTCAAGTTGTAGATAAACATCATATCTCATTTAGAAGTTTCTTTGCAAACTTTCTGTGTATTAACTGAGCAGCATTTTTAATACAGAACGTCAAAACCCCTCTTCTGTCTGAAGGCGTGTATAGTTCATTTTGCACTCATTTCCAATGCATTAAAGTGCAACTTGATGGCTCTTCCCTGTGTTCAGGTGAGCTTCCTCCCACGGAGTCGTTGGATCTCCCGCAACACAGTGAGTCCCGCCTGCTGCAGCGTCTCGGCGGGTCGGCCTCTGGGACAGAAGAAGCAAACAGGCTCCTTCAACGAGAGGAGGGAATTGCAGACCCTGAGCTGGAGGGAGCGCATGGAGCGGGGTTGCCATGCCGCCTGGATACAGGGACACTGCAGCGAGCCCGGCGGAGCGGGCTGCGTGCTGGAAGGACCCCTCGCCTCCTGCCACGTCGACTCCTGGTACGTCATCGTCGGAGCGGCGTTGCCCGCCGTCAGGAACTCTCCGTTCTGCGAAGGAGGTTTGTTGAACCACTTGAACGAGGCGCTGGCCGAGAGGCCGGCGGTGGACTGGACCCGCCTGCCTCCCTGCGCCTCCTGCCGTGAGGCCTGCGCCGCCTCCTCCTTGGCAGACGTGGAAGGTCTTTGCACGTTCACGTCTGACGGGAGGGGCGACAAGGAGAAGAGGCGGTGCATGGTGTTTGGCTGCCGCTCGCTGTGGGACGCCTGCCAGAGCCAGATAGGGGGTTTAGTTTTGACGTTTTACGCGGCGTCTTCGTTTCCTCAGAGAGGCCGCATCACGCTGCACGACGGGGAGCGGCTGTACCAGCACGACCTCTTGGGCTGCGTCGTGTTTTCCCTGCAGAACCTGAACCCCGGGGACGCCCTCCTGCTGCCCGTGTTCTCCGCCCTCACCCGCGTCACCGCGTCACTCGTGCTGTGCCTGCACGCGTGCTTCCGCTCGGTCACGTTCAGGAGCCCGCCCCCTTCAGGCGCAGTCGGAGCGGCGCTGGTATGCGCCGGTTTCTGCCCCGAAGCTGCCGCTCGGATACTCCCGACGCTCATCGACGTCCATAACTGCATGGGCGGGTTGTTGAGAGGAGACGAGAGCGCGGGTGAGAGTTCGTCTCCTGGCTGCGACCGACAGGTGTTACAGTTCGTCCCAATGGAGGAGCTGCTCACAGGAGGACTCACGGAGTTCCTGTGGACCATGAACTCTGAAATCATCCGACAGAAGCTGCATTTGCTCATGCAGTCGTAGGCGCGGTTTAATGAACTGTGACCGCGCGACATGTTATTCCCTCATTATTTTACAGGCTGTTTTATTCACGTTGAATCAGCATGAGTGCGTGAGCTTTCTGCAGTCCCTAAGTTACACTGAATAAGGTTTATTTGTTATTGAGGATGCTTCTCTGGCAGAAATCGTTAACAGCTTCATGACACTTAGCTTTCAATGCCTTTTATTTATTACGGACTTTATCCCCTCCAAGTTGATCTAGTGATGTACTGGATACAATATGTAAGGAGATCCTCTGCTACTTAGTGAAATGATTTTGTCCAGAGTGGAATTATCTTCAAAAACTAAACAAATGAACTGGGAACAAAAAATAAATGAATGCAAATAAGGCAAAATTAAAAGAAAAGGATAGTGTAGTCGAAGTAGCGACGTTTTTATTTTTTTACAACCGATTTGTTCACAGAGGCCTCGATACTTTGGTAATCATTTATTTTTAATGTCTTATTAAAGACAATATTCATTAAAGTATGCCCTGGTCTTTTTAGTTCGTCAGGGTTAGTTGGTTGAAATTTTTTTTAATTATTTTTTATTTATTATTAGGCCAAATCGCTCAGCCCTGGTCAAAAGCCTTCATCACAGATATCACTGCACCAAAAATGCCTTAACCTTACATGGAGTGTGCCTTATTGAGCATCATATCACCCTCTAATAAGATCAGTATATTTCACCCATTTAACATGATGCAGATCGCGGTTGTTAAGGTTATGTTTTATAAGTTTTGACCATAGGCTGTATATGAACTCTATGGTTTTGACTAAAGCAAACAACAATGAGTATAGAAAAGACAGACATGACTGATATTTTATATATATATATATATATCAGCCATTTTCAGCCGATCACAGATACGTTGTCATGAAATTAAAAAAAGGAATAAATGTATTTTTTTTACTCGTAAAATCATAGATGTATAACAGTAGATGTGACGTAACGTCATAAATCACGGGTTAAACATTCCAGCATCTTACCTGGATTGTGTCAGTTTCCACCAATAGGAAGCAGCTGTGTTTGTTGGCAAAGAGACCAGCGAGGCTGGCTTCACTTTCCACTTATCAGTAGAGTAGATGAGAGATTATTTTTTGTTCCCTTCCAGACAGACTCATTTGTCTTATCCTCATTACTTTGAAAAAAATTCATTATTCGTGTAATGGTTAGAGGGGAAAAAAAGATTATAAAGACAACATGAGCCTCTTTCACCACAGCATCTGTGGGTAAAATACCCAACTAGGTATAAATCCTGGCCACAGTTAATAAACATGCTTAGGGGATTGTTATCTATTCTTGAGATTTGTTATAACAGTTTTCCAACTCTACAGGGTTTTTTGGTGTTTTTTAGCTCATTGTTTTGGAAAATTCTCTACTTTTACTGTTTTGGTTCATATATTTGCACAGTAATCAGCAGACAGACGTTTTTGACCTACATGATCTATATGCTACACTTTCATCAGCTAATAGCTGCTAACAGCTGCTGAAAGTCGACAATTTAGCTGCTGAACAGTCAGATATTGTTGTGGAGAGCAAATTGGAGATAAGAGTGAATATTAGACAAATAAGTCAAAATGAAAGCTAATGATGCTTCATGTCTGCTTGTTAAGTAAAAGCATGTTCAGCATAGTTTTATTTGGTGATATGTCATTTTGTTCAGTTCTGTTAATCCCGAGTGGCTGCAAGAAACAAACTCTGCGTATCTCAGCCTCAAACAAGTATTTCAAACTCTATCATATCTAATATATCTGTTCAAATATCCTAACAGAGCTATTATAAAGTATCTTTGCGGTTATTTAAGTAGATGCACTGATCCGTCTGTTTATCAGGACACATGTACCACACCAGGAGTTTACTCCATCATTTATTGGCTGAGACACAGAAAGGTTTGACAGGTTCAGACAACGTCTTTATCATTCCAGTAACTATAAACATGAAACGTGCCACATTTACCACTAGTGACAACCTGTACGCGAAGACATCGCTGCCTGATGATGCAAACCTGCAGTGCATGAAAATACAAATTACTTTCAGCATTCAGTCAGCAGATCTTTGATTTAATGGACGGGTGAATAAACAGTAGTCCAAACCTCAGCACCAAAACCCACCTGTCACTCACACATGTTTTATGCAGCTGCATTTTGTCCCAGGACTTTGTGGATCTCTTTGTCTCTTAGCTGTCATGCAGCTGGGAGCTGAGTTTAATTTCTCTCTGGGTGAATTAAAATGGTTTATACTGAGCAATGCAAATAAGAGACATGCATATAGATGCATATGTCTTGGTTTCTGTTTTTTTTAATACCAATACAATATAATGAGGTTTTTATTTTCACACAAAAATAAAAAAGTGAAAAGATGAATGACAAGTGTTTTCTGTTCTATCTGAAATGTTTTTCCTAATCTTGAAAAAATTAAGTTCTACCTATTAGCATTGATGAAATAGTTTGAAACGTTACAGAAATTAATAAATGTCCTTATAAACAATATTTGCAGGGATCAAATTTATATGAAATGGATAATTTAAAATTGATGCTGTAAATGGATTATTCACATTATGGTCAGACATTAGGAGAAATAATTGAATAAAAAAACAGAATCACAGACAATTTGACTCAAATACAGGTGTAACTGATAGAATTCTTATATTTGCAATAAACAAATAAGAACCTTTATTAACATTCACAGTTAGTTTAACTTATTAGTCAACTCATAGTACAGCTGAAGCAGTTAATCCTCTGTTAGAGAAATAGAAACTTTGACCTGCGGGTTCATCTGCTGCTGGAATCAATCATCAATACTGACATTGAATATAAATAGAGCAGATGTTTGCATCACATTACCCAATTACAGTTAATTAAAATAAATTGTATTATCTACAAATGACTAACTCCTTTACATACATTTGCAATTTGCAGATTCATTAAGATAAATAGCCAGTAAATACAAACAATATGTTTTCAATCTTTTGTTTTCAATCAAGGTTTTTAAGGTCATTGCATGAAGAAGAAGACTGTGTTAAAATCAGCATTAAAATACATGATTAGATTAATACCAACAGTTTTTATGGTATTAACAGGTTTTAGTACATATTAATGCTGTAGTTATAGAATATGCCATCACAGCCTGATGTTAGCTATTCTACTCAAATGCATGATGGAAATAATTGGAGTTTACACTCAATTCAACCTCTGATACATGTGCAGCGTTGAGTTTTATACATAGAGAAAACCTCATCTACAACACTAAAATATTAATTTTATCTGTAGTTAAACACAATGTTACTGCTACAGCATCAATATATATTGTCAATATCCACACCATCAATATAATAAGAAATAGTTTGATATCAGTAGTAGAGCTGCAACTAACAACTATTTTCATATTTAATTTAGATTTGAGCTGTTTGTGTGATTATTTAATTGGGTCCTTTATAATCTCCTTTTAAACATCTTTGCATTAACTTTACATTAATTTAGCTTATTTCTTTTCCTGATTTAGATCAGTTTGCTCTTGTTTTAAGTTTTAAATAAAACATTTTTATCTGTAGAAACCCCCCCCCCCTTTTTTTTTTTGCAATATTCAACATTTCTGTTATATAATTGATTCTGACACTTCTGTAGTCACCTCACATGTTGTAGATTTCTTTTGATACCAGGTTTATGTACATAACCATTATGGGTGTAGAGATAATCCATATTTATTATAGTTTCAAACAGGAAAACTGAAAAATAAGCCTGGGACCTAAGTGGTAAACTAATATAAAATAACTAGTAACTGTATTATGTCACTGTCTGGCAATAAATAATTCATATTACTTAATCAAACTTCCACATCAATCATATTCGTGTAATATTCAGTAGGCATCTGGTGGATATGTTGATGGATTTTTAGTTGTTACACTAATGGTGAATAACAGGGCCTGCAGACAGAGTGCAGTAATTTAATTTGGATTAAGCAGAATTCCTCAGGATCTGTTAATAATCAGAGGTTTAAGGAGGAGTCACATTGTAAGGTATCAACCACACAGCGTGTCCTGCAGCATGGCTTCACCTTGTTAATGAAGACATCAGCACCAGATGGGTGTGTGTGTGTGTGTGTGTGATGGTTAACTAATATTTAATCTGACCTATTGAATGAAGAACATACCAAAATTCAAAAGTGGTGCACACACAATACAGGCTATTCTCTAGCACAAGCCATTCGTTTCGGTTCTAAGGCAGAATAGCAACATTCGCTTCTACTGAAACAAATCAGAAGTAGAACTAAATATAAACATAAAACAGAACATTTATATTTACCTGCCTGTTTCTCAGTGAATCAAATGAGTGGTGAAATTCTAATCAGTTCATTGCAGTTTGGTTGTTCTCTGGTGTTCAGCTCATTGTTTTGCCCTCTGTTATAGTTCTTCTTTTGAATCCACCCTTATCACAGGAAACTCACCCAAGATTACTCATAGTTTTTTTTTTTCTTTTTAATTTGTCAGTTTAATACCTCTAGAGTCTCTACTCTTGTGACTTTATGGATTATATTTGAAAACTGGATCAGCGCAAATCAGCAGGTTATATTCTTCTAATCTCTGTGTGTCTCCAGTGACACACACCTACAAAACACATGACCGACCAGTGTAAATGAATGATGAGATGAGAAAAGAAGGCATTCAATAATTATTGTATATAGTATCTGCCCACAAAATGTGAAATATCAGAAATAGTGATGTTTAGAGAAAAGGAAACGTGTGTGTGTGTGTGTGTGTGTGTGTGTGTGTGGGGGCGTGTGTGTGTGTGTGTGTGTGTGTGTGTGTGTGTGTGTGTGTGTGTGTGTGTGTGTGTGTGTGTGTGTGTGTGTGTGTGTGTGTGTGCATACAAAAAGAGAGGTGATTGCAGAGTATTGCAAAAGATTATATTTCTGTCACGCAATACAACACAATTGCTTGACCATATCCTGACTCAATCTCACACACACAGAATTCAGATTACATTTATTCCATTCTAATTATAAACCAACAACACTTAAAGGTACATTGTCAAAATTTTTAGTTATTATATGATTCAATCAGAATAAGAATTGTTTTTTTTATTACCTTAGATCAAAAGTTTTTTGGCAAAATTTTAAAAGTGCACCTCAAGGAAAAAAAATGCCCTGCATCATCATAGAATACAATGTGGTGCAACCATGTTTGTAGTCCTTTGAGGGGTGAGGGGCACCTGAATTGAATAAGATCAAGCCATCTGTGGACTATAATACCTAGTAGAGATTAAAACCCTGTGTAAAACTTAAGTGAAAATGCCTTGCAGTTCTGAAGAGTGCACATAATGGTTCATTTAATGTTTCATTTGTGTGAAAAGGTCTAAATGTAGATAGTTGTACATAGTTATTTTTTAAGTTTCATAGCTTAGCTTAGATCCTCCACTTTTTGGCGTGAGCTGTTTTTTTTTGTTAATTCTTCATCAGGTCAGGAATTTCTCCTCTGAACATTTTGTGTGGGCATTATTTTCTTCGCTGTAGTGATTACTCTTTTTTTCTTCTCTTGGCATGATTTTTTTTTTGTTTTCGCTTTCCTTAGATTTTTTTTTCTTCACATTATTGTGCCTCTCCCCTCAGAGAGCCAAGATAGCTTCTTAATCATTCCATAGCCTTTCATTTGTCACTCTGTTAAGAGGTCTCTGGTTTTTAAAAAGGAATTCTGTTTTCTCTTACACTGAGTCCCAGCCTGACAGAGAGAACGATAAATAATATAATAAAAACATATTTTTATGATCATAAATCCTTCAATATTAAAATAACTCATTCAAATAAGTTGCATTTTAATCTATTAAAGGTGTAGCCCTCCATTCACTGCTGTGTTCACAGGGTCACTTGACCTTCTGATGGCTGATGCTACGATCCAGTACAGTAGCACCACTGTGTATCTCTGCATATACACTGTTCACAATAAGTTAGAGATACTGAAAGAGACTGGATTTCATACATTGTTGGGGTAATTAATATACAACTAATGAAAATAGTCAGTCATTTTCTATACCTGCTTATTCCTCATTAGGGTCGCAGGGAGCCAATCCCAGCGCGTTACGGCGAGAGGCAGGGATACACCCCAGATGGTCGTCAGCCAATCGTGGGGCACACACACCATTCACTCACACACTCACACCTACGGGCAATTTAGAGTCTCCAATTAACCTGAGCATGTTTTTGGACTGTGGGAGGAAGCTGGAGTACCCGGTGAAAACCCACACAGACACGGGGAGAACATGCAAACTCCACACAGAAAGGTCCCAGACCCAGGACCAAGGAGGTCTTGAACCTGCGACCTTCTGGCTGTGAGGCAACAGCGCTAACCCCTGCTCCACCGTGTCGCCCTAATGAAAATAGTATTTCTTCTAATTCCTTATTATTAGTAATATCAAAGGGAACTTTTCCTCATGTAAATAACAATATCCCTTACTAATTGTGAGTCGTGTATATTTATTTAAAGCCCAAAAGTTACGGTTCCCACAGAACAGGGTCTACTCATTAGAAGACCGCAGCTCATTCCATCAGTTGTCTCCGATCTCATTAACTGTAAAGCTTCACTTTGAATCTGTGACATACACAAAATGAGTTGCATCGCTGCAGAAAAGAAAGTATTAAAATTCCTCAAAACATTCTTAAGCCAATTAAAAGTCTCTTTGGTTCATTGTTTTCTTGACCCTGTCAGGATTATTTGCCAGATAATTACATTTAGAAGGTGTTTGGCTCTTCAAGTTCTGACTTGTTCCACCTTTGCCTTTTCACTGCAGGATTTGGCCAGGTAATACATAATCAAGTTTTTTACATCAGCGTAATTCAGTTCACTTCAAAAGAAGTTTATTTATCCCCAGCGTGGTAATTTAAGTATATGCAGCAAAACAAACTCAAACACACACATCCCAACTACACACGAGAGGAAATAACACAATAAATTGTTAAAATGTGTAAAAACCAATGCATAATCACGGAGTACATAACAACCGCTGGAAGCTCTAAAACTAAAGAATAGAATAGATACTTCATCGGCATTATACCTTAGTATAACAGAATTTGGTTGACTGCAGCCTTTCCACAAGGAAACATAAAAACATCAAAAAGAAAATAAAAAGGAATAAAAAATAGCAGCACTTAAAAAGAGCAATACATAACCCTAATAAATAGAAGTGGCAGTCTATGAATAAATATCAATCTATAAAATAGGCGGCAGTCTATGAATAAATATAAAATATAAAATGTATAAAATGTAGATATAATAAAAAAAAATAGCTTAAAAAACAGTATGTCCCAGCGCAAATCAGAGCTTTAATGTAAACTGTAAAATCAAAGGTACAGTGCTGGTGCACGTGTGACAGTGCATCAGAGTGTATGTGACAGTCCTTGAGGGGAGGAATGGACACCACAGCCCTGGGGACAAAGCTGTTTTTCATTCCGTTGGTCCAGGATTTGATTGTCCTGTACCGCCTGCCAGATGGTAGTATCTCAAACAGATGTGCAAGTTTTGAAGTGCATATTGTGTATTAATAGAGGTCCCAAGTACAATCAAGTTGCCAGGAAGTCAAGTCACAGCAGACAAGTGTCAAGTCTTCCTCGTTTTTGGTAATAGAGCCAACTTTAAACCATTGAAGCCTATGAACCTTTAAGTCTTTGACTGTCATTTTATACTTAAAATAAAAAATATAAATGTTACTCACACAGCTTTTTTTTCTAATGACATGATAATAGACAACTTAGACAAAGCAAATAATTCAAGTTTCCAAGTGCTTCCTATCACATGACGTCATCAACTTTCTGCGCAAACATGGAGAATACAAACCATCCCAGAAAGACGTCATTTTCTTTATATTATAATGATTTTCAACCCTGACATGTATATATCTATTTTACTATTCAAGTCTCTAGAATGTTTATGGGCCTATTTGTGCAAGCGGCAACCATAAGAGCCATTAAAATGCTATTTTCTGCAAAGGAAATAACACAATAAGGAAAAATACATAACATGATCGTTAGTGATATAATAAAATGCAATAAAATCATTGGGCTTAAATGGGTTAAGTTTAAAATGGCAGTCATAGACTTAGCGCCTCATAGGCTTGAATGGGTTAAAAAATCCTTTTTTTGTTATATATTTTGGGAAAAATGCTTCTTTGTGTTCTTGCAAAGCAGCAACTACCACGGCTTGAGGATGATGGAGGATTGTTTTTTGGAGCTAGAAGTATCTTGCTTGTTACAATATTTTGATGGGAGTGTGGAGCTGGGGAGGAGCTGAACATGGCGGATGGCTAACAGCAGACAGCAGCTAACCTGTCACTCAAAGTGGCCTCCCACTGAACTATACCCAGTTATATCTAGGATCCTCTGCAGCTGCGGCTCACCATTAAAACAGATTCACTTGCAGCCTGGCAGAATTCATTTGGTTGATGTCATTTTTCTTTTACTGGAAAACCACTGACGAAACCATATTTTAAATTCCCAACATATTTTTTACCACAAGAAAAAAAAATGAAATATTATGAGTCTTTCTATATACTGTATTATTTTTAAAGTGTGGGTGATTTCTCTCTGAGAAGAGGTGAGGCTTAGAAAATATATAAAACCACCGGCCAACTCTTATCAAATATAATTGTGCTCTTCTGGACACATCCCAAACATTTAAAATGATTTCATCCGTTTGAATAATTTCAGGATATATAATATATAATTACAATAATCTCTTACCTCTTCGGTGCATAAATCTGGATTTTTTTTAATAATGCTGATTTCAATTGAGGACGGAATGGCATATGTTTTCATACTGTAATAATTTGAGTCATTTTACCCTTTCAATATGTGCCATATTAATAGTCGCTTAAAGTACTTATTGAAAACTCCTGAGAAAACGAATACCCTCACGAGCCTCTTTTGTAATGAGCCAAATCACGGTGTCACAGAGCTGCTAGCATGGCTGTAGAGTTTTGCTGTTAAATACCTGCATCACAGAATTACCCGGTTTGCACCATGATGGCTGTTGTAATACCACAACAGAAAATGACAGTGAAATATAGAAGTTAAATACATGTCGAGCATGGAACAGCGGAGCGATAGTCTTCGTATGAGATGAATGTTGAAGATGACAGTTATGTTTGGGCTCCAACTCGATGAGGAACAGAGAAGTAACACACCACTAAGCAACCATTTGCACTCTGTCACGGCGACGCTGCAGTGATGGTAATGAGTCCCTCCCTCTCCTCCTGCAGCTGCTGTCTGACAACAAACTCTCGCTGTCCGTTTCATAGATGAAAGATGGATCATCTGTGCAGAGAGAAGGGAGCTCAATCTCTGAATTAGAAAAAGCACCGCGAGGCATGTCACATCTGGCGCGGTATACAGCAAACAATGCTTTTACAGTATAAACAGGGATATAAACAAATATGAAAGGCCAGGTTTTTAATTTGTGTTAACAGCATTGGAGAGGGGGCTGATGAAGCCTCTGGCATGCATCCTGCAGCGGCTGAGGGCTTTAAAATTTACTGCCTCTGAACTCTGCTGAACAGCCAGTGATAGTGCACGAAGCGCAGCTATTTTCTGCTGTATTAGGGGAAATGGAAATCACTAACAAGACCACAGATAAGAAACTATTGTGCTGTGAAGATGTAACCCGGCAAACCATGATGCGTTGATTTTGAAGAGAGCGAGATAAAACCCGACGGCTGCAGATAATGTTCGACATCATGAATATATACCGTCCTGTATATTTTTAAGTAAATCCTCAAGACTTGACTTAAAGAGAATATAGGGAATTTGCAGAGGGAAAGAATGAATTAAACCAACGTTCATTTGTGTTAAATGGATGGTTTCAGTGTTCCAAGCTCACCCACGTGGCTGTAGATGCAGCTTAAGTGTCTGTAGGGAAAAATTAAAAACTCACCGGAGGAGAAAAGAGGAATTTGGGATTATAAATCTGTCATCATGGCAGATGTTTTCCATTCATAAACAACAACAGCCAATTAACCTCTGACACCTGGCCAGAATTGGAATGTCAATCTTTGTCGATTCTTGAAAATATTGCGGTTTAGTTCCTGTTCTAATGGCTGGTTTTATGGATTGAGTATGTAAATCATGTTGGATAGTCTCAGATTTATAGCTATACCACAATATTCTTTGGGTTTGTCTTCTTAAAATGCAAATCAGTTCAACTCTCTTCGCAGGCATTCTTGCTTTTTTGGCATCCATCGAGGGGGAGGAACTAGCAGGAAGTGCAGGTCACAAACTTGGACACACAACCTCTATGTTTTGTGTCTGACGGCACATTTCAAGTGGAATAAATGTATTTTAACATAAGCTTCAGTCATTTAAATGTGTGATTCTAAGGGTTTATTATAATAACTCTATATATTCACATGTTCCTCACAACCCTGTACTGATGCTGTCCACTTTACATTAATAAACCAATTATAGGATTTTCAAACACTAACTTAAAGTGGATTTATAGTATTTTATAGTAATTATAATATCAGTACAGACTGTATATGCATATATTCCATAACCTAAAATGTATCTATTGTTCATTTTAATTCATATGTCTGTGCTGTATAATTTCCATTTGACAAGAATATACTTCAAAAGTTACAACTGTGTCACACCTCAGTATAAATTTTGTCTTTCATTTCAAGATTTGTTTAGAATGAGATATAATGAGCATAACAGATTTACATGAGCTGCAGAACTGTTCATTATACTTTTTAAACAGCTTTCTTTAAAACTATGTAGAGCATTTTCCCAATAAATAGTTGGTGCTCATTCAAACTTTAGTAAAAGTAGTACGAACAAAATGATGGATGTTTCATAATTTTGATGACCCCCCTCCCCTAATTCCATTATTTCTGATTTCTTATAAGATATGGTCATAAATAACTAAATTCTCTGAAATCACTATTGGCAATCACTCTAATCACTAATAAAGATATATATTTGTCATACCATCCTTGTTGAACTGGTACTTAAATTAATAAAATGTTTTGAAAAGATAATCAATACATTTTTTGTGTAATAATTACCTATTTAGATGTAAAAAATAATCTATTCTAATGAAACCAAAGCTTTAAGCTTTAACCATTGAGCATGAGAAGCTGCTTCTTGTCCCTTACATCACATGTTTTCCATCAGTTTGCCAACTAGATAATGTCCCATAACTCCCACATTGGTTTCAGTTTAATTTAATTAATTGCTTCACTTGTAATCGCTTGTAATCACTAAGAATGGCTTCACCGATGGCCTTTTCTCTTCTACAGTTAAGCAATCACAATCAATAATTGACAGGTTAACTCTTTGTATTACTGTATGTATATGCATCATATAGATAACTTAACATCATGTTGACTACAACGATCAAAGGTTCTGCATACTGAATATGGAGGAATAAGTACACTCATTACACCATTCACTCTAATACTCTGATTCAATTAAATTTAAATTTAAAAAAAAAGTAAACTTATGAAGATCTACTCTCTCAGTGTGATACCTGCTGATACCTTTCTACCAATTCCAAATGCTGTGAAATGCCACTAAATCCTAAACACTGGATCTTTTAAGTAGCAATATGTATTTTCTCTCCATATGTTCATTACTATAATCATTTGGATGCACGATTAAACCGTAATCTCAACAAAGAGAAACAACCAAAGAAAACACTAAGTAATCAATATAATTAATGATGGAGACAATCACTAGACAACACAATTATTAGTGGTCGTTAAGGTATCTTATCTAATTTCCTCGATGGATCCATGTGGCTGTTCCACATCAGTGCTCTACGTTAAGTGCTCTACATCATGTGTATGTTCCATATTACTGGTACAAACGAGTGCTAGAGCACCGAGCAGATGGCTTAAGGATGGTTGGATGGAGGTGATACAGAAACAGGGTCAATATTAGGATCATTGGCTTTGTTGGTCTCCATCTCCTCTCCATACTTGGGATTGTTATCCACAGAAAACCTAAGTGCTGTATATAGCTTCTTGGCAATGGGTGACTCATTGTTGCGGCTGTGTTCTGTTGTGGAGTTAACTCATTAACTGGAGAGCTAATATCCGCATGGAGTTTATAGATGGATGCTGGTTGACCTGACCCAAGTCGTGCACGTTCAAATCAATCCACAGCCTGTTATAGGCAACCGAGACAGTTGGGGAAGGTCTCATTTTTTATGTTAGGTTAACAACCTGTTCATTCGCGGAGAGACACATCTTCACAAATCTCTCTGAAAGTAACACGTAGCTCAATTAATGAATGTTAGTAGCATGAAAAGCCTGGAAAGGATTCAGCCATTTCTGGACATTGACCAAGCTTTTAAGACATTGACCTTTCCTGCATCTGTTTGCACATCATTAATAAATACCACATGTCCTAAATAGCAAATTTGCTCAAATGTCAGTAGACAGTTTTAGTCCATATTCATTTAGGCATGTGAGTAATCTATCAGCCAGATCTCATGCTCTTCCAGAGTGTTATATAAAATGATCAAATCATCCAAAAAGACCAGTACTTCCTTCAGGTTCAATCCTATCATGCATTATATCAATCTCAGCAATGCACTGGGTGAATTTGTTGTGCCCTCTGGCATGCTGTTAACTCCCAGAAGAAGCAAGTGAAAAAGAGTAGTGTAACAAAAGAACCTTATCAACTTCAAAATGATAATTTCCAGAGTTCAAATCAAGTTTAAACCCATTTAGATCCTGTCGGTGCTAAAAGGGTTTATTCAAGGTTGGGCGGCACAGACACATCCTTCACAGTTTGAACATTCAGATTCCGGTTGTCTGTGCACAGATGTTTACGTCATTGTTTTGTTTTCTTACAACCACGTCAGGTGAGGGAAGCAGTGATTCTGACTTTCTTATCACATTGGCATCAAGTAATTCATGAATGTGTTTGCACACTGCCTCGGTGTCCCAAGGATAAATTGGCCGGGCATGATGGTTGACAGGAGTTTCATCATGCAGTTTAATGTGATTTTTCACCACATCTGCAGACCCAAAGTCTAAATGATGATGAGAATCAGGCATTTTCACAGTATTTGAGGTGATGACCTCTATCCACTCTACTGGCAGGGAATCACTGAAGTTCAAGTTCAAGTCTAAAGTCTGGTTTTCCTCAGAGACACAGGCAGTTTGGCAAACTGCTGAGAGATGATGCTGTGTAAAGCACTAAGTTCTGCAATGACACTTCAGGGTGAAATGGTAATGCCTTGCACTACTAGATTTTGATTAATTCATTTCAATTTAGTGCATTCACGACTTCCATTCAACAGGGTTTTCATAGGACCATTAATCTAACTAATTTGTAGCCCCTGCTATCTGTATGTAACACAGAAGCCGCTCCGATGGCTAACAGCTGCATTGCAAGATTTTCAGCCACATGAGCACGAGCTTTAGACTATTTACATTTAACTCATTACTTTACATTAGTCTCTCCCTCTCTTTCTTCCTTTCTCTCTCTAGCTGCCTGTCTATCTCTCACTCCTTGCTTGAACAGCAATGTTCACCCACTGAATTAAATTGACCCAATAAAATGAACTGCCTGGAGGGCACAAATCAGGCCATGGGTCCACATATTGCTGGCATTCAATATGTACACACATTTATAGTACACTGAAGATATGGTCCTGTACGTATGGGGAACTTTATGTGTATGTAGGATTGCTTGCTGTGCTTCAGTGCATTTGCTTCTGGAAGCTTGTCAATTCAAGACAATTCATCGTACCTCAGAGTTCCTTTAGACAACTGCGCAGATGTGATCCATGTTTGTCTTCAGAGATTCATATTTCTCTTATCCAAAAAAAGGGTTTGGTGTAGATGCAGAGCAATAAATCATGGAATAAAAATGGAAAGATGAGTTGAAAACATTTTGATCAAGACTGTTGATATGAATAATGAATAGGAGTGGTCCCAGGATCGATCCCTGGGGCACACCCTTGCAATCATTAAGGGAGCTAGTACCTTAAACAAGACTGACAATTAGGATATAGGCTATAATTGTTTAAAAGTCCAATAACATGCAATTTGATGGACTTTATTTGAAGATTTGATACCCTAAGATTATATAATTTCAATCTAAAGTGAACAAATTCAGCTTAATGTAGGTTTAAAGTGGTCTCTTAAGAGCCTTGGTTCCAGAGAGGGCATGTTGATTTTTGTCTGTTTCATAAATATTCACGAGCCAAAAGTTTGAGGGCCTTTATATGCACCTCTGAGACTGTAATCCTGCGGCTTCACTCCAGGATTCACTGTTGCATCATATAGACAAACAATCAGCTCTCGTCTCAGCTGACATTATTACCAGTAGTTGGGTTGTTTATACACTTCAGAGATGTGCCCTTGGGAGGTCCAGTATCTTAATTGTTCCCTATGGAGGGGGGATACATTGTCCTGCCTGTACACAGAGAAATGCCTTCCTACTTCTGACTGTTCAGCAAACTAGAAAATACAATTTTATCATGGAAAACTGGTGGTCAAGATTAACACATGCCTCAATTCCGAATTACCACGCTGATGTCGGGTGACAATGTGTGAGTTTGTATTTCAGCTTATATGTCAGCAGGAGGCCACAGTGGGATGGCAGTGTTCTGCCTATTTGTTGCCTGCAGTAACTCAGGATTCAGTTGTTCTCATTGTAACGTGCTGCATTTATCTGTTCCAGTGCTCTGCAGGAAAAAAAAAACACAATCTGCCAAATAGACTGAAAATTGGGTTCTGCTTTATCTATTTCCAGCAGAGGTTTCCCGGTCTTTAGCACTATCTGCGATGTTACTATCTGCGATGATCACACTATAGCTATTTATTCTACGTTGTGCAGCTGATAAAAGTGGCTGATTACTGCGATGAGGCACGCTGTCACTCTAATTTACACAAATCGTACACTCCCACTCTGACTGCTGCTCAACTGTTTTAACGCTACAGCAAATGTCTCCGGCAGCGAAACGCGGAGAACCTAATGTAATCTGGGCGCACACAATAATCCCACGCTGTGATATTCATTCCGAACCAACAATATGCAGATTAGGCATTCCTTGTTCCTTTGAGTGTGTAAAAATGCGGTTTCAGATGTTGTTGTCTTGGTGGCGTCACGTCAGAAAGGAGGAGTTCGGTGTAGTTTTTTACTTCATTGATGCATCACCGATGATTCACCGGAGCGTCTGCATGATGAGAAACTACTACTACATGAGAAATTTCAGGTTTAGAGACATCCTGCCCAATAAAGAGAACATTAACACACCTGTCCTGAATGATGACAGCTGGGAGAGACAAACAGCCGCATGGTCACTGCGGTTTTATCCACAGAGGCCTGATAGGACAGACTCCAGGCTGTTCCGAAGAGTGATTGTCTGCTGAATTGTACTTGCTTTTATGTGTCCTGATGATGAATACCAGGTGTAGACATGTTGTAAATGCAATGGTCAGCATGCAGCAGCCCTCTGCCTGCAGTTATCTTTAATGTGCGGAGGTGCAGGACAACGCCAACATGGACGATTCAAGGCTAGTCCTGCATGGATATTTGCTGGAAATGTGACATTTCAGTCATAGATGATCATAAAGTTTTTTGCTGGATGAATACTAAAAATAAAAAAAATCTAAAAATAAAAACGGCTCCCATTCCACTTCTCTCTAGAAATAATAAGTCAGCATTTTTTTCCCAAGTCATTAAGATTTCAATTGCTAAATTCTGTTATTGCTTAATAAGATTTCAAGACATAGAGCAGCTTTGTGAGTATTAAATGACAGTTGGCTCACCTGCTTCTCTCCTGGCTTTGATTTGCATTATAGTGGGACTGTAATCATAATAATTCAGTAGATTCCCCTTCCTTATTTGGCAAGTCCTGGCTTCCAATGGAAAAAATGGTGCTAACCATAAACAACAACTCTGAGCTCAAAACCAGCTCCAATGCAAACCAGTTGGCAACTTCAGATGCTATATGCATCTTTATATGATATATAAGTCTATGGTTACTTTACTACATTGTAGATGGTTACCATCCAGTGAATTTGTATTTTAAACATCCTTCCTGTACCAGATTTGAGTGGATATGTGATTTAAAACTCTCAGAGGTCTGGAAAACAACCATTACAAATAGGTTTTAGTTCTTTATACTCTGCACAAAGGTTTTCAGCAGCACAACACAACCAAAGGAAACACATTAACTCACGAAGCCAATAAACCAAAGCACATCTGAATGTCTGCAGACAGGGTCAAAGTTCAATTGATTAGGCCAGAGAATGACTATATTGATAATAAATAAAAGACCTGAAAATAGGGCAAGTTTTATGTTGCATCTTCCCGAATCACTGTTACATCTCACACCCTCGTTTCCTATTTACTTTTTCAGTTGTTTCTGTTCTCTCCGTAGATGTCGAGTTTAGTTATGATGGTTGAGCAGAGATCAGAAAGAGGTGCTGAGTCAGCACACGCAAACATCAGCAGGCAGCTGCTGTCCCGTGTTCACGTCCCCCCCCCCCCCCCCCCCCCCCCCCCCACATGCACACATGCCGTGTACGCCGTGTATAGAGATGAGCGGCCCGCCAGGATTTGATGACAGTAAGTATGACAGAATGTCAATCATCAGATTTCTTGCTGCAGTGAAAGTAAAGCACAAAAAAAGCGTCTTATCATACAAACCATGACATCATAGCACCCAAAACCCCAAATAAACCAGAAAAGAAAACCTGCTGTGATTTTTTCCCCTTCACTTTTACTTCTTAAGATTTTCAAATTTGCGTTGACTCTCTCGAAGTGGCTTTCTTTGGATTAATGTCAATGTCTGTAAGAAAAGGAATAAGGCTCATTCTCCGAGGCTGTATCACAGTGTGATAAACAACTTTATTTATTTAGTGACACGTAAACCATGAGCTTTTATTGAGTCATAATTTAAAATCTGAACTATTAGAGCCTTTATTTGACTACATGTTACTTACGCAAGGCTGAGACTGAGTGAACGGATAAGAAAGAACTAATGGGGCAACGGCTTTCATTGATTAAAGCGGGGCAGATGTAGAGAGGTAGTCACTGAAGGTAATAATCATCCATAAGAAAAATCATTAACCTACAGTTTCAACCTGCACTAACTCTTCTGTTAAATTTCACAGTGTTCTTTCGGTTTACATCTGTACCCTGGCAGCAGGAATTCTGTACTGCATGCTGCATTATTCATGGCAACGAAAATGAAAACAAAAGACGAGAGATTTCCAGTGGGTTAGAAATTGAAAGTGAACCGAAGAGCCTCTTAAACACCTGGCCACCCTGCAAACATTTTCCTCTTCCCACGTTCCCTTTTTTCCAAGTTAATTATCGACACTGAGCCATTTGAACTAATCTGAATTTCACACGATATTTAATACAGCATTAACGAGGCCGAATAATTATCCATAATCTGCGTCCCACGGAATGTGTGGTGACTGGCCGACGGAGACCACAGCAGCCTGTTTTACTTTCATCCAATGTGTGTGTGTGTGTGTGCGTGCACATGCTCCTTCGCATTAACATGACACTACTCCGTTTGAATGGTGATCATAGGCCCATTTGCATTTATTGTCCATAATCCATTATTGTTATCACACTTTCCATTATTCATCCCATCACTTAAAACAGAGGGCTCTGCAAACATCTCCCAACAATTCTGGAATTATTATTCATGCAGTTTAGGTTTTATTATGGGGATTCCTATAAATATCCCCCCTCCCCATCTGCCACTCTGTCTATTCTCCCTTCCTTCCTCTATTTTTGTCTTCCCCACATGCACATACAGTACTTGTACATATGCACTTATCCTACATTTAGATGCACACTATGCACTTTCAAACTCTGACCAGTGCACAGCTCTGCAGGGATGAGATAAAATGTCTTCTTCTTCTCTTCCTTCTTCTTCTGCGTCCTCCCCGTCTGAACCCCCACCCCAGCACCCATCCTTCACATCGGCCCTTGGGGACCGAACCAGAGAGGGGAGATGCACCACAGTAGGAGGGGGAAGATGAGAGAAAAAGATAGGAGGAGTGCATGGTTGATCCTGCAGAATGAACAAAAGGCTTGTGTTGGTTGATTTAGTAGCTATGCAACAGTGGCTCCACTGCTGCCTGGATTTACGCCAAGCATGGGTTTGATTGGCCAAGCAGACTGAGTGCCCCTCCGTCCTCCGCAGGCCAGGAAGAGTGATGGAGGGCGTGAAAGATGGAGGGGGGGGGAAGAGGAGGAGGAGGAGGTGAAAGCGAAAAGCCGTACAGTATATGGAGGGAAGGTGCAGTCTCATCTGCAGGACGCTTCAAATCAAAAGTCAGTGGAGTGTAGATAAACGAGTGACTTGGAAGAAAACGCTGTCCCAACTGCTGGAACATGGAGACGCATTTATCACTGTTGCTTGTTTTGAGCCCCCCCCCCCCCCCCCCCCCCCCCCCCCCCCTCTAGAGTTGTTGCATGGCTCCTGGGATGGGGTATTTAATTTATTTAGTTCTTTACTTGATAATTCACATGGAGATACGGGGGATTGGAGGAGACAGGGATGACACAAATCCTACAAGATCCACCTGAGCCAGCAGGTCGCCCCGCTGAAGGGTAAACAGTTTGACTGTCATTTTGTCCTCGTGAGAGGGAGATTGGACGATGCATAATGTCCCAGCTATCAAACCAGCAGCTTGGACAGCGGTTAATGGCAACTCATACGCAAAGCCCAGGAGAGCCACCCCCACCCACCCCATCCCCCCCCCCCTCCTCCTCCTCCTACTCCCCCTCCTGTAGCTAATTGGTCTCCTGCTGCAGCTCCGGGTTGGTCTCCACGGTGCAGGCGCCCCCGTGTGGCGGGCAGGAGAAGCGCGGGCGCCGCGGGGAGTTTAAAAGCTGCGGCCGAGGAGGAGACGCGCACAGTAGCGAAGGAGCTGCGCACCGGGAAAAGTTTCTCTCCAACTACTAGGGCCGATCAGAAGGAGGGAGAAGCAGCAAGAAATGGCAACCCAAGCAGAGCAGCCGCCACACCTGCACCTGGCCGAGCTCACCGCGGCGCAGTTCATCGACATCTGGAAGCACTACGACGCGGACGGTCAGTGTCTATTGGTCCGATGAGGGCGGGGATTAATTGATGGATGAATTAATATTTATTAGAGGGGTCACATTTTCATGATGAGGTAGGCAGAAACAGAGGATTTGGTTTCCACTTTTTAAATCTGCAGTAAAGTGAAGCACTTGTTTAAAAGTGCAAAAGGCAAAATTATAATCGCTTGAAGGAAATTATAATGTGCAAATGTGACATTTATATATAGGAAATAATGTAAAAAAAAAACAACAGCAACAATATTTTTAAAACATTTTTTTGTTTTAATTTGTGTTTGTGGAGAACCAACTCTTTAATGAGAGTTTCATTCACTTTTATTTTATTTTATAATTTATTCACACAATGATTCGTCCCATTTAAAGTGATGAGATCTCTACAGTGGTTTCTACTCTGGGGCCAGAGAAAACAAATAAGTCACAGAGAGGAGGGTTAAAGAGGTTAAAGAGAGATGGGAGGAGAGAAGGTAGAAGAGGGGGGGAAGAAATGAGAATGAGAGGGAGGCTGATAAGGAAAGAAAAGAGAGGAGAGAGAGATAAGGGGGTTGGGGATAGA